>OY751315.1:7303566-7633566 GCA_963564615.1 Rhorus exstirpatorius
TTATAACGTTTATCACTGCGCTAACTTATAATAGTTTCAGCGAAATATCAGTCTTCTCGAAATTAATAAATGAAAATCAAGTTATACTGACAAAGGATTTCGCATTAAGACGTTCCGAAATACCGCGATCCGTAACCAAACCACATTTCCGGATTTTTTCAGAGACGGGCAATATATACCGGGAGCCCATAACACTTTTTCTATGTCTTATTAGTTCCGGCTCAAAACTACCTTCGATTCCATAAATCGGTGTCCTGCATCACAAAAATCGCATCGCCGAACAAAATCAGTGCACCAAAGATGCTGAACCGGCGAAATCACATACAAATATATATCTATATATACATTTAGATATATACATATTTAGATGCACAAATAGATATATTTTTGTATGTGATTTCGCCGGTTCAGCATCTTTGGTCCACTGATTTTGTTCGGCGATGCGATTTTTGTGATGCAGGACACATATCTATGGAATCTAAGGTAGTTTTGAGCCTGAACTAATGAGACATGGAAAATGTGTTATGGGCTCCCGGTCTTATAGTAATCAGGTTTGCGTGCGTCTATTCATTCCTTGCGAAAATCTTATTCTTTTGCTCGTGTTATTGAGTATGTTTGCACGGCGCCTCTTATTCCGGTGTTACTATGAGCGGTGTAGTTAAGCCAGGCGTTACGGCGCGGTAGACGGCGTTATCACCCTAACGGGAGATAGGTACCGTCTACACGCACTTTAACGCCTGGCTTAACTACACCGGTCATAGTAACACCGGAATAAGAGCGCCGTGTAAACATGCTCAATGATGGTCTCTGAGAAAGTCGAAAAACGTGGCTTGATTTCCATATTTTACCGTATCAATATTTCAATAATTTATGCTCACTTCGGTTGAGCAGTCGTTTCATTCTTGTTGTTCGCAGCGTTAATTAACTGAGTAAAGGCTGACTGAAACGAGGAAATGGCTTTCATATTTTACCGTTTCAGTATTTCAATAATTTATGCTCACTTCGGTTGAGCAGTCGTTTCATTCTTGTTGTTCACAGCGTTAATTAACTGAGTAATGACTGACTGAAACGAGGAAATGGCTGAACGGCAATTTTTTCATCATGACGGCGTTCTCGATCTTTGGTTTTTTCGTTTTCCTTATCCTCACGTTGTTTCTGCGAAAGCTTTCTCTTTTTCGTTGATGATTCACAGCTGTCTTCATCATTGCTCGATGACAATTTATCTGTAATAAAATCGATATCTCCATATTCAATCATGAATGTGTGTGCGCGCGAACGCGCGTGTATGTGTGCGCGTGTTTGCGACAAACAAAGCGTAATTTCCTTTACCGAGAACGAAAATTTGGGTACAAGCGGAGTCAGTACTTAGGATATTTGGTATTTGCGTTTGGTTTAAAACGATGATATTGGAGTACATAAGAGTGCAGCAGCGCTCGAATCACTCGCGTGTAAAAATCTTTCGATTTTGCTTCCTCATAAAGAAAGCTTTGTGTTGGTAAATGTTTTTTTTAAGCTTTCAATACCAATGTGCTCAAAATGTGCCAAAACGTCGAGAAATCACATTTAGAAAAAATTTCCAGACGCGCGCGCGTGTGTGTGTACGTGTCACCACTCTGCAAAATCGAGTCGCCTATAACTTGATAACAGGTTTAGCTACAGCGCTGCAATTTCGCAGTCAAGTAAAGCACGATGACCCCTTTATTTCCTACAATTTTTATAAATATTTATAGAGCGACTGAGATTTTATAAATTTTCAATTTTTCTAAAAATTGTCGTACTTGCTGTAAATTCTGCAAATTTTACGATATCGTGCTAAATTTTTTACATCAATATGGTATTATTGAAGGATGATTTGAATTTGACGAGAATCAATAGAGGGATTCAGATTTTATGAAATTTTGAATTTTTCGAAAAATGTATGCGACGACTCCAAATTTCCCATATTTTAAGATATTCGGAAAAAAATTTGTACATAAATAGAATACGTGGGTATGTTATACATGATTGAAAAAAAGTTACAAATTGAAACTTGAACATCGATTCCTGGTAATTTTCGAAATTTTCCAAAGCTTCCTCTGTGAGGAAGCCAAAATCAAAAAGCCACTTGCTCAAAGAGGGTGATTTATAAAAATTCGAAAATTACGAGGAAGCAATGTACAAGTTTCAATTTGCAACTTTTATTACATGGCGTGGAGACGCTACAGAATCTTTCCATATGGCTTCTTCATAGAAGAAGCTTTTAGATAGTGAAATTTTTGTTTTTTTTATTTCTTATGGAAAAGCACATAAAAGTCATTTCTTTACGGCCCTGTTGGGATCAGGTGCTTGCAAATAAATTTCACAGATGATTCGCAAAAGATATTTGGATTGCTTATTAATGACTAATGAATAGAATGATAATACATGCGCTTGTTTCTTTCTCTCGAAACCGGAAGCGTTGTCTAGAGAAAAAAAAGGAGCCAGGAGAGAGGATTGCCAACTCTTTGGTAGAAGGGAAACTTACAATATTCTCAACACTCCCACTTTGACTTTACTGTCTGGTTTTTTTTTTATTTTATTTTTATTCCCGTTGCCCGTTCTCGATGATTCCGAAGGCAGCTCGATGATATTGGTATAATTCGCGTGGAAGACCCTTGGTCAGTATGTCGGCGTGCTGCTCCTTCGACGGTGCGTACTCCAGTGAGAACACTTTCTCCTCGTAGCGTTCTCGCACGTTATGATAGCGTACCGCAATGTGCTTGCTTCGTTTATGGAACACGGGGTTCTTGATCAGTCGTATCGCGCTTTGATTATCGAGATATAAAGTCGTTGATGTTACTTCGGAATCAAGCAACTCCCCGATGAGACTTTTTATCCAGGCGATCTCTTTCGCCGTCTGGCACGCCGCCATGTACTCCGCTTCTGTAGTCGACAGAGCTACTGACTGCTGCCTTTGAGAGTTCCATGAGATCGTCGCTGCGTTGAACATGACGGCGTATCCAGTCGTCGATCGTCGAGTCTCGTGGTCGCCGGCGTAGTCCGAATCGCTGTACGCCATCAGCTGTTTTTCTTGACAATGCTCGAATTTTAGCCCGTAGCCTATTGTGCCCTTGAGGTACTTTAATATTCGTTTAACGGCATTCCAGTGGTCTTTCGTTGGTTTTTCAAGATGTCTGCTGGCTTGATTTACCGCAAACGTGATGTCGGGTCTCGTTATCACCGAGAGGTACATCGGACTTCCGATAGCCTCACGATATGGGGCAGTGGTAGCCTCGTTCTCGTCCGCGGAGTGCGTGTGCAGGCTCAAGTCCTGATGAGGATCCGAGGGGATGGCGACGGGATTCACGTCCTGCATGTTCAATCTTTCTAACACTCTTTTTGCGTACGTTTCCTGGTGTAGTAAGATCGTCCCGTCGCGAGATCTCTCTATTTGTAGTCCCAGGAATAAATTTGCTTCGTTATGCGTTATCTCGAATTCTTTAGTTTGACAAGGAGTTCATTTATGACGCCTTAATCCTCAGCAACGATGAGTTCATCGTCTATATATATTGCGAGAATAATTTTTCTCTCCTTTTTCTTACTTGTGAACACGCATGAATTGGCACTCGTCGCTTTCAGTTCGAATCTTTTAAGAAAGCTCGTGAAACGTTGATTCCAGCAGCGTGAGGACTGTTTCAGGCCGTATAGGCTACGTTTCAGCCGACACACTTTCGTCGTCCCATCCTCGTATCCCTTAGGCTGCCTCATATATATTTCTTCCTCGATTTCTCCGTATAGGAAGGCCGTCCTTACGTCGAACTGCTGTATTCTCATGTTTTGACTCGCTGCTATCGCGAGTACAGTCCGTATGGAGTCGAAACGAACTACTGGGCTGTGTGTCTCGTGATAGTCGATTCCTTCATTTTGTCGGAATCTCCTCGCAACGAGTCTTGCCTTGTGTCGTTGAACGTTACCGTTGGCGTCGCGTTTCAGTCGATACGTCCACTTGCAGTCGATAATGGTGCAGTTCTTCGGCGGAATTTGGAGCTCCCACACGTTATTTCGCGTGAGCGCTTGGAACTCCTCGTCCATGGCTTTCTTCCATCGTTTCGAATCGTCACTCTTTATCGCGTCCTTGTACGAGACTGGTTCCTGGCTCTCAACTAGAAATAATTCATTTACGTCGACAAAATCGTCATACCTGGAGGGCGCTTTCAGATTTGCTCGATCTCTGAGCTGGCGTCCTTCGATCGGTGCTTCGTTCTCGTGGTTCGCTCCTCGAGCTGCGTCGTCACGCTCGATCTCCAGTTCATCGACGTCCTCGTTCGGCTCATGGTCATTCTCGTGATTACTCTCGTGATCGTTCCCGCAATTGCTCTCGTGATCGTTCTCGTGATCGTTCTCGTGGCAGTTTTCGTCGTCTGAAGTCTTGCTTGAGATTCTTTCTGCGTCGATCCATGGTTCCTCGGCTCCAGCCATTCGTGGGGACGCTTGGTCATCTCGTCCTGTGAAGACGACGTCTCGCGCAGTTTAGATCGAGTCACTCTCGGGGTACCATACTCGGTATCCTTTAGTCTCGTCGTCATATCCGACAAAGAAACCCTTTTTTTACTTGACGTCCAATTTTCGACGCTTCTCCTTCGGGATGTGGGTAAAAACCTCTTCTCCAAAGACTCGGAGGTCCTTAAGGGTCGGTTTTCTTCGTGCCCACAGCTCCTATGGCGTTGTACCCTCGATGCTGCTCGTTCCCGTACGATTCAGCACGTGCACAACGGTATTCACCGCTTCGGCCCAAAACCTCGTCTCAAATTTTCTGGCGTTAAGTATCGTTCGCGCCGCCTCCATGATGGTTCGATTTTCCCTTTCCGCGGAGCCATTTTGCTCTGGAGTATATGTTACGGTTCGCTGGTGCCTCACGCCGTACTTGTGCATTAATTCACCTACCTCCTTGTTGACGAATTCGAGCCCGTTGTCGGTACGGAGTATATTTACGCCTCCCTGGCATTGTTTTTCGGCCTTTTTCAGGAAATTTTTGATGCAGCGTGGTGTCTCAGCCTTGCTTTCGAGAAAGTATATTGTGCGAAAGTGGGAATAGTCGTCCTTGAGCAGCAAGTAGTATCTGGATACTCCAATTGATCTGGTTTGCATAGGCCCGCAGAGATCTGCGTGCGCGGTTTCCCCAATTGCCTTCGTGCGTGATTTGCTGTCCGGGAAGGGCAGTTAGTGCATTTTGCCGATCGTGCACGCTTCACAGAATGACGGTTTCTCCTTTTTAACGCGTATCTGGAACCAATCAAGTATTTGACTCACGTGTTTGAAATTTTGATGTGCGAGCTTCTCGTGCCTGTCCTTGAGGGTTTCTGTGGACGCTGCGTTCGCTTGCGCTGAACCTTGTTTCGCTTTGAGTTTTTCGTGGCAGTTGACCTCGAATTGCATGACGTATAGCTTTGCTCGACGTACTCCCACTGCCACGGTGTGCTTGCCTTTTACCAGCTCGCAAACGTTCGAGGTTGATTGCATTTCCAAACCTTTGTCGAGGGCTGCGCCTAATGAGAACAAATTATATTTGAGTCTGGGTACGTGTAGCACATCTACAAGGTGATTCTCGTTCCATTGTTTTCCATCGAACATGGTCATGTTGATACAGCCTTTTCCGTAGGCTTGTATGTGTGCTCCGTCACCGATGCACACTGGGACTGACGAAGCAAAGGATTCATATGTGACGAACCAATCTCGTTGGCTACACATGTGATCGCTTGCTCCGGAGTCTAGAAACCAGCTGACGCCTCTCTCGGCTCCCATGGCTGTCGTTGCGAGGGCTTAGCTTATGTAGCCTTTGCCGGACAGTTTCTTACGTTGTGTGTTGTTGTCAGAGGACCTTGTTGTGTTATCGTCACCCTTGCGCTGTGAGCAGTCTCTTGCCCAGTGACCTGGTTCGCCGCAGACATAGCACTTACCGGGTTTTTGCTTCCCCTTTGACTCTTTGTTTTGATAGCCCCTGCCTCACTGCGCCTCTGACGAGAGAGCATTTTCGCTTCGACCGTCTCTCACTGTAGATCTGGCTTCCTCGATAGTCAGCCTCGAGGTGAGATTTGCTAATGTACGCTCTCCTACGGGCGTTGACTCCCAAGCACTGACAAAATGGCCGTAGCTTGTGGGCAGTGTCATGAGTATTTTTGTGATAATCATTGATTCTTAAATTTGCTCACCCATTGATTTGAGTCTGTGTGCTATATTCTCCAGCTTCGAGATATGCGTGGCGATGTCATCGGAGTCTTTCTTCGTTGCACTGTACCAACTGTGCTGCAGCATGTGCACGCTTGCCTCGGAACGTTGCTCGTAGATCGAGGTCAATTTTTCCCACATCTCCCTTGCTGTCTCGCAGTTGATGATGTGCAGCGTTGGTTGTTCTTCGACAGTTGTCACGATCACTCGTTGTGCCTTTGTGTCGGCTTTTTGCCAAGCGGAAAGACTTTTCTGATGCGCGGTTCGCGTTTGCTCGTTTGCGACCGCGTCCGGCGGTTCTGGCTTAACCTCCGTTCCCGACGCGACTCCCCAGGCACCATTATCGTTCAAAATCACGCGCACTTGGAATTTCCACGTACTTCAATTCTCAACGTTCGTGAGTTTTGTTATTCTCGCGAGTTCACCTTCCATTATTATTATTATTATTTTTTTTTTTAGATCGGTTAAGTTTTGCCGCTGTTGCACGAGGCTGGGGTTAACCTAAAAAAAAAGGAATTTTTCGCGAGTGTTCACAGCAAGATTCACAGAAAATATCTTTTACGTTATTTGCCTGGGCCCATAACCTGTTGGGATCAGGTGCTTGCAAATAAATTTCACAAAGGATTCGCAAAAGATATTTGGATTGTTTATTAATGACTAATGAATAGAATGATAATACATGCGCTTGTTTCTTTCTCTCGAAACCGGAAGCGTTGTCTAGAGAAAAAAAAGGAACCAGGAGGGCGGATTGCCAACTCTTTGGTAGAAGGGAAACTTACAAGGGGTAAAGGCAATATTCTCAACAGGCCCATTCAAGTTTGTTTGTTTCGTTTTTTTCGGCTGCATTTATCAGTTAAATTTGGAAAAATTAATTTTAACAAAATTTTTACATGAATGATAAGTAACTTACCGCTGGTATTGCCACGAATCGAGGAGGCCAAGTACTTTGGAATAGCATTCGGTTTTTTCCCAAAAATCCTATCCATTTCGTCAAAGTATGCGTAATGAATGGCAGACGCTCCAGAATTTTTGTTGAGTCGCATGTTGTCGATTTATTTCATAAATCCTGTTTTCAGATACTTAAATTGATCTTTGCACTGTAAGACCGTGAATAAATTACCTTGATTTTTTAGCACGGTCACAATTTCTCCCCAAACGTGATCATTTTTTACGGTCGTCGATAAAAATTGTGGGCTGTGAGCCTCGTATTGAGCAATGAGTGCCAACATAGTGTTACGTCCCGCGACTTTCGGGACTTTTGCATCGATTTGAGATTACTTATATCTTGTAATTCTCAATAAAATTCAATACGAGGAAAGGGACCCGGTCATACGAGAGAAACGTTTTTTTTTTCTTTGAAGAACTCGGATAGTTCGGGCTGTCTTCGTCGACACGAATATGGTCTCAAGTGAGCATAAATTATCGAGAGGTGACGCCATGGCGGCGTCGATATCGCAGCTCTTTATAACAAAACGTCCATCGTCGGGCGTGAAGAAAAACATCCGTCGATGCTGAAGAAATCTTTGGCCATGGCATCAGATTACTCAGAAGTAGTGGGCCTTTGTGCACAACGAAAAGCAATGTGCATGGGACACTAATACAGGCTGAGTGCAAAGTCTTTGCCTTCGTGAGAACCACAGGCGGTCTCTTTGGGTGTGTGTGAGAAGGAAAGCAGGAGAGACACAGCGTGTATGCCTCATCTAAAGCTAAGTGACCGGTGATCCTCTTTTTCCTTATCCCCGAATGAAGACTTTATGAACTAAATTCCCGAAAGTACGTGAGTGAACGGATGTAAAAAGGTAAAATCAAGAATGAGCATGGGTACCTGGGTCAGGTCATCGGTGATGGTAAAGGTGGCGTTAGATTATAGATTATTGCATTTAAATGTTCAGTTTTATTTTAAACTAGGTCGGGATTTCCATGAATCGAAATTGGTCGAAGAGAAGAAAATTCTTCTTTGAATGTTTGTTGTTTTTCTTTTTTTTTCTTGCTCCGAAATTATGGGAGATTTTAGCCTTGTTACGACTTTTTGGGAACGGCGTCTGGAAAAAGTCATCGGATAATTCTCATGGGCGGTCTACATGAGCTCTGCACGTGATCGATAAATTAACACAGTGGTCGAGTCGAGGAGACTCGATGGAAGAAAGATTTCGACGAAACACCCAATCATCGACGACCAAAATTAAACAAACTTTTGAGAATATCTGTTTATGCTTGGACTGTTATTGGACTCCAATTTAATGAGCACTGAATGTTTATGCTGCACGAAGAGAACCCCGAGTCTATAGCCAAAGAAAGAGAGCAAGCAGCGCTTTGTCCCAAGTCCTGGGATTCAGAAGGCGTATGTCCCATCGACATACGAATCCAAGCTCTCGCCTACGAAGGAGGGGCGACACCAAAATTCGGCATCGAATCCAACAAAGACCCCAAAAGCGTAACAAGCGCATTATTTAATTAACGTTTTCTTTTTAATCAAAAATGACCAAATTCAAAGATTTCAGGAGATTTCGTAATGCATGGGTAAAGGTTTATGTGGAAATGAAAATTGTGAACGAATCCTTTTCCTATAATAATTACGAGTTTGATGAATGAATGTATGTGTGATAGTTGCGTGACCATGAAGATAGATCTTTCCTGTAATGACAAGTAAGAGAAATGATAAAGCCGGAATCATAAAATTGCACAAGATCCGGAGTATATAAATAAAATTTCAATTGTTGTAACAAATGTAGAATCTGAATAACTGGTTAATAATTATGAGAATTTTGAGTAGTTTGGATACGCTAAAATAATTTTCTTTCGTATAATTATTGGAAATAATTAATTCCAATCCAAAAGAAATAGCATTACATACACCATTGCATCCGAACCTCCGCATGGTAAATAATTATAAAGAAATAGGAATGAATAGAATGAGAGGAAAGATCGAACGAAATCCAGAGCGAGAAAGATACAGAGAAACAGAGGAGAAGTTGTCACCGAACGAGAGTACGAATGAGAAAAGACGAATGGATGTGTATGTATGTGTGTGTGACATCGAGAGCCTATGACGGGTCAACGCGTGGCCCGTAGGAGAAGTCAAATGCAAGCATGGAGGGATGAGAAGGAGAGAGTGACCAGAATGAAGAAGAGGGGTTTACTCCTCCACTGTGTGGTACCTCCAAAACGAGGGATAGAGTGAGTGAGAAAGTAAATACGAAATATGTAAGTATGAGAGAGACAGAATGAGCGTCTTCATGAAAAGACGGCGTATGTATGAGAAAATTCGTTTTCTGATTATTAGGTAATAATGAAATAATTATTATAAAGGAAGGCAGGAATGAATATTATATTACAAGGATGAATTCGTGTTAATCATAAGTATAAATTTTCGATTATATAGATTCCAGGGGATCATCGGGGATGCGAGGTGGAGGCGGCGGAGGAGCCTGGAGCGTCTAAGGCGTCTAAAGGCGTACCTCCCCACCGCCGAAACTAAGCCATCCTAGAGGACCCTATATAAGACCGGGTAATGAGCCCGCGGGTTTGTTCGTTAGAATCGGGAGAAATCTTAAGTAGGCGGATTGTTCGTCAGAGTCGGAAGAAAATTTTAAGTAACGAATCGCTGGCAGTCGGAGGCCAGAGTAGATCTTAGTTTGAAGTCGCGGTATGTCAGAAGAGACAAAAAAAATCCGGAGAAATTTCTAAGCCGAATCGCTGTTCGTCGCGTCAATTATTTTTCTTTATATACTTTTCATCATCTTTGACACAGTATCTCAAGTTTATTTTATTTTATTTTATTCAACCGATTTCAATACCGAACAACTTTATTTTTGCGAACCATTTTATTTTTGCGAACAATTTTATTTTTGTGAACCATTTTATTTTTGCGGACAATATTTTTATTCCTATTTTGTTGTGAACAGACATTTCATTTTCCTTTCGCTGGACATTGTGTTTTAAAGAGCAATATATTTTTTTTTGTGTGAAAATTTTGTTTTTGTTGGACACTGTTTTCGCCCTGCCACAAATTTACCATTACGTTCAACCTCGTGGTCAATCGTTCCATCGTCGTCATCATTCAATTTTTGCCGGCCTTACACCTCGCTTTGTTCTCATAATCATCGAAGTAGTAAGTATCTCAAAATGTTTTCTCGCATGTGTCAGTATATTTTCGTTCGTGTTGCGCGGTGTCTCCGACCCCGGTCGACACCCCATGACGGCTCGAGGCCCGTAACCGAAACTGCCGGGCTACTCACCGTTGAGGGTCTATGAAATATTTTCGTCGTTGTTTTCCCTTTTCGCGTTATTTTTGTCGTTTTAGATTCAGATTTTTGGTGTTAAATTCAGTTTTATGGAAGTTCAGATTTTTGTGTTAAATTCAGTTTTATGGAGATTCAGGTTTTTGTGTTTTATGGAAATTCAGATTTTTGTGTTAAATTCAGTTTTGTGAAGAGTTATGTAAATTTAACTTCAGCTTTGCGAAAAGTGTCTGACCAAAATTATTTTCTCAATTTTATCTTCCTCATGCTTAAGTTCAATTCTTTGTCCAATTTATTTCGCGTCGTTTAAAATTATTTTTATTTTTGTTTGTGCAATTCGATTATTTCAATGTTCCGAGTAAATCGCTCCGAAAAACCTGTTCGTGTTTCAATCGATTGTAGGATTATTTTTCGTGTGAATTTATTTTCTCCTAGGAAGTGCTCATATTTGTAAATTCAGTTAAATATCTGCGAGTTAAATTCATTTGAGTCATTCACGTTTTGTTCCGGAAAATAATGGATCAATAGTGTTTTTTTTTGTGTTTATCACTTGATATTCATTTCTAATATAAATTTTATGCATCATCCGTGGTTAAATTCATTTTTGGAGATTTTTGAATTTCTTTGAGTAATTAAAATTTAATCGAGTCGTGGTTGAGTAAATTCTGTGTTGATTTTTATTTTTGTGAGGGTTGTCAATCGACCATGGACCTTTTCCAATTGAAGATAGCTATCGTTGTAGTAGCGGTCATTTTAATACTCGCGATAATTTCGTTTGTCCTTGTAGTTTGCGCGGATAAACCCCAGGAGGCTTATCTTGAGGATGGCCCTGTAGTTAATTTTCTCCCGCGTCAGTGAAAGTTTAGTCCCGTTTTTATCAGAATTTATTTAATGTGATCATGCAATTTTTGTCCCTTTATATTACAAGTGTATTTGTCCGATTTTTCCGAATTACAATTTATTAGTCTTTTCCGATGTATCTCGCGAAAATTAAAGAGTTTTGTTCGTGAGATTTTATTTTAATTTGCCATTGTTACCAAATTATGCACTCTCCGCCCATCCTGAGCAATTTTCCGCAAGGTTAGGCTCAAAACAGGGCAATAACCTGGCCAATTCCGATTTTTTCTCGAATAACGTGTTAAAGGGAAAGCCGCGCTTTTCTTGGCCGAGATGAGAAAAATCGAGGGTCAGGACGTAACAATAGCATTGTTGCTCCAATGTACTTTGGAGACTTTTGATACGGCGGCTTTTTCTTCTGGCAGAAACACTTCAGTGTTAGACACCAACGCATTAATGCTTCCTGATGCAGGTATATTTTAACTCAAAATTAAAGTGTTATCATCGGCTGTGAGCTCATTTGCGTTTGAGTTTGCTGAATCTCCTCCAAAAATCAGATCATTCTCAGATACTTTGGCGTCAGGAAATTTCAATTCATACATTGAAATGATATCCGGAGTCATCGCCACGTACATGAATGTATTACCTGTCAATGAATGGTATTCTGTTTGGTGTTTATTTTTATTTTTTCTAGTTTTTTAAAGTAATTAATAAAAATATACATAATTTGAATGGCTATCTTAACATAAGGTAACCGAAGTTTTAGTTTCGGTCAACGTTGATGGAATCGAGCATTAAAAATATCGGAGTGGCTATTCGCATGCATCCGTATATTATACACGGTACTACGGTATACTATTGTAACGGCCCCGTCCCATAGCCTAAAAACTCTTTTCCTTTCCCACGCAAACTCATCAACTTCACTCTCGCCATCAGTCCACTCTCACGCTCAAATCCCTTATATCAGCTAAACCTAATACTCCTTTCCGGTCAGTCATAATCGTCAGCACCTTAGCTTCAGTTTGCCCTTGGTCCCACGGGCATTGTCTCTCCGTCTTAGCGACATCCTCTCCACTCTCATTAAGTCCTCTCCTTCCTCCAGCTCATTAGCACTTCAGTTCTTCACCAACCTTCAATCAATCCAGATGGGCACTCCCAAACATTCTAACTTACCAATAAATCATCAAGCTAAAATACCTCGAGTTTAACTTAATTTCTATTTCACTTAACCCGTTCGCCCATCACAAATTGGTGTCAGAAGTTCGACCCATCAACGCGCACAACCCAAAAAAATTTTTTTTTTTAATTATTATCACCGAAAATCCATCGAAAATAATCGGAAGTGAATATACGGAACGTGGGAGTGAAAAAAAAAGAAAGAAAAATATTGCCCGGAAACATCGAACGACAACTGAGGCATCCAACAACATTTGGAAAATACAAAAAGGAAATAACTGAAAAGAAGGAAGGAAGGAAGAGAGAGAAAATATCGACCACATAAAACCTCTCAAATATAATGAAAATCGCCATTCTTCTAATAGCGGCAATGTAAGTAACATTAAATATTTCAAAATCCATCATAATATGAAATTCCCACGAATACGTGAAAAATTTTTTTGTGCCTCAGCGAGCCCTTGTGACGCATGAGCGTATACCGCTGGCCTTTGTCACACCGATACGGCTCAATACACGCATATTCTCGAGCGACACAGTCACTCCATTAATTCTATTCTTTGTCACGCTCTCGCTCTAACACCAACGCTTGACCATTCTCGCTCTCACTGGGCAACAAAGACCCACCGCTCAACTCCAATAGATACTTTTAACCATTGTAATCGTTCAAGAAACCCAGTTATTAACCGCTTTCCCAATTCATAATTTTCTTTGGAACCCTTAATTAGTAAAAAAACCGCGACGTCGAATCATTCAATACATTCAAAAAAAAAAAGGAAAAAAAAATTTCTTCAGCCTATTTCAACGTACGAAATATTTTATTTTAATTCAAAATTTTGTTCCCTTCGTTTGCCACCCGAATTAAGGCAATACAAATAAGTAATTGAATTCAAACAAATTTAATAAACCCACATTTTCTATTATTATTTATTTTCCATTAATCGTATCTCAACATTTTTTTTTCTCTCTTCCCCCTTTGCTCCCTCTCACAACTAACTAAAAAAGAAATTTTTTTTATTTAATATAGAGGAAAACCTTTTTTTTTACAAAATTGCTCCAACTCGCCCGCCACGACGTAAGAGCTTACGTCAAAATTTGACAAATACATTTTTTAATCTTAATACCGATAATAAAGAATCAGACGCGATGGCAAACAGCGGTGTCACCTTTTGCGATGTATATAACGCAATCCCGATATTCGACGGCAAAAATATACCTGTTGAACATTTTATTAAAGCATGCAAGAGAGCAGCAAAAGTATTGCCAGAAAGCGAACACGAGAGATTACTCATTATGATACAATATAAATTAAACGGAACAGCCCTCGATTTTGCAGAAACAAAAACTCATGAAACATTGACAGAATTCCTTAACGATCTTAGGGACAATTTTAGCACCCCAATTGAATTACTTGACCTTGAATTCGAATTAAAAGCAATTTTGCAAAATTATAACGAATTAGTTCCAGAACACGCGACAAGATCGCGAGTAATTTTAAAACGGATAATAGAAAGGTTAGAGGAATGTTACACTCGAGAAAGCGAAAAAGAATATCTCAAGAGTAGAATAGCAGAATTGAAAAAATCAGTGACACGAGCCTTCGTAAGAGGTCTTTTTGACAAGATAGGAAGCTTTTTGATGAATCAAAACATCTAGTCTCTCGAACAAGCAATAAAAAAAGCAAGCAACATCGAGCAAGAACTCTTAAAACGAAAGACAGTAAATAAAAATCGAGCCACTCGCGAAAATACCCAAACCGAATACACCGAGAGAGCGAAAGTACATTTCGTCGAAACCCAACAGGAAACCACTCAAAAATACTTTTCCATTTATATCCATTTATATCCAAAATATTTTTATCAAAAATACAATTCCACCAAACAAACGGTCATTCCGACGCAGAATGTTTCACGATAAAAGAAATAAGGGAAAGCCGTAGCAGAAGACCCAGAGACTCATTTCGCCAAAATTTACCAAATTTTCAAAGCAGGTATCGTAGCGACTGGCGCGACCGCCAGCAAAATTTTCAAAATTAATATCGCAGTGACTCGCGCGACCGTCAACAAAATTTCCAGAACAGGTACCGCAGCGACTCGCGCGACCGTCAGCAAAATTTCCAATACAGATTTCGCGATGACTCACGCGACAGACAAAATTTTCAGAATAGATATCGCGACAACTCACGTGACAGACAAAATTTCCAAAATAGATATCGCGACAACTCACGCGACGGACAGAATTTTCAGAACAGATATCGCAGCGATTCACGCGATAGACAACAAAATTACTTCCGAAACGACTCGCGCGACAGACAATACAATAGCTCACGAGACGACTCATACGATTTCCAAAGTAACCCAGGAAGCAGATCCCGCGACAACTCTCGCGACAGGTATAGCAATAACTCACAAAGGCGACGTAGCGAAAGCAAAGACAGATTTACTGACCACATTCACGAACTCGCAAGAGCCTTAGCAGAATTACAACAGTCAAAAAACGCGAGTTCAACTCCGCGGGACAGCGTGACGCGGAGCGAGCCGCAAGAGCGCCCAATACAGAACCAGTAAACAATAAAACCCCAGAAGAACGTAAAGCAATAATATCACTGGGAAAAGCGGAAAAACGTTGACCACCGACGATAATAATAAACTCTATCGACTTACACGAACATTCAGCTCGATTTCTTGTTGACACCGGTGCAGAGATAAATTTAATTAAACAAAAAGCAGTGGGAAATAACACGAACGTAAACCCTCTCATTATATACGAATTGACGGGAATCACGAAAAATACGATTTTTACAACCGGTATGTGCATTATTAGAATAAATCACATTTCAGTTAAATTCCACATAATCGGTAACGAAGTACCAATTGCAGAAGACGCCGTTTTGGGTGACGAATTCTTTCAAAAAACCCCAGCCGACATTTTATACACAAAATCATGCATATCATTCGGAGATATCACAATTCCCTTCGAAACTTATGAAACCGTAACGATACCGGCTCGATCAAAATCAACAATTTATGTCAGAATAGCAAATCCAGACCTCCTAGAAGGATATATCCCAATAACGGACGCAGGAGAAGGTCTATTTATCGGCGACGCACTAGTGACAAATAACAAAGGTATCGCGTACCTAAGAGCGATAAATACAAACGAACACAAAATACACTTTAGGGTACCGACAGTAGAGTTACAACCGATCGACGGAATATCGGAGCCGCCGATCGCTCTCAGAGAACACGATTTACACGACGAAGAACGCGCATCAATTTGCGTAGCAGTAGTTAGTGAGGAAAACAGATTTAACCAGCTTAAACCACTCTTACATTTGGAAGGCTTAAGTAACGACGAGAAAGCCCACGTGCTCCGTCTAGCTTCAGAATACTCTCACTTATTTTGCTTACCAGGAGAACGGTTAGGTCACACGACAATGGCAAAACACGAAATTTTTACAACCGATGATAAACCAATCAACACGAAACAATATCAATTCCCACAAGTACATACAGACGAAATACAGAAACAAGTAAACGATCTCCTAGAAAAAGACATAATACAACTATCATAATCACCATATAACTCCCCAGTCTGGATCGTGCCTAAGAAAGCCGGTCACGACGGCAACAAGCGATGGCGTATGGTTATCGATTTTAGGAAGCTTAACGAAAAAACGACACCAGACGCGTACCCGTTACCGAACATTATCGGCATCATCGATCAACTGGGAAAATCCCGTTATTATTCGGTATTGGATTTGGCATCCGGCTTTCATCAAATTGAAATGCACCCGCGAGATAAACCAAAAACGGCTTTTTCCACGCCGAACGGTCATTACGAGTTTAACCGAATGCCGTTTTGACTGAAAAATGCGCCGGCAACCTTTCAAAGGTTAATGGACATAGCGTTATCGGGACTCCAGGGTACTGAACTTTTTGTATATCTCGATGACATAGTCATTTACGCTGCCGATCTGGAAGAACATGAACGGAAATTCCGTAGACTGGCGAAGAGATTGACGTACGCAGGACTCACACTACAGACAGACAAATGTTTATTTTTACAAAAACATGTTGAATATTTATGGCACGTCATCAGCGAAAAAGGCTCACAACCTAGACCAGGATTAATTCAAGCAATAAAAGATTTTCCTATCCCAAGTAACAAAAAGAATATCACACAGATTCATGCACTAGCAAATTACTACAGACGTTTTATAAAAGATTTTGCAACAATTGCTATCCCGTTAACCAAACAATTAAAGCCATCGGAAAAGTTCAAATGGACGGAAGAATGCCAAAAAGCATTCGACTGCATCAAACAAAAATTAACAGAGCAACCTATTTTGCGTTACCAGATCACAAAAAACAATTTAAACTCACAACGGACGCATCAGACTTTGCAATTGGTGCCGTCCTTAGTCAAAAACACGAAAAATTTGACAACCCTGTTGTATTTTACTCCCGAAACCTCTCATAAACGGAAATAGTATACGACGCAATGCGTAAAGAACTCTTAGCGGTAGTCAACGCCATTCGACGCTTTAGACACTATTTATACGGACATCACTTCATCTTAGTAACAGATAACAGAGCACTCAGTAGATATACAACACGGGTTCTGGATCAAATGTGGGCGAGGGGGTGAAGCGGTGCGAGGGGGGATCTTGGTGAGGGGAGAATCTCGAAGCTTCTAGAACGTTCTACCATAATAATAATGACATTTCAAACGAATGACGTCATGAATAATAGTATCGGATTTCAGAGCTCAGAAGTAATGATAATTCCAAGAAATCCTTGACATTCCAAAGTGATGGGGGTGGGGGATCTCGAAACTTACATAATAATGATAATGAAATTCCAAACGGATGACGTCATCAATAATAATATTATGAAAAAAACATCGTAGTCGAAGGCCGACTATAGTATCGGATTTCAGAGCTCAGAAATAATAATTGCAAGAAATCCTTGACATTCCTAAGTCATAGAGGGGGATCTCAAAACTTCCAGAACGTTCTTCCATAATTCCGAAGTGATGGGGGGCGAGGGGGGGGGGGGGATCTCAAAGCTTCCAGAACGTTCTGCCATAATAATACTCTCACGTTCTACAATAATAATTCGCAAAATATTCTTGACATTCCGAAGTCATAGAGGGGGATCTCGAAACTTCCAGAACGTTCTTTCGTAATAATTCCGAAGTGATGGGGGGCGAGGGGGGGATCTCAAAGCTTCCAGAACGTTCTTCTATAATAAATAATTGACATTCTGAGGCGAGGGGGATCTCGAAGCTTCCAGAACGTTAGAATTATTTCGATCGCATTTCAGAACTGCGCAAATCAGAAGACTGACGACAGCTGTCGGTGCGCTTCGTAGATTTTTCCTGGAATTCTTTTATTGAAAATTTGAGGGTAACGCGGGTCATGGGAAACATTCCGGATGACACAATCTCTTCTGAAACATTCGATCTCGAAGCTTAATTCTAATTGTTAGTAATAAACAAAGATTTTGAAACTGCGTAGTTACATCTCGAAACTTTTGGAACATTCGACGATACTCTAGATCGTTAGGAGGGGGAATTTTCAAGGACAACGCAGAAACAATATCGAGAACGGTCGGAGTAAAAATCTTTTCAACAATTAAAATGTAGAAACTACTTATAGTAGAGTTTATTACGTATAAAAAACTTTCGTAGTAAGCAATGTATTATAATATCGATCGAAATTTCGATAGTGTATTTGAATAAAATTATCTTGGAGGAGGTGAGAACAGCGCTCTTCGATCCTGACCTACACGCACGAATAAAGAAACGGCTGGGTGGATGATCGAGTTTCTCGCGATAAGATTCTCCCGGTGAACTGACCATCCCAGCTCTCGATCGAAATATTGAGAGAAAAATCATTTTGACTTACATATTCACTTTACACGCATTTTACGAATGATGATCGTTTTACAGTAGAGTTTATTACGTATAAAAAATTTTTAAGTAGAAATGTACCATCATATCAATCGAAATGTAGAAAAATCATCATATACACTTTACACGCCTTTTGATCGTCTTGCATCACAGCCTAGGCGGAGTATCGAGTTTCTCGCTGTTGTTTTCGTTTGGCCGATAACTGTGCCGCTCTTTGAGAGAAATGTATGAACGATTGTTTTTCGCATGATAATTGCGTCGCTCTTCGGCTAGCTATTTAAATGTCGAATAAAATCATCTTGGAGGAGGAGGTGAGAACAGCGCTCTTCGATCCTGACCTACAAGCACGAATGAAGAAACAGCTGGGTGGATGATCGAGTTTCTCACGATAAGATTTTCCCGATGAACTATTAGCGAGACAGAGATGAACGATTTTTTCTTTCGACCGAGAACTGAGTGGATCTTTGGTTATCAGAATCGATGAAATTTTTTTTTTCAGCAGAGGAAATGAAATAAGGAATTTTTACATAGTAAATCAGAATTTTTTTAAAACGTCCGTGGCCAGGGGGGGATCTCGAAGCTTCCAGAACGTTCTACCATAATCATAATGATAATACACATTCCTTCTCTCTCTCTCTCTCTCTCTCTCTCTCTCTCTCTCTCTCTCTCTCTCTCTCTCTCTCTCTCTCTCTCTCTCTCTCTCTCTCTCTTCTCTACCTCTCTTTCTCTCACGCTTTACAATAATAATTCATAGAAATCCTTGACATTCCGTGGCGAGGGGGGTTTCGAAGCTTCCAGAACGTTAGAATTATTTCGATCGGATGTTGGAACTGCGCAAATCGGTTGAAGGTCAACGATAGCTGTCAAGGATATTTTGTTTACTTCGTAGATTTTTCCTGGAATTCTTTTATTGAAAATTTGGGGTAATGAGGGTCATGGAAAACATTCCGGATGATTCAATCTCTTCTAGAACATTCGATCACGAAGCACAATAACAATTCTCTATCTCTTTCTATCCATGAGTATATATAGATCACTGACAGCCCAGCGCATTTATTTAATTTCTACCCTTCGTCAAGTGAAGATCGGTACATTAAAAATGGAATCGAAAGAGTGTTTACGGTTGATAGCTTTTATGACAAAAGCATATAAACTTATGAAAAGTGCGCCGAGTCAAATAGAACAATGGAAAAAATATGAGGCTCGAAATATCAATTTATTAAATAAAATCTTGAAAAATCCAAATTTGTCCACTGGTGAGAAAACGAGAATACAAACAACGATATCACTGCTGAAGTCCTTGAGTGAAAATTTTAAAGAACAACAAAAACGAGGTGGAAATATTGGTGCACGCAAAAAGACATCGGACCGAGTTCGTTGGGTAGACTTGCAGTCAGCATTCCAAAGTCGCATACGAACTGGTACAGTGGTGAATCTCGTTCACAAGGACCTGATATCATTTCTGCATGATTCAAAAACCATAACCATCACGAGGCTATCAAATGTGCTGAAAAACGAAGGGAATTTAAAAGTAAATGTCGTACTGGCGTGCAAATTTGCAACATTGAAAAACGGAGAAATGATTGAGGAAATAAAGTATTTTAATACACGAAACGAACCAATCCTCGCAGCAACTGATATGAAGATGTGGTTCGATGAAAATGTGAAAGATCCTTTCTTGGTGGAGGTTGAAGAGTTTCAAGAACGAGATTCAGGCTGGTCCTTGCGTGAAATCGTCAATTTGGCAGTGAATATTAATCAGTATGTACCACTACGCGGAGGCCTATCAACATTCGTCGAGTTACCTCAAGATATTCGAAACAAAAAGGCTGTGGTGAATGTGGAAAACAATGACCAATTCTGTTTTCTGTGGTCGGTCGTAGCAGCACTACATCCAGTTGCAACAAATGCAAATCGACTTAGCTCGTATCCCAGCTATAGTAAAGTGCTAAAATATGATAATATAAATTTTCCGATTGCTTTAAAAGATATTTGTAAATTTGAAAAAATGAACAATTTAACCATTAATGTTTACGGTATGGAGAAGTGTGGCAGAAAAAATGAAATAGTACCGTTATACATGAGTAAAAATAAGTCAGGTAAGCCCACCATACATCTCCTCATGGTGGAGGGGAATATCGGTATGGACGTAGATGGGGAAGTCAATTTCCAACCAGTTTACCACTTTGCTTGGATCCGTAATCTGTCACGATTACTTAGCTCTCAAGTAACAAAGTATAATCAACAAACATTTTTTTGTGACAATTGCTTAAACCATTTTTATCTTAAAGAATCTTTTGAAAATCACAAACAAGACTGCATGAGCATAAATAAGACGAAAATGATTTTACCGACTGAACAAAACAAAACTTTGAATTTCAAAAATTATCGATACAAAGAAGATGTACCGTTCGTTGTGTACGCTGACCTCGAATGCCTTCTCGAATCAACGGGAAACGATTGTCAAAAGCATGTTCCGTACAGTGCCGCGTATTACTTGAAATGTGCCTTCGATGATTCTCTATCAAAATTCGAACTGAAACGGGGACCTGATTGTATCGAGTGGTTCATCGATCAATTGCTAGAAATAGCCCGCATGGTTGATTTTTATTTAAATAATATCATACCTATGGAACCACTCACATCGATTGAAAATCATCAATACCATATTGCCACAAAATGTCACATTTGTGAAAAACCGTTTACTTCCACTGAAGTGAAGATCCGCGATCATTGTCATTTCACAGGCAAATATCGTGGTCCCGCACATCAAGGATGTAATTTGAATTACACGAAATCTCACAGTATCCCAATAGTTTTTCACAATCTTTCGGGCTATGATTCGCATTTTTTGATTAAAGCTTTGGCCACGCGATTCGAAGGTACAATCAAACTTTTACCCATAAACAAAGAAAAATACATTTCATTCACAAAATATGTTGAAAATACAAATGTAAATTTAAGTTTTATCGATTCGTTCAGATTTATGGCGAGCGGTCTCGAAAAACTCGCATCTTACTTAAACGACAATGACAAATCGATAACTCGTCGATACTGCAATAGTGCAGAGGAATTCCAGCTGGTCACGAGGAAGGGAGTTTTTCCCTACGAGTACGTTGACAGCTGGGAGAAACTCGATGAAGAGCAGTTGCCATCGAAAGAAAATTTTTATTCAAAATTGACGGGTGAAAATATTTCGGAACAAGACTACGAACACGCAATAAAAGTTTGGGAAAAATTTAACATCACCTCATTGGGGGAATATTCCGATTTATATTTAAAAACCGATGTTCTACTATTGGCGGATATATATGAGAATTTTCGACGCAACTGCTCTTCGACGTATGATTTGGATCCTCTGCATTATTTCACAGCTCCGGGGCTTGCTTTTGATGCGATGCTCAAATGTACCGGTGTTGACCTTGAGCTCCTCACCGATCCCGAAATACTCTTGTTTGTTGAGAAAGGCATTCGAGGCGGTGTGTCACAGTGCACCAATAGGTATGCTCATGCGAATAACAGATACATGGGCACAGATTACGATCCAAGCAAAGAAGAATCATACCTCATGTACTTTGACGTGAACAATTTATACGGTGCAGCTATGAGCCAATATCTACCAGTTGGCTCTTTTGAGTGGGAGCCTGAGCCGATAAATGTGCTCAATGTTCCTGACGATTCTCCCGTGGGATATATCCTGGAGGTGGACTTGGAATATCCCGAGGAACTTTTTGAGCTGCATAAAGATCTCCCCCTTTGTCCCGAGCATTACATACCACCTCATAGCAAGCAATCAAAATTAATGACAACATTATCACCCAAAAACAGATACATTATTCATTACAAAAATCTCAAACAATATTTGAATCTGGGAATTAAATTGACAAAAATTCATAGAATTTTGAAATTTTATCAAGCTCCATGGCTGAAAACATACATCGATCTGAACACCGAAATGAGAAAAAAATCTAACAATGAATTCGAAAAGAATTTTTTTAAATTGATGAACAATGCCGTATTTGGAAAAACAATGGAAAATGTTAGGAAACAAAAAGATGTTAAGCTCGTAACAAAGTGGGAAGGTCGATACGGTGCAAAGGCTCTCATTGCAAAACCAAATTTCCATAGCTGCACCGTTTTCGACGATGACATGGTGATTATTGAACTGAATCGCGTCAAAGTACATTTTAACAAGCCCATATACGTCGGATTTTCCATACTCGATTTGTCGAAAATTTTCATTTACGACTTTCATTATAATTATATAAAACCAACATTTGGCGATCGAGCTAAGTTGATGTATACCGACACTGACAGCCTCTTGTACCACTTCACCGTACCTGACATTTATGAATATATTAAAAAAGATCTACATAGATTTGATACTTCCGATTACCCGGTTAATAATATTTATGACATTCCACTAGCGAATAAGAAAATTCTAGGTTTAATGAAAGATGAGATGAATGGTAAAATTATGGAGGAGTTCATAGGACTCCGAGCAAAATTGTACGCATTCAAAGTTTTTGGTGAAGATAAAGATAAGAAAAAAGCTAAAGGTATTAAGGGATCTACATTAAGAACAATTAAATTTGAAGATTATAAAAATTGCTTGTTTAATCAACAAGACTTAGTAAAATATCAATATTTAATTCAGAGTAAGAAACATGAAGTGCATACTATAAAACAAAAAAAATTAGCATTAAGTTGGTTAGATGATAAGAGAATAATGTTACCCGATACAACGGATACTGTACCATATGGTTATAAAAAATAAAAACATTTATGATGTAAATTTTTTTCTCTTTATTTGAAAAACCTTTGCATATCCTTTTCTTCGGTAAAAATATACATTTTAAGTCTACAACCAACAATCGCAAAAAGTGGTTCGCTAAACTGGTCAGATGAAAAATACAGTTATCAACATACATCCATCTAACTAACACGATTATATGTTGATCATAACTGTATGCAGCCATCGATTCTGTATCATATACTCGAGTTCTAATGAGCGTCTTTTCGTGGATATGTAATCCGATCAAAGCACGCGCCACTGTGAGAAATCATCTTGCGACGTAAGAAAAAAAAAAAAAAAAAAAAAAAAAAAAAAAAAAAAAAAAAAAAAAAATCGACATTTATGATTGTAATACAGTCGAATTTGGTTATAAGCAATCCTTCGGGGCTGTAGGGGAAAAAAAAAAACGCCGAAGAGTCGTAAAATCTGGCTCCCCCACTACAGCGCATCAATGTAGCGTTCTTAATGTGTGTGTGAGTGAGTCGGTGAAATGCGCAATGCTGCTGGTTATAAGCAATTGGCTTGTGGTGGGGGACCGCGCTGAGCGGACTCGAAAAAAAAATCGGAGGGGAAATTGCTTATAACCAGATTGCTTATAACCAAATTCTACGGTATTTAGATCAGAAAGTGCGGCGAATTCTTACCATCTTATACTCCTACGAAGGCTTGCGCGATCGTGCCACACCAGAATCATCACCTCAATCATCTCGACATTAGTAATATATATATATATATATTTTTTTTTTTGGGGAATTTCCTTATCACGAACTGTCGCAGGATGTTCTCTTCATTATCATAAAAACGAATCAATAGTGAATTCGATTGTGAAGACTAATATTCAAGAGTAATTTTTTCAAAGAGAATCTATTGATGTATGTACATACATAAAATAAATAATTTTTTCGATTTTCCAATGTTTCTTTTATTTTAAGATCAACCGACTCCCATACTATATACATATAATTGAATGAGATTTATATGCATACATATGCTGATGGATGAGCGTAAAGAATCTCGATATCATACATCAAATTAAACTGAAAAGGAGGATCGTTTAAATGATAGAATACGAATGTCTTTTATTTTTATGAAATTTTTATGAATATATCGCTTGCCTTCCTAAACAGTTCATTCTGATGTTTCCATGGAAGGATATATGCATGAGCGCAAAAACGATTCTTATCATTGTTTTTCACTTTGGAAGATTCCGGTAGACTTTCATATACATAAGCGAAAAAAAATCATTCTCATCATATCGCTTTTACTTTGTTTGCTCGAAAAATCAAAACATCTGGGCATTATAAAAGCGGGCCTCACTGAGCCAGCTCCAGAATCTCCGATGATAGTCACACAGACGACATCATCATTGAAGTCCCTTTAAAAGATTGTGCATTATTTGACAAGTGTGAATTTTTATAAATTTTGAGATCATATACTCGAATAAAATCATCCTAGAGGAGAATCAGGTGAAAGACGATTATATTCAGCGCAGCGCTCTTCGGTCTTGATCTACATATTCATATCACACGCATTGTGCGAATGAAGATCTTTTTGCATCACAGCTGGGCGGATGATCGGGTTTCTCGCGATAAGATTCTCTCCACGCAGTAACGGGTCGTCTATATAAGAGAGAGTGTGTGTGTGTGTGTGTGTGTGTGTGTGTGTGTGTGTGTGTGTGTGTGTGTGTGTGAGAGAGAGGGAGAGAGAGAGAATGTGAGAGAAAGAGAGAGAAGAAGAAAAAAGCGACAATGAATGTGAAAACAATGAAAAATTCTGTTTTCTGTGGTCAATCACAGCAGCACTCCATCCTGGTACAACACATGTAAATAAACTTAGCTCGTACCCCGGCTACTGTAAAAGTGTTGAAAAAATGAATAATTTTTTTTTAATATAAATCTTGTCGGTACGTCTTTTGAAATCTCATACGAAAACCTTTCTTTATGTTCAACAATGGTACAACTATTAACCCTTCACTGGTACACATCCTGGGCGTACCTACTAACGGTACACTGAGGTAACGAGACGCCCTCCGACTGTTTTAGTCTATCATTTTTCTTGTAAATGTCGTAGAAACTTTGACTACCCACCAATCTGTTTCGTAAGCATTAAGGAAGAGATTCATGTGTATTAGTTTGAGTCTCAATTGATAAATGGCGGTCAAAAGTGCATTTAAAGCCAGAAAAATTCTCCAAAAGTCGAAAAAATAAAGCTTGCTGGGCAAGCGGTGGGCTGTCCAGACACCCCAGAGTACCAGTGTAGGGTTAATAGTTGTACCATTGTTGAACATAAAGAAAGGTTTTCGTATGAGATTTCAAAAGACGTACCGACAAGATTTATATTAAAAAAAAATTATTCATTTTTTCAACACTTTTACAGTAGCCGGGGTACGAGCTAAGTTTATTTACATGTGTTGTACCAGGATGGAGTGCTGCTGTGATTGACCACAGAAAACAGAATTTTTCATTGTTTTCACATTCATTGTCGCTTTTTTCTTCTTCTCTCTCTTTCTCTCACATTCTCTCTCTCTCCCTCTCTCTCACACACACACACACACACACACACACACACACACACACACACACACACACACACACACTCTCTCTTATATAGACGACCCGTTACTGCGTGGAGAGAATCTTATCGCGAGAAACCCGATCATCCGCCCAGCTGTGATGCAAAAAGATCTTCATTCGCACAATGCGTGTGATATGAATATGTAGATCAAGACCGAAGAGCGCTGCGCTGAATATAATCGTCTTTCACCTGATTCTCCTCTAGGATGATTTTATTCGAGTATATGATCTCAAAATTTATAAAAATTCACACTTGTCAAATAATGCACAATCTTTTAAAGGGACTTCAATGATGATGTCGTCTGTGTGACTATCATCGGAGATTCTGGAGCTGGCTCAGTGAGGCCCGCTTTTATAATGCCCAGATGTTTTGATTTTTCGAGCAAACAAAGTAAGAGCGATATGATGAGAATGATTTTTTTTCGCTTATGTATATGAAAGTCTACCGGAATCTTCCAAAGTGAAAAACAATGATAAGAATCGTTTTTGCGCTCATGCATATATCCTTCCATGGAAACATCAGAATGAACTGTTTAGGAAGGCAAGCGATATATTCATAAAAATTTCATAAAAATAAAAGACATTCGTATTCTATCATTTAAACGATCCTCCTTTTCAGTTTAATTTGATGTATGATATCGAGATTCTTTACGCTCATCCATCAGCATATGTATGCATATAAATCTCATTCAATTATATGTATATAGTATGGGAGTCGGTTGATCTTAAAATAAAAGAAACATTGGAAAATCGAAAAAATTATTTATTTTATGTATGTACATACATCAATAGATTCTCTTTGAAAAAATTACTCTTGAATATTAGTCTTCACAATCGAATTCACTATTGATTCGTTTTTATGATAATGAAGAGAACATCCTGCGACAGTTCGTGATAAGGAAATTCCCCAAAAAAAAAAATATATATATATATATATTACTAATGTCGAGATGATTGAGGTGATGATTCTGGTGTGGCACGATCGCGCAAGCCTTCGTAGGAGTATAAGATGGTAAGAATTCGCCGCACTTTCTGATCTAAATACCGTAGAATTTGGTTATAAGCAATCTGGTTATAAGCAATTTCCCCTCCGATTTTTTTTTCGAGTCCGCTCAGCGCGGTCCCCCACCACAAGCCAATTGCTTATAACCAGCAGCATTGCGCATTTCACCGACTCACTCACACACACATTAAGAACGCTACATTGATGCGCTGTAGTGGGGGAGCCAGATTTTACGACTCTTCGGCGTTTTTTTTTTTCCCCTACAGCCCCGAAGGATTGCTTATAACCAAATTCGACTGTATTACAATCATAAATGTCGATTTTTTTTTTTTTTTTTTTTTTTTTTTTTTTTTTTTTTTTTTTTTTTTTTCTTACGTCGCAAGATGATTTCTCACAGTGGCGCGTGCTTTGATCGGATTACATATCCACGAAAAGACGCTCATTAGAACTCGAGTATATGATACAGAATCGATGGCTGCATACAGTTATGATCAACATATAATCGTGTTAGTTAGATGGATGTATGTTGATAACTGTATTTTTCATCTGACCAGTTTAGCGAACCACTTTTTGCGATTGTTGGTTGTAGACTTAAAATGTATATTTTTACCGAAGAAAAGGATATGCAAAGGTTTTTCAAATAAAGAGAAAAAAATTTACATCATAAATGTTTTTATTTTTTATAACCATATGGTACAGTATCCGTTGTATCGGGTAACATTATTCTCTTATCATCTAACCAACTTAATGCTAATTTTTTTTGTTTTATAGTATGCACTTCATGTTTCTTACTCTGAATTAAATATTGATATTTTACTAAGTCTTGTTGATTAAACAAGCAATTTTTATAATCTTCAAATTTAATTGTTCTTAATGTAGATCCCTTAATACCTTTAGCTTTTTTCTTATCTTTATCTTCACCAAAAACTTTGAATGCGTACAATTTTGCTCGGAGTCCTATGAACTCCTCCATAATTTTACCATTCATCTCATCTTTCATTAAACCTAGAATTTTCTTATTCGCTAGTGGAATGTCATAAATATTATTAACCGGGTAATCGGAAGTATCAAATCTATGTAGATCTTTTTTAATATATTCATAAATGTCAGGTACGGTGAAGTGGTACAAGAGGCTGTCAGTGTCGGTATACATCAACTTAGCTCGATCGCCAAATGTTGGTTTTATATAATTATAATGAAAGTCGTAAATGAAAATTTTCGACAAATCGAGTATGGAAAATCCGACGTATATGGGCTTGTTAAAATGTACTTTGACGCGATTCAGTTCAATAATCACCATGTCATCGTCGAAAACGGTGCAGCTATGGAAATTTGGTTTTGCAATGAGAGCCTTTGCACCGTATCGACCTTCCCACTTTGTTACGAGCTTAACATCTTTTTGTTTCCTAACATTTTCCATTGTTTTTCCAAATACGGCATTGTTCATCAATTTAAAAAAATTCTTTTCGAATTCATTGTTAGATTTTTTTCTCATTTCGGTGTTCAGATCGATGTATGTTTTCAGCCATGGAGCTTGATAAAATTTCAAAATTCTATGAATTTTTGTCAATTTAATTCCCAGATTCAAATATTGTTTGAGATTTTTGTAATGAATAATGTATCTGTTTTTGGGTGATAATGTTGTCATTAATTTTGATTGCTTGCTATGAGGTGGTATGTAATGCTCGGGACAAAGGGGGAGATCTTTATGCAGCTCAAAAAGTTCCTCGGGATATTCCAAGTCCACCTCCAGGATATATCCCACGGGAGAATCGTCAGGAACATTGAGCACATTTATCGGCTCAGGCTCCCACTCAAAAGAGCCAACTGGTAGATATTGGCTCATAGCTGCACCGTATAAATTGTTCACGTCAAAGTACATGAGGTATGATTCTTCTTTGCTTGGATCGTAATCTGTGCCCATGTATCTGTTATTCGCATGAGCATACCTATTGGTGCACTGTGACACACCGCCTCGAATGCCTTTCTCAACAAACAAGAGTATTTCGGGATCGGTGAGGAGCTCAAGGTCAACACCGGTACATTTGAGCATCGCATCAAAAGCAAGCCCCGGAGCTGTGAAATAATGCAGAGGATCCAAATCATACGTCGAAGAGCAGTTGCGTCGAAAATTCTCATATATATCCGCCAATAGTAGAACATCGGTTTTTAAATATAAATCGGAATATTCCCCCAATGAGGTGATGTTAAATTTTTCCCAAACTTTTATTGCGTGTTCGTAGTCTTGTTCCGAAATATTTTCACCCGTCAATTTTGAATAAAAATTTTCTTTCGATGGCAACTGCTCTTCATCGAGTTTCTCCCAGCTGTCAACGTACTCGTAGGGAAAAACTCCCTTCCTCGTGACCAGCTGGAATTCCTCTGCACTATTGCAGTATCGACGAGTTATCGATTTGTCATTGTCGTTTAAGTAAGATGCGAGTTTTTCGAGACCGCTCGCCATAAATCTGAACGAATCGATAAAACTTAAATTTACATTTGTATTTTCAACATATTTTGTGAATGAAATGTATTTTTCTTTGTTTATGGGTAAAAGTTTGATTGTACCTTCGAATCGCGTGGCCAAAGCTTTAATCAAAAAATGCGAATCATAGCCCGAAAGATTGTGAAAAACTATTGGGATACTGTGAGATTTCGTGTAATTCAAATTACATCCTTGATGTGCGGGACCACGATATTTGCCTGTGAAATGACAATGATCGCGGATCTTCACTTCAGTGGAAGTAAACGGTTTTTCACAAATGTGACATTTTGTGGCAATATGGTATTGATGATTTTCAATCGATGTGAGTGGTTCCATAGGTATGATATTATTTAAATAAAAATCAACCATGCGGGCTATTTCTAGCAATTGATCGATGAACCACTCGATACAATCAGGTCCCCGTTTCAGTTCGAATTTTGATAGAGAATCATCGAAGGCACATTTCAAGTAATACGCGGCACTGTACGGAACATGCTTTTGACAATCGTTTCCCGTTGATTCGAGAAGGCATTCGAGGTCAGCGTACACAACGAACGGTACATCTTCTTTGTATCGATAATTTTTGAAATTCAAAGTTTTGTTTTGTTCAGTCGGTAAAATCATTTTCGTCTTATTTATGCTCATGCAGTCTTGTTTGTGATTTTCAAAAGATTCTTTAAGATAAAAATGGTTTAAGCAATTGTCACAAAAAAATGTTTGTTGATTATACTTTGTTACTTGAGAGCTAAGTAATCGTGACAGATTACGGATCCAAGCAAAGTGGTAAACTGGTTGGAAATTGACTTCCCCATCTACGTCCATACCGATATTCCCCTCCACCATGAGGAGATGTATGGTGGGCTTACCTGACTTATTTTTACTCATGTATAACGGTACTATTTCATTTTTTCTGCCACACTTCTCCATACCGTAAACATTAATGGTTAAATTGTTCATTTTTTCAAATTTACAAATATCTTTTAAAGCAATCGGAAAATTTATATTATCATATTTTAGCACTTTACTATAGCTGGGATACGAGCTAAGTCGATTTGCATTTGTTGCAACTGGATGTAGTGCTGCTACGACCGACCACAGAAAACAGAATTGGTCATTGTTTTCCACATTCACCACAGCCTTTTTGTTTCGAATATCTTGAGGTAACTCGACGAATGTTGATAGGCCTCCGCGTAGTGGTACATACTGATTAATATTCACTGCCAAATTGACGATTTCACGCAAGGACCAGCCTGAATCTCGTTCTTGAAACTCTTCAACCTCCACCAAGAAAGGATCTTTCACATTTTCATCGAACCACATCTTCATATCAGTTGCTGCGAGGATTGGTTCGTTTCGTGTATTAAAATACTTTATTTCCTCAATCATTTCTCCGTTTTTCAATGTTGCAAATTTGCACGCCAGTACGACATTTACTTTTAAATTCCCTTCGTTTTTCAGCACATTTGATAGCCTCGTGATGGTTATGGTTTTTGAATCATGCAGAAATGATATCAGGTCCTTGTGAACGAGATTCACCACTGTACCAGTTCGTATGCGACTTTGGAATGCTGACTGCAAGTCTACCCAACGAACTCGGTCCGATGTCTTTTTGCGTGCACCAATATTTCCACCTCGTTTTTGTTGTTCTTTAAAATTTTCACTCAAGGACTTCAGCAGTGATATCGTTGTTTGTATTCTCGTTTTCTCACCAGTGGACAAATTTGGATTTTTCAAGATTTTATTTAATAAATTGATATTTCGAGCCTCATATTTTTTCCATTGTTCTATTTGACTCGGCGCACTTTTCATAAGTTTATATGCTTTTGTCATAAAAGCTATCAACCGTAAACACTCTTTCGATTCCATTTTTAATGTACCGATCTTCACTTGACGAAGGGTAGAAATTAAATAAATGCGCTGGGCTGTCAGTGATCTATATATACTCATGGATAGAAAGAGATAGAGAATTGTTATTGTGCTTCGTGATCGAATGTTCTAGAAGAGATTGAATCATCCGGAATGTTTTCCATGACCCTCATTACCCCAAATTTTCAATAAAAGAATTCCAGGAAAAATCTACGAAGTAAACAAAATATCCTTGACAGCTATCGTTGACCTTCAACCGATTTGCGCAGTTCCAACATCCGATCGAAATAATTCTAACGTTCTGGAAGCTTCGAAACCCCCCTCGCCACGGAATGTCAAGGATTTCTATGAATTATTATTGTAAAGCGTGAGAGAAAGAGAGGTAGAGAAAGAGAGAGAGAGAGAGAGAGAGAGAGAGAGAGAGAGAGAGAGAGAGAGAGAGAGAGAGAGAGAGAGAGAGAGAGAGAGAGAGAAGGAATGTGTATTATCATTATGATTATGGTAGAACGTTCTGGAAGCTTCGAGATCCCCCCCTGGCCACGGACGTTTTAAAAAAATTCTGATTTACTATGTAAAAATTCCTTATTTCATTTCCTCTGCTGAAAAAAAAAAATTTCATCGATTCTGATAACCAAAGATCCACTCAGTTCTCGGTCGAAAGAAAAAATCGTTCATCTCTGTCTCGCTAATAGTTCATCGGGAAAATCTTATCGTGAGAAACTCGATCATCCACCCAGCTGTTTCTTCATTCGTGCTTGTAGGTCAGGATCGAAGAGCGCTGTTCTCACCTCCTCCTCCAAGATGATTTTATTCGACATTTAAATAGCTAGCCGAAGAGCGACGCAATTATCATGCGAAAAACAATCGTTCATACATTTCTCTCAAAGAGCGGCACAGTTATCGGCCAAACGAAAACAACAGCGAGAAACTCGATACTCCGCCTAGGCTGTGATGCAAGACGATCAAAAGGCGTGTAAAGTGTATATGATGATTTTTCTACATTTCGATTGATATGATGGTACATTTCTACTTAAAAATTTTTTATACGTAATAAACTCTACTGTAAAACGATCATCATTCGTAAAATGCGTGTAAAGTGAATATGTAAGTCAAAATGATTTTTCTCTCAATATTTCGATCGAGAGCTGGGATGGTCAGTTCACCGGGAGAATCTTATCGCGAGAAACTCGATCATCCACCCAGCCGTTTCTTTATTCGTGCGTGTAGGTCAGGATCGAAGAGCGCTGTTCTCACCTCCTCCAAGATAATTTTATTCAAATACACTATCGAAATTTCGATCGATATTATAATACATTGCTTACTACGAAAGTTTTTTATACGTAATAAACTCTACTATAAGTAGTTTCTACATTTTAATTGTTGAAAAGATTTTTACTCCGACCGTTCTCGATATTGTTTCTGCGTTGTCCTTGAAAATTCCCCCTCCTAACGATCTAGAGTATCGTCGAATGTTCCAAAAGTTTCGAGATGTAACTACGCAGTTTCAAAATCTTTGTTTATTACTAACAATTAGAATTAAGCTTCGAGATCGAATGTTTCAGAAGAGATTGTGTCATCCGGAATGTTTCCCATGACCCGCGTTACCCTCAAATTTTCAATAAAAGAATTCCAGGAAAAATCTACGAAGCGCACCGACAGCTGTCGTCAGTCTTCTGATTTGCGCAGTTCTGAAATGCGATCGAAATAATTCTAACGTTCTGGAAGCTTCGAGATCCCCCTCGCCTCAGAATGTCAATTATTTATTATAGAAGAACGTTCTGGAAGCTTTGAGATCCCCCCCTCGCCCCCCATCACTTCGGAATTATTACGAAAGAACGTTCTGGAAGTTTCGAGATCCCCCTCTATGACTTCGGAATGTCAAGAATATTTTGCGAATTATTATTGTAGAACGTGAGAGTATTATTATGGCAGAACGTTCTGGAAGCTTTGAGATCCCCCCCCCCCCCCCCCCTCGCCCCCCATCACTTCGGAATTATGGAAGAACGTTCTGGAAGTTTTGAGATCCCCCTCTATGACTTAGGAATGTCAAGGATTTCTTGCAATTATTATTTCTGAGCTCTGAAATCCGATACTATAGTCGGCCTTCGACTACGATGTTTTTTTCATAATATTATTATTGATGACGTCATCCGTTTGGAATTTCATTATCATTATTATGTAAGTTTCGAGATCCCCCACCCCCATCACTTTGGAATGTCAAGGATTTCTTGGAATTATCATTACTTCTGAGCTCTGAAATCCGATACTATTATTCATGACGTCATTCGTTTGAAATGTCATTATTATTATGGTAGAACGTTCTAGAAGCTTCGAGATTCCCCCCTCACCAAGATCCCCCCTCGCACCGCTTCACCCCCTCGCCCACATTTGATCCAGAACCCGTGTTGTATATCTACTGCACTCACATATTTAGTAAAAAAGCCAGACCCGCCGCAACAGCTACAACGTTGGCAGGCAGTCCTCAACGATTACGATTACGAAATCCACCACAAACCAGGGAAACTTAACGTCGTCGCTGACGCACTATCGCGGAACCCAATAAAAATTCTCTGAGTCAGACCCCGAGAACAATCATCGGAAGAATCGGAAAACGAAACAAAAAGGCCAAGAATATCGCAAGATTCAAACAAACGTAATCGATCATCATCATTGGATCAGTCCTCTGTCAACCCAGCACCGAACAAGATAATATTCCTACCGGAAGAAACCGAAGAATCCGAAGACATCGACACAGACACAGATCAAGAAATGAAATCAGACAATCAAGAACGGATTAAAGGGAGTGCACGACCCAAAATCAATCAAAAAATCGACGACAACAACTACGATTCGTCAATGTCAGATGAAAAACCAATCGAAATCATAAAAATTGAACAGGAACCGACCCGGCAAATTCTAAAGGATGACCCACAAAAAAACAAATTAGAAAAAGATACAGCAAAATTCTACGAAAAGAAGGAAAAAAAAGAAAACATAAGAAACTCAGCGAAGCAAGAAGAAAATACAAAAAGCTCAACGCAGCAACAAGAAGAAAACGACAAAAGCTCAACGCAGCAAGGAAAAAGTACAAAAAGCTCAACGCAGCAGGAAATAAAAGATGCGAGCCCCGAGCCGCCACCCTAGATCCTTATCGACGCAGTGACCGCTTTGGAAGACCCAGAGCCACAAGCAACGATAACATTGCTACTCACAATACTCACGGAGGACCCGGAGTCGTGAGAAACGGTGAACCACATGACGAATTGGCAAACAAAACTGAACACGGGACGGCATCGAAAGAGGAAGAGGTCGCAAAACAGGAGGTTGTCCCAAACTTTCGATCACGAACACATCACGAAAGCGACGGAAAATGCGCGAAGCAACCGGACGCGCAACCTAACTTCAGGACACCACCACCACCACCACCAAGGGACCTGAAAGAATAAGAGGAACGGACATCACCAGCTAATGTGGAAAAACGACTCCAATCGGAGCCTCAAACATCGTACTCCACACGTCCAACTTCTTCAGGAGAACCGGAACCGAGTACGTCGAAACAGGCTAAATACGAAGACATCGAACCAACCTTTCGATCTCCATCGGAGATACAAACGGTCCCAACGCCAACCACCAAACGCAGACCAGGTAGACCACGGAAGACTCCTTCGCAACTATCATCACTGGTCATAATACGCAAGCCCGGTAGACCACGGACAAAACCACCTTCCTCATTACCATCACGAGTTGCCAAACGCAGACCAGGCAGACCGCGGAAAAATCCACCGGCTGAGCCAGTAACACGGAAAAATCATCCTCAACCGATAGTGTCCCTGACGACCGCGAAACCGACACAAAGTTCGTACCACCTCAATATCACAGAAATTAACTGACGGTTACTGGCCCTCAACGAACAACTAGGAACAGAGCAATAAGGGAAGAACTAACAACGGAACCCGATTTGGCATCAGAACAAACAGATGCCACTGACTGCGACGAACTTTCCGATCAAAACCAGAACGAAACATCACACGTCGTAGCACAAGTGGAAGATTCGCCTGCCTTCCCATCTGAAGGGTCAAGTCAACCAGCAGACATAAACGGATCTCCCCACCAAGAGGAAGAAGGACGAATGAAACCAGGGTCTGAATTAAATATACCAACGCCTACTAAAAATAAACATAACAGCGAGCCCGGTGACAGACCACTAGGACAACAGGACGAACGGTCTTTGCAAAACGAGAACACAACTGCAAAAGAGAACATTATAATAAGACAACAAAACATCTCGTCACAAAAAGACAACATAGCGTTCTTCTTAGCAGCTGATTGCGCCATAAACACCATGGTTTCGAAAATATTAATCGAAAAAAGAAAAATCAAACAGGAGGAACTTCAGAAAAGTAAACCACGAGTTGGAGAAATCGTCATTAAAAAGCAGGGAGAAAACTATTATATTTCTATGATCTGTAAAGAAAGATCAACAGACGACTCTAACTTACACACGATTCAGAAATGTCTAAAAACACTCTTACAGACATTACACAGAAACAATATAGACTCCTGCGCACTCTCGAAAGACCCCGGAATTATCGACACATTCATGTGGACCAATATAAAAACATTCTTAAAGACACACACGCATGGTTTAAAAATAACAATCACTCTCTGTAAAGGGCTCATCTCTGTTCCACCACTAGCCAATAGACAATCCATCATCAAAGTATTCCACTCCTCAACAATCGGCGGACACAAGGGAATCGCAAAAACCCAACAGCGAATACGTTCCCAGTACTATTGGAAAAACATGAAAAATGACATCCAAGAGGCGATCAAATATTGTTATGACTGCCAAAAGAACAAGCTAGTTCGTGTCAAAGATCGAGCCCCCATGATCATCACAGATTCCCCAGCCAAAGTATTCAATAAAATCGCGATCGACATAGTTGGACCGTTACCAAAGACAAAGAAAGGGCATGAATACATACTAACAATTATCGACTTATTCAGCAGGTTCAGTGTCGCTGTACCGCTAATACAAATAACATCACTAGATATTGCCAAAGCATTGTGTAAAGACTTCATAACAACATTCGGTGCCCCACGCGCAATCTTGTCAGATCAAGGCGCAAACTTCATGTCAGATGTTTTCAAAAAATTTGCAAATCTTTTTCAAATTAAACAATACAGAACTTCAGCATATCACCCACTGTCAAATGGTGCATTAGAGCGTAGCCATCAAGGCCTAGTGGAGTACATAAAACATTTCCGAAACAACGAACGCGATTGGGAAGACCTAATATCATTCGCGACACTATCATACAACGCCAGCGTCCACGAAAGTACGGGTTACACGCCTTACGAGTTAGTTTTCGGACACCCGGCTACCTTACCATCGGAATTTCCGCCAGTGGAAACATTAGTGACATTCGACGACTACATGACTACACTGAATACAAACTTAAAGGATGTCCGACAGCCTTGCGGAAACAACAAAAAATTAAAGAACGAACTAAACGGTACTACGACAGGAGAACAAAAACACCAAAATTTCAAGTAGGACAACTAGTATTTTTGATAAAGGTACCAAAAAAGGAAAGCTCGACGCAAACTACAGCGGACCATTTAAAATCTTAGAGATCACTGAAAATAACAACGTCAAATTACACATAAAAGATAACAAATCAAAAATAGTACATTGTAACGATTTTCTTTATTTAACCAAATAAATAAAGAAAAATACAAGATTATGACAATTATATTCTTTATTGAAATTCGAAACGATGAATTTCAATTTGATGTTTCTGTTCAATATACAAAAACATATTCGTGTCGGCGATACGACTTGAAATTAGAGGGCAAATCCTCGTAACGGCTCGAGAAGCGGGTCAAAAGAAAATATCACAGTTGGTTTTACATTCTTTTTTTTTGTTCTTTGTTTCGTTTAACCGGGCACGATAGTCCTTCAGGCGTTATATGATACAAAAAAAAATATACAAAAAGAAACTCACAGGCGATGGGTGAACGTTATCGTGATCAAGACACTTAGCCTAATACGCGTACGATAATCCGATTCTTATTAATGTAGGGCCTCGGCCTATCGACTCGACGAAGAATTCTTCGAAAAATTGATTGAGCGCGGATAAGTCACGCTACACTCATCGCACGCCTTCCAACGCTTTGTCTCAAGAAATAATAATAATCGTAAACAAGGTCGATTCATCGGCTCGGATCGCGATCAGTGAATTTAACGTATGTCCTCGAACAGATAATGATGAACGGTGTCCGCAGACGATCGAAATAGAATTACGAGAGATGACACACAAAAAAACAAATATATCAAAAATATAGAACGATCGGATCGAGCGTGGCTCGCGCGTAAGTGAGAGAAGGGCTTACGACGTTATTCTTTTTTACACAAAAAAAAAAATATATATATATATATATAGATATTCCGCCCAATGACTTTATGCGCATATAATACGAAGGCGATCGTGATATGAACGAAAATGCTCGGGGAATGAAAGTCCCGGAAAACGGTTACTTGACCACGCGAACGCAATGACGTAATCGGAGGACTTCGCTGTCTTGGACGTTGGGCCTCGATGTGCACGAAGAATCGTCGCTCAAGATTGCGGCAACTGTGCTCGTACCGTCGCGTGCCCGTGTCGTTCGATCTCTCTCGCTCTCGTGACGTACCTCCCGATTCTCGCTTCTCACGGCGTGGCTTATTTGCCCGGAATGGGCTCGGGTATGACTTCGTATGACGCCTCGGCGTAATATCGTTCGGCATATTCTCCCGCGGGAGGGAATGTGACGAAAGCCACGAGTCTCGGCTTAGGTATTTTCTTCTCTTTTTCTCTCGAAAAAATCGTCGTTACATTCGACGGCCCAGTCACGCACGGTGCTGGAATAGAGGCACGAAGAACAGAAAATCGCGTCGAAACGTGTATCGCGATATACGACGACTTTGACAATGAATTGATATGATAGATAGTACAATACCTTACGAACGAATGCACTCTCACGTGTCTCGGTGAGGGGTATTTTAACAATGAAGTAACACGAGAATATATATATATATATAGATATACACGAGACTGACAAGCCGGGAGCTCCGCTCACCGAGACGACACCGTGCTGACTGGGGGAGGCATTAGGCTAGATCTAACGGATCGATTCGCAAAGGGGAAAGGAGGGGGGGTACCCACGTGAGAGATGCCGGCCGGCGAGGCATCGCCGGAGCGTCGACATCATCGATCTAATAGATCGTAGGATAGATAGATGTCATGACGAGCTCCAATGAGCCTCGTCGCCGTTACAACATGTAGATAAAGTAAAACCTGCATATGTTGCAGATGCCAAGCTCGCGCTTCAAGCAACGGCGACATCGTAAGAGTCAAGCAATTCTCACAGAACCCAGGAATGCACTCGCAACTACTGGGCACTCTCCGGTCGTCTCATACAACCTGGAAGCTCGTCACATTTATAACCACTGACGGACTATCAACCAGACGACTACAGATAAAAGAAAACCTAGACCAGATGTTCAAATACTGCCAGTAGTATATGGACCACTCTGGAGACCCCCACTCCTATCCCCTCCACTTTTCCCCCACGTCGGAGCCTCTTTCCGAGCGTGGTAGGGGTCGCGGTGGGGAAAGGTGGTGGGGGGAAAGAGTTCTGAGGGTTCGCCAGAGTGGTCCGATTATTACCATTATTCAAATAATAATAATCCATACTTTTTTCTCTTTATTTAATTTTATATACATTTCCACTTAATTGTACGTAATGCTTTTAAACAATGAGAAAAGGATTTATCTTTTACGGGCTATAACAGTTTTAACGATGTGATCCAAATGATGCATCAGTAGATTGTCAATTATCGTTGTTTTTGTACAAGTAGGTAATTCGTTATATGAATTATTCGGCGATGTTCGTTTTTGGGTAGCTCTCTCTCGTATTTTCGCACGCTTCGTGCGAATATTACGGCGTATGCAGCTCGTTGTAAAAATGGATGTTTCTGATGTTATTGCATCTACATGAGAGTTTCTGCAATTTGTTACCTCGTTGCAAACACGACGAAGCCACGAGATATTTCTGTTTATACTGGCTTGTAATAATGACAGTATAATGAATTGCTCTTTTGTAAAACAGAATATCGGTAACGAGCGATGTGCAGGGTCTTCTTCATCCTCTATGTTGAAATGATTTTGAAAATCGTGCCAAGAACGACCGTCCATAGTTAAACAACCATGGATATAATATTTGAAGCTAATCACAGGCCGTAACGTACCGTTCCGACAAATAACAAGGCCCACCCACACAGATTTCGTCCCCAAATTATTTAGCTTATAGGCGAACGGCAGCAGTAGCGCACGTAGATTTTTAGCATGTTTCGCATACATCGCAGGACTTAATGATTTGTTGACGGTTTGAATTCCAGATTATTGAATTTTGATCCGCGATATTCCATGGCCAAATTATTTTCACGGGCAGCGGCTATCATGTGCTAAAATAGCTGATCGTCTTTTTCGAACAGTTGGACGAATCTGGCTGGTAGGAAGCACGCAAATGTGTTTTCCACGTCGATGACGATACGCGTGCCCCATTTAGTTTAAACGGTTCTTATGTCGCTGATGCTGTAGTCTTTTTTGAGCTCTAGTTCCGATAACTTTTTCACCGGTAGAAACGCGGCCGTTTGTCCCACTTTGTTGATTCGTGCGAAATCCATCCAAAGTAGGCTACGAGTGGAAAAGGTCGTTAAAAAAAATGATTCGGGGACAATTTCCAAGTTTGCAGTAAAATAAAATTTTCCCATACTTCGGAAATGTTTCGAATACGTGGGACAAAATATTTTTCTCAAGTAGGAAATTCTGGAGTAAAATGTAATTTTCCCATACTTAGGAAAGTTTTCCAAGTATGGGAAAAATTTCACATATTTGGAAAATTTCTGCCATCCTTTGGTAATGTTACCTATACTTGGGGAAAAAAAAAAATTTCCCAGGCAAGGGAAAAAAATTGGCCCGAGAATTAAAAGTATGCTCCGAGTTGAAAAGGTTGTTTCAAAAAATGATTCGGTGACGATTTCCAAATTTCCAGTAAAATATAATTTTCCCATAGTTGCGAATATTTTTCCGTCCTTCGGTAATTTTCCCCATACTTGGGAAAAAATATTTTTCCCAAGTATGGGAAAAAAATTGGCCCGAGATTTATAAGTATTTCCGAGCATCTGGCCAGCAAAAAGTAAGCTACGATTGAAAAGGTCGTTTAAAATTATAATTCGGGGACGATTTTCAAATTTGGAGTAAAATATAATTTTCCCATACATGGGAGAAAATTTATCCCATACTTGCGAAATCTTTTTCACACTTGTGAAAAAATATTGTTTTCCTCGTCAAAATCGACGGATCAAATTTATAGGCGAAGCAATTATAATACGAGTGTAATAACTATTCGAAATCTGGAATGACTTGACCTTATATTAATAGCATTTCTTGAAATTAGATTTTCCATAACTTGCGTGCATGGACAGGTAGAAAAAAAACTGTCCTGAGTTTTGAAGATAATTTCAAGTTTCTGGCTAGCGAAGAGAATGCAACGAGTTGAGACGGTCATTTGAAAAAAAAATGATTCGGGGACGATTTCCAGATTGGGAGTCAAATATAATTGTCCCATACTTGGGTAAAGTTATGAATTTTCATTATAATCATCAACGGGAAATTTTTGGGGCAAAGCATAGAAAAGGAATGTTGAATAAATGTTCGAAATCCGGAATGACTCGAACTTATGGCGATAGGACTGTTTGTATTTTTCTTTATATTACACGCATGCAAGGACAGGTGGAAAAAAATTGGCCAGAAATTTACAGGTATTTTCGAGCATCTGGCTAGCAAACAGTATGCTACGAGTTGAAAAGTTCGTTTCAAAAAATGATTCAGGAACGATTTCCAAATTTGGAATATAACATAATTTTCCCATGTTCGGGAAAAAACATTTATCGCAAGTATGGGAAAAACTCCCAAGTATGGGAAAAAAATTGTCCTGAGATTTAAAAGTATTTTTGAGCATCTGGCTATTAAATAGTATGCTACGAGTTGAAAAGGTCGTTTCAAAATGTGATTCGCTGAAGATTTCAAAATTTAGAATAAAATATAATTTTCCCATAATATGGAGCTTGGGAAAAAATATTTTTCCCAAGTATGGGGAAAAAGTTGGCCTGAGATTTAAAAGTAATTTCGAGCATCTGACTAGCGAAAAATGTGCTACGGGTTGAAAAGGTCGTTTCAAAAAATAAAAACTTGACCGCGACCTGTCAAATATTTTCGATATTTCAGCTGTCACACATATTCGCTTTTGTCGAATGAACGCATCGCGAAACCTCAAAATTAAACTCGATCACGATCTGTCATTTGAAATCTATCAATTGAATGTGTCGTCTTTTCGAGATCTGCTCTGACGATCGTCACTTGGCCAGCCAGGGCCGTAAAAAAAGTGGCCTAGTCCCCTCAAAATTGTAGGTCCAGGCATTTATGACCAGCAGTGTACATGGCGACCCAGTGGGATCCGGGTAATTTGCGGCCATCGGTATTAACGACAAAAGCTGTCGGCCACGTCCACACCTTCGGGATACGATCGGCTGGGTATACGCCTATCGTGTGGTCTGGTATGTTCCGCAAGGCCTCCAGAATTTCTAGACTGTTCATAGCAGCCTGAAGCAGAAGGTTTCTTTTTCTTTTCCTCGCGAGGCCCGTCTAAGCTCCAGCTCGTGGTCGTTCTATATTCCCATAAGGAGTCGACGCGATCTTTATGACAAAGCCAATCTTTTATTTGTTTCGCATTATTCAGCGCACATTTGTACGTGAGATTGTTATGTAGCGATCCGTGGTATATGCAACGAGTGTCGTCCTGATGAAGATAACGGAATGAAGGAGCCTCCTCCTCCTCCTCTAAATTTATAATGAAGCAACCTGTCAGTTGCGCCAGGTACTCTGATTTTATTGAACCCCTTGTGAATATTCGATCAGATTGTTCCGCAATATTTTTCAAAATTGATTCCATATGTTGCGACGTTGTATCGCCCTCACGCCATTGTAAACCATGATGATTTCTAGTCAACCAGGAATTCTGGAGCTTCAGCGCCGGTGATAGATCCTCATTATCATCAGGTGAAGACACAAGCCAATAAGCGGTGTACGGCCCGTGTAGGCAAATGATCGCAACTTCTTTCGGCACAAAACGATTGTTTTTATTGCGCAAACGCTGTATATCGATTGCGATATTCATGATGCTTTCTCGTTGCTCTCTCTGATAATACTGTTCAGCTCTTTGCGTCACGGAGACCTAGCTCGGCGGATACAAATTCTGCTGACTAACCAGAAAAGTCTACGATTACTTGTCTGGATGAGTCAATCTCCAACACATTATCATACTCGGCGTACACAATACAATTTACCGTTGATGCGAGAGCCTTTTCGAATCGTACTTCTATTCTAACAATGCCGTGTTTTACCAAATTCCAATGAGTACTGCTGTTTGCTGATAAATCGGGCGTAAGATCAAACGCGAAAAAATTGTATTTTACGGGAGACCTACCCCGAAGGGGTAGGTCTCCCGTGAAATACAATTACCTTCATTGAGAAAGTGAATACCTGTTCCGGAGAACAGTGTATGATACGCGTCTACGTAAAGCTTCGATTTTGTAAAGTCGGGCTGCAGAGCCTTTGACGGTATTTGCATACCATCCACATACAACGATAGATAATTGATTTGATAATTTCTAAAATTAAACGGGTTTTTATCGAGGCAGCCGTTGAACGCGTTATTATCGACGAAACCAATGATGATACGTTTTGGTAGCTGGCCGAGGATTACATGATCAAGAGTTTTGCCATGTACTCCGCTATGCATGGATATAGCCTTTACCTCCACGCGTGTCAGGGGGTATTTTGCCGTAGCTTTACACAGAGTTCTTGCATGTGCTAAAAGTATGCCAGGTGCTATCTTGGCGCGACGTACGAGAAGCGACGCTTCGACAATATGTATTTTATAGTCTGCCGTCCCGCCCATAAGGCAAAATGAATTATTCGTGCGTACGAGTCGCAGACGCATTTCAAGACCGTTCAATAAGAATCTCTCTTGATTAAAGACATCGCAGTGAAGATGACTGAGGAGATCAATAGTTTTTCCACTGCTAAGAAGGTCTCTGCAGCGAACAAGCCCAACGTTGGCTGTATCTGTATCCTCCATTTTTCCCGGTGTATCGGCGAACCAGAGCACACTCGTAAGATGAGAGTTTTCCGCGCCGTCTTCATAATTCAGCACGAGGGTACACCTATTGTGTACCCTCGATGGTGGTTTGTGTAGGAGGCAGTGTAAATAGCTCGAGCTCTGACTTTAAACACTCGCAAGAGTGTGTGTGTAAGAAAGCCATACGATAGCTCTCTCTCTCTCTCTATGCGAAAATATCAGCCACCGTTCGTAGAGCCTTCCTCTTCTTGGTTGTCCTTCTCTTATTTATCCTCCTCTTTGCCGTTGCCCGCTTTCTCAGTTTTCTCGACGAAGACATAGCTTTCGTTCTTTTTTTCACACTATGGATACGTCGCACACCACGGCCGGCAACGGAATGCCGAGATCGATTAATTTTAGCCATTTTATAGCCAGAACCCTTCATGAGCGTATCAATTTTTTCCTCCACCTTTCGCTTCAGATTTTCGCCAGACTCGCGTAGACGCGTTTTGAACGCTTCTCTTGGCCGTACACCATTGTCCATTATATCGGTGGCAACATTAACACCGGCACGCAGAGCCTCCTTGCCGACAGCCCGTGCTCCATTCTTCAAAAGAGGTATAATACGGCGGAAAAGGCCACCGAGAAAACTGCAAATCCCGTGGCCCCTTTGATTCGGTGAGCCTATGTACACGTTACTGATACCCCCATATCCGGTCCGAGCACCACCCGTCTGCATATCAAAGTATTCATCGTAATAAGTCATTGCGACGACTTCTCTAATCAGTACGCTTGAACTGTAATGTCACCGTCAGCGTCCCGTACTCAAATGGTATAGGCTGTCCAAACTCATCCCTTATATCGATATCGATCGATTGAAAGTTTGTATGAAACAGAGGTACGTAGCGTGGTGGCGAGAAACCTCTAATCTTCACAGAGCCGTAATTGTTGCTATCCGCGGTATAAGATGGTACAACACGTAACAGAGGTGCATGCACATCGCCGGTAATGTAGGGTTCACAAATATCCGTATAAACGAATAACATATCGGGAATAGCATTAGTTAGGCTGGCAGGTCGTGCGCCTGTATAACCAACATCTCTGAATGCAGGCGGGAGCGCCACACTGCCGGGTGTGGCAAATCCTAAAATCTTGTTGAGCCTTGGTGAGAAATGGAAAGCATGAACGAAATTTTCGCAAGAATCGCAGATACGGGTCACTTGGACGTAGCCATTGCGAGTGCGCTGAAATAGTAAATGACCAGCAACGCCCTGTAGTTCATTTATTACTTCGAGCAATGAGTCTATACTCTTATATACACCGAGTGGAACGTACACGCAGCTCTTTTCAAAGTCAATAGCAGAAGGGTGAATACCCGGTTCTACTTTATACGGTGCGGTCTTGATGAAGTTCTGCTCGTCTTCCTGAGGTATATGCAGAATCGTCATGGGTATATGTATTTCTGTAAGTCCAACGGCCCAATTGCCTTGCAAAGATACGCGCTGTGGCAATCGTGTGGTATAACGCGTTGTCGTATTTTCCGGGTAATATTTCATACTGCTGTTGCTCGGTAAAACGATATGAAATTCGTCTCTCATCGTGATTTTTCATTTTTTTCGGTAATAGTGCGAACGCACGATAACTCGGCCTCGTAAAAAATGCCGTCAATATCTTCGCCGTGAAGATCGCGTAAAAAGTACACCGTCGGCCAACTAGTCGTTGATATGCGATGAATTTTAAACAGCTCGCTGCTCCAGCCGCTCTCGTAACCTTTTGCAAAGGCCGCTTTTGCACTACTGATTCGTACAACATCACCGATCCCATATTTAGGGATGTGTTCTCGCTCCGAATCCTTGTAACGCTGCATCAAATTAGCACGAGCTTGAGCTGCAGTGGCAAGATTCACCGCTAGCGGGGCCATTATTATGCTGCTATGCCGGGCATTATTATATGCAGACACTATATTTTGCAACACATTGATGTATCGCTTCGCGCGAGTATACGTAAAGTATCGCCACATTCTTTCTTTCAATGTTCGATTAAACCTTTCCACAATTGCGGCTTTTATATCAGGATTCCGTGCAGCTCGAAACTGAATATCTTTCTTCTTTAGGAGCTCTTGAAATGCAGCACCCATGAATTCTTTGCCTCGATCTGATTGCAGGCATGCGGGTGATCGGCTATTAGTGGCTTTTTGCGTGAGTATCCGCGTAAAAGCCTTAGCCACAGACGCAGCAGTCTTGTCGCGTAAAGGTTAGACCCATGCATATTTACTGAGCACATCTATGACTACGAGGAGATCGGTATGACCATCGTTGTAATCTTTGATCGAGCGAAGATCTACGAGATTAGCCTCCCAGACATCGTCAATGTTTCGCACGCTGTAATGACGTCGTGGAAATCGATGTTTTACAGGACGATGTTTCGTGTAAGCATCCTGTGTCTCCAACCACTGCACGGTCTTTTCGTTAGAAATTTTTTTTCGCGATGCGCGTAATAATTTTGCAGTGATCGAGAACGATGCTCCGTGGGAGGGATTATAGTTCAGCTTTTACAATGTTTTCATGGTTTAGAGTTTTAGGTTAGCCCAAATGACACGATGATTCTTCTTCTTTTAACACTGGCCAGCGCCTGTTTGCTCCTGCTCAGAGATACTGAAGAGCTCAAAAATACTGGAATCGGTGGATTCGTCGCTGCTGTGATTGGCTGCCGCGTCGCTCAACGACAAGTCGTGGGAGTGCACAGGTATTTTTCTTTTTTTCCGAAAAGGCGTCGAGGTGGGCACATCGGACCTCCACAGATCCTGGTTTTCAACAAACTCGCGTGGAATTTTTGCCGCTTTTAAAAATCCTGCAAATGCATGACGACCCGCTGGCGTTGAGATTTTCCTCGCGCGCATAGCATCGATTATAAGATCGACAATATTGGAGTCCTTGATTTCTTTGCCTGCGATGGAGACGGTGCCTGGAGGATCCCAGCAAAACTCTGTTACTGGTACAAGGCGTAAACGACGGAGCAATAGATTTGCTTTGTTGCGATATTTTGTCGGGACACTCTCAACGATCATAGAGTCGTTTATGCGTGGAATTTCAGCGCCTTTTCCACTATTCCCCTTCTCCTCTATAGGTGTCGTGATGTAATCATCATTTTTTGCGCGTGCACGATGCTGCTGCGCTCGCTCATTATCAGCAAAATGGAGATAACGCTGCAACACCGCGAAATACGCCGACCACTTTTCCCTCTCATCCTTGTACGAATTAGAATTCAGAATATCGTTCATCTCAGTGTCCAATCTACTCAGTGTCGTACCGAGGGTTTGCACTGTTTGCTGCTGTTGTCGTTAAACAGATTCCGTTTGTCGATTATTCTGCACGCCTATATGCTGAAGATTCTCTTCAGGCACGAGCACCATATTTCTCGCATGCTCCATTATCCACTGCCGCCGATCAAACGTGACAAGAGCGTACCCAGTACGGGGGCGAGCAGCAGCGGTAGGATCCCACCGTTTTGAACCACAAAACGTTTCCTGCTCTTCCAACTACCACTTTTCTCAGCTAGTCGTCGAAGAATAGATGCGTGGCGACGCAACTTTTTTCTTTGTTCAGGCTTCAAAGGCACGTTACCACGTAGAATGTTTAACGCACACTCACAAATACAACGAATTATTCGTGGATCGGCTTTACGCAAAACGGCGTCTCGCTGCTCCTTGTTGAGATGCTGGAGTGCGTGCAATATTGCAACGTGCTTCTTGCAGAGAGAGGACCTGTTACCCGTCATCACAGCCGCAAGACTGGTACTTCTCCGGCAGTGTCGGTGCTTTTTAACTTTTTTCGCGGCACGTAAACGAAATGCTGTAGTTTATCGGGGAAAATACACGTTCGAAATCTACAGTTATCGGGAGTCGATTGTTTCAAGTCCAAAAGCAGATAACCGTGTGGTTTGCTCGTCACGTCGTAATAAACTCCCTGCAGAAATCGGGGGTTTTCGGGGTAAACCTGACGCACCAGGTGCTGTATTTGAGCGTGATCTCGCGGATTTTTGAAAACTACTATATAATTAGCGTTTAGCGATATATCCCGTTGCCCGTGACCCTGATGAAATAAATTTTGCGTTATAAAAACACGCTCAAATTCTTATGATGACTACCCTTGGTGAAGAGGTCGACAACGCTATTGTTCGATGCCTCGCGCATCAAATCGTCAATAATTATAAGTTTTGCACGTGGATCGTTTGCATAATCCGAGGCTTGTGGTAAACCTTCGCGAAACTCTATCGAAGAACCGTACTCCATATACGCTTGTTGTCACTCGGAATAATAGAAAATAATTCGTTGAAGCGGTTCACTATTAAAATGCGAAATGAATTTCAAAAAATTTTTCACAAAGTATGTTTTACCGCAGCCCGTGGGCCCGCAAACCATCGCCGTCCAAGGATGGTTCCACCGCACATCCATTTTTGCGAATGAGCACAATCTTCGTACTAGCTGAAACATATAGGGTTCGAAAAGACGAATATACGTAAGAACATAAATTTTTATTTATATACATTATTTACAATCTAGTGCGAGGCCTATATCTATATGTACATTATTCTTTATAACCGTAAGGAAGAGTGCCATATTCGCCATCTCGTCACCGTTTGACGCTCGATGGTTTGCATGATTTGGTTTCAGGACGTGTGACGACCTGATGAAACGCCGTGCGCCGTGTAGCGTCATACTTTAGCACAACAGGCTCGTCTCTCTCACCGGTTATAAAGGAGCGCACTGAGGTATAATTAATTAATCCCTTGTTCGCAAAATTAAGCGTTATCCCTTTTACTTTACATACTTCTTTTTCCTCTCCATTGGGAGTGCATACGATAAAAGAATAAAATTTTGGTCCGCCTGAAATGAAACTTCTAATATAACTACCTTCCCTATAAGAGCTCAGCTTGTCTGTGAGATCCCCTAAGAGCTGTCCCGTTGGAGGCTCGTACTCGTCTTTTTCTTCGTGCGATACGTAAATTACGGAATCGGTATCGCAGTACAAAGCACGATGACCCAGACGCTCTAGGTAACTATAAAGTTTCAGGCGGGCCTGGGCTGTGGTGTATGCTGCTACTACGGCGTTCGCTATGCTGGATGGTATAACAGCGTCACTGATTTTCGTGTAGCTTACATACAATATTTCGTTATTTACGGGTAAAATACCCGTGATCTCGTGCTCAGGGCTAGTCAATAGTTCCATAAGTTTTTTACGCGTCGAAACTATTTCTGTCTGCGGTAGATATTCCCGCTGCCCAAACTTCCCCCATAATGAATTAAGGCACAGCTTTACGACAGATCGCAACTCCGGATTTTTAGCTATGGAGTCGCGATTTAGCTTGATTCCTTCCGATCGTTCGAAATCGGCTGTATAGAGATCTTGCGCGGCGTTATCTTCGGAGCAATTGTCGGGCCATTCACTGGCTTCTTGTTTGATTTTTAAAAACGTGAGAACGTATTCGACAAAATGCCGCCCTGTCTGTGTATCGCGATTGAACTGCGTCGTTTCATATTGCCAAATTTCAGTCACGTCTATCACTCTGTACCCGCACGACACGGCTTTTCGCAACTCGTCGACAACCCATGTACCCTTGAACACGCGCTCTACAGGATCTTCGTGTGTACATACACCCTGATCCATAATCTCACAGCAGCTGCGGCATAGAGCTAATAATAATCGATTATGCATACGCACTGGTAATAAGGGGTGGTAAAGATTACGAGGCGGCAATATGGTACATTTTACGAGACCCTCAACGAGAGCGAGATCGGCGTTATCAGGACCTGTCAATTCCATGCACTCGTTACCCACGTATACTTTCGGATGGCCCACGGGATATTTACCGAACTTACATATATATGGATACAGAGAGCAAACGTCTACATATCGTATTTTTTTCCGTAGCGTTAACGTCATAGAGCGTAACCATGTTTTCTGTCCGTCCGCCGAAAAAAGCATCACGCGGATTTAGAGGCTCTGCTGTAGCTAAAGGATTATCTTGCAGGAAAGTCCTCATCTCGGCTGTCGAATTTAACAAGCGATCGTAATCACACTCCCAAATTTTCGTGAGCAAATACCCTCCCGTTCGAATCCTCTCAGTTACAGCAGTAGTTCTCTCGAAACGCTCGTGCATGGATATTCCATCGCTTTGTCGGTTGTCTCTGTTTGTGGGATAGCAACGTGGGCAACCGTGCCAGTAGCAACCGTGAAACTGCAATACATGCGCCCCGTTAGGAGTCTCGAGGTACCCGTCTACCAAGAGATTTTGAGGTATTCTGAATTCGCGTGTTCAGCCCGCATGAATAATACGAACACCCAGTGAGTGCTCTATCCACGATAGCCATGAAACCGCTTTTTTCGATTGATTTTGCGCCCATCTGTATCCCCCGTGGGTATAATGCCTATTGAATTATCTTTCAAGAAGTTTTTTCGAGAAACTCTGAAGCAGGCTGATGCTATCGTTTTACTTTCATCAAACGGGCAGACGCGACCGCTGGTAATGAACATATTGCGAAAAGCCATACACGCACGTCGTAAATCGTGACATCTGTCTTACAATAGCTGATAAGCTCTTCCGAAAAAACGAATACGTAATTTTTGTCTTTTGTTTCGCGATACCAATCGAGAAATTTCCGGCGCTCATCGGCGCGCATCGTGTCCGGAGAATAATGCTCGAGACGTGGCAATTCGCCTAAGTAATTTTGATTTCCCGCCGGTTAAACAAATGTGGAAACGTCCCTTTAACGATAGCACCGGTAAGCCCGAAGGCTTTCGATAAACCGCTCGGAGGCATATGGAAATAATTAAGACTGTCGAGAAATACGAGCTTTTCGACGCGCATCGTAATAATTTTTGTACCGTTCATGATTAGTGTGGGGAGCTGAGTTTTTTTCTCTTCGATGAAATAACGCAGGATAAATTGAGCGTTGAAACCCCCTCCATTATAAGCGATACAGATGGTACGCGAAAAACCTTCGAGCGGTTGCATGGCTAATTCGACAAGCTGGGCTACGGGGCTGTGACTAAACACAAATTCGTGTTCCCCGAAATGCTCACACGGTTCGGTTATAGAGTCGTTAACACAGCAAAACGTGCAAACGCGCTGTGCCGGGCAAAGATTTGGTTCGTGTACTAGAGTAGTCGCATCACCCTTCACAGGTGTGCTCTGCTGTGATTCAAAATCATAAAAAATGAATAGTATTTTTTTCAAATCTGGAGTACTTCGAATCGGTTTCATGAAACACAAATGATTATTCGGGTGATCGGATTTGCACGTTTTGCAGTACCCTACTCCGCATTTATGCTTCTCTGATTTTTCCAAAGGCCTTATTGCTCAAAAGCAGTTCCGGCATCGTTTCAGAGCTTCACAAACGCTAGGCTTTCTACGCCTCATGGTGACGATCGGCACCTTATGCCTCTGAAAGCAGTCCTCTCCGAAAAAATCGCGATTGCACGCCTCACATCTGATTATATTGCGCGAGCGCGTATTGCACGCCTGCAGCCCCCAGCATCGAGGACATTTTTTCTTTAAACATCTATGACCGAGTCGACGATATGCTGTGTTACACGAGGCACAAAAATCTCTACTGCCGACAGCTGCTCTGAGATTGAGAATAGGCTCGAAATGATGTGAACGCTAGTAATACAATATATACAGGGTGTGCTGAATTGTGCCTATGCTGTTCAGAACACCCTGTCTCCCGTCAAATAGAGGCTCCTCCCAGCGACCCAAAGTTAAAAACTCGTAAACGACAATTGCTAAGCCGTCTCGTGCCAAATAATCCTGATAGCGAGCAATCTCATATGCGCCGCAACCTTCTACAGGTACACGAACATTTGCTTCTCTTGTAAGTTCGAGCGCTGCCTGTTTTTGTACAGGCCCCTTAATTTGCCTAATACGTTGCCATTTATCATGGAGGTTACCCGACCGTATTTCTCCTCGTTCTGCGTATGCTCGGGCTGCTACCAGTGAACGAGGTAAACACAGATTGTCAGTGTTTCGGATCGTGAGAATAGTTTGTTTTGCGACACCTTCGTGTGTAAGACCTTTCCGACCGCGCCCTTCGACCCCCTTGACAGCGCACATTTTTAGCGTGCACGAATCATCGATGTTCAAAGATGATGCACTTTGTGCCACGCTGCTTGTCAATTTCCAAATATCTTCGAAATCATAATCTCGGGCCGGTCAGAAAGATAACCACACGGGCCCGTGCGGCAAGCTATTCGCTGTAAACGAAACGCCTACATAATCGCCGCCCTCGCAGGAGCTCATTATGTGCGTTAAGAGGTCGCGAAATGCACAGTTGAGCCAGTCCACCACGCTAACTCCGGAGACCGGCTGACGAATTCGCAACGACGTTTCACGCCCCCGTATTTTGAAACGCTTGAAGTACCTCGTGTAATCACCGATGATCTCAAAATGCTTTCCCGGCGGGTGTATTTCATGGAGTGGCTCGCTTCTTGCTGCAGTACGCTGCCTGCCTGACCTACTTTGCAGCTCTGGAAAAAGAGGCATGTATTAGATTCTAGAGCTGATTAATATGAAATTATTAAATTTTATCAATATTTGTACCTCTCGCGCATCATAGTACTGCTTAAATAGTTCGATATTACCACTCAAACAAAGATGCTGACGAATACCCTTTTACAAAAGGACCCACTTACTTACATGCTTAATTAATTTTTCATATATAAGAAAAATTATTTACCAGAGTCGTCATCAGTCACGAGAATTTGAAGCCATTCGTCAGCTTTTTGGAATGCTATTTCCTCGTCTCTCTCGTTCTCGATCGGATATTCCCACAGCTGATTTTCGCGATGGTCAAAAACATCATCAGGTTCAGAGGCTGGGGTTGTTCGTCGTCCAGAATGGCATAGACCTGATGGGCCTGGTACAGCAGCGTCTGTTACCCTCTCCCTATCTAGGCCCTCTGGATACATTTATAATTGAGAATTGACGCCACACCAATTTTTTTTTTTTAATTTTTTTTTTTGCACCTTAATTTCAACTTACGTTCGAAAATCGACAAATTAGTAAATATTTCCGAAGGATGCTCGATGCTGGAAACAGTACTCATAGACTGCTCATCATTCAGCTCGGTGCATGACAGGTGCTGACTCGTTACGCTCCTCTGCTGGCATGCTAATTCCACAGCACAAGCCCCTTCTATAAGAGCTGCTTCTTCATTCGGCGATGCATCCAAGAGCTGTCGATATACTATATTATGTGCACAACCATTAAAAATAATGCCCCTCTTTTAATAGAAGTAGTGCTTTCAGCTCATAACTTTGTCCGGTAAACGAACCGTGTTAAAATTTCATATAAATGTTTTTCTTACGATAATAATGTAAGGAGAGAGAGAGAGCTCTATATCAATTCAATAAGATGGAGAAAGAGGAGATTGATGAATAAGAATACATTTCAAATATATCATATTGAAATTCTTAAAATATTTTTTCTAACGATAACAGACGCTCTGTACCGCTTTAATGAAAGAGAGAGACAGCGAGAGGTAGAGAGCGTGGAACCACGCGAAGCATAGCACAAAGAGTTGTTACGTCCCGCGACTTTCGGGACTTTTGCATCGATTTGTAATTACTTATATCTTGTAATTCTCAATAAAATTCAATACGAGGAAAGGGACCCGGTCATACGAGAGAAACGTTTTTTTTTCTTTGGAGAACTCGGATAGTTCGGGCTATCTTCGTCGACACGAATATGGTCTCAAGGGAGCATAAATTATCGAGAGGTGACGCTATTTCGGCATCGATATTGCAGCTCTTTATAACAAAACGTCCATCGTCGGGCGTGAAGAAAAACATCCGTCGATGCTGAAGAAATCTTTGGCCATGGCATCAGATTACTCAGAAGTGGTGGGCCTTTGTGCACAACGAAAAGCAATGTGCATGGGACACTAATACAGGCTGAGTGCAAAGTCTTTGCCTTCGTGAGAACCACAGGCGGTCTCTTTGGGTGTGTGTGAGAAGGAAAGCAGGAGAGACAGAGCGTGTATGCCTCATCTAAAGCTAAGTGACCGGTGATCCTCTTTTTCCTTATCCCCGAATGAAGACTTTATGAACTAAATTCCCGAAAGTACGTGAGTGAACGGATGTAAAAATGTAAAATCAAGAATGAGCATGGGTACCTGGGTCAGGTCATCGGTGATGGTAAAGGTAGCGTTAGATTATAGATTATTGCATTTAAATGTTCAATTTTATTTTAAACTAGGTCGCAAGTTTTACTTGCATAGCCTTTACGGCTTTTTACAACACTTTTATTCGCTATATCACTCTTACACTGGGCCCACTATTTTAGTGTTTCTGTTCATTTACGGAACTATTTTTCTCTCTCGATTTTTGCAACCTCATTGATATTGGCCCAGTGTATTTGTGAGAACCTACAATTTAAGGTGGGTTTCGAACCACCGAGCTCGCAGAAAAAGCATCTGGAAAAATCCATTGGTGCCGGCCGCGGGATCGAACCCTGGCCGCCTGCGTGGCAGTCCAGGTTCGGACCAACTGGGCCACTGCTCGCTCTCTGCCTCTGTTGTAGGCTGCCGCAATGATTCGCAAGGGCGCCCACCATACAATATATTTTAGGGGTCTATAAGTCTATCGCCCGATAATCGATTCAATTCATTGCACCATTGCTCGTTACACCGACGACGAAGCTGGGAACTATGTAATATGGCCAAACGCAAAAGATTTAATATACACTCGCGAAGTGCTCGATCTGCCATGATTGATAACGATACGTGAGAATTCCCTGTTGGATTGAGACTGATTAACACTGCATCTTGTTCTTTCCATATAAATACTTAGCGCTAGCCTTCTGAGCAAATTTACTCATTTACTTAAATTGCAGCGCCATCAAAAATCGATGCCCCTTGCGGCACAAGAACATGCATGATGAGGTATCAAGATATCAAGATATCAAGATTTCGAGATCTCGCCACATATGTATATAAGCATTCCAAATGCTCTTATTGTTTTAATGTAACATTATATAGCGAGACTCTGATCAAATTTTTTAAACAGCGATTTCTCCGAAAAGCGCAACGAAGTGGAGATCGCTTAGCTTTGATATGCATTTTAAAACTTAATATCATTTTTCAAAACATATACTTTTACAAACGAGAAATAAGTGGGTGGTCTCAATAATTTTCATAAGTCTTAATGGGCCTTGAGGCCTAAATATATTAAAATTATATTACTAAAAAGAGCATGAAGTACGAAAACACATTAAATGAAGAATAAAGAGAGATTCGCAGCAATGAGCAAAGAAGGCATGCAGTCTGCTGATGCTCCGCTGATGGTGCGTTTCACGCACCTCGAGAAATCGAGAAATCTCGTAGTGTTATACCCGAATACTCGGTGTACATCGAAAAATATTTTTAAAAAGCCCGCTATTGCTGAGATAGAAAGATTCGAGGCATGGAAAAAGATATGCATCAGAAAAAGAGAGAGAGAAAGAGAGAGAGAAAGAGAGACAGAGTTAGCGAATATTTGCACAAAGAAGAGAGCTCGGTAACTATGCTCGTGATCTCAGCCGTACCTCTTTGCTGACCCTCGAGCTCATATCTCTCTCTCCAATATTTTTTTTCTTCAAGTCCGATCAAATTTTCTTACATACCTCTAATAGGTCTTATATCATTTTCATGAATCATTGTGATATTGATACTCGGTTTTCGTCAAAACATAGTAAGCCTTGGCGTGCGCAAACTAGCTGTCATCCTCTATTCCAAAGAATATGACTTATGGATTTGGCTTGCAAATTTTTTATAAAATATTATTCTTATGCATATGCTGCTCTTCGAAAGAAAGGGTTGTATATATATATATATATATATGCTGAACTACGGTGCTCGCGAAAGGCGCGAAATAAAAAAGATGCTGTATAGGCTAAACAGACAGTCGTGTCTCCGGGCTCTGTTTACTCTTATATTAATTACAAAGGGGCTCATTTACACGGACCACGTGCATTTTTGCGGGCCATGCATTTCTTGACGATCGCACCTTTAATACAGCCACAGCATCTTCTCTGCTGCTGTATATTATAGTACGTAGACTTCAGTCGTTATTAAGCAGTCAAAGAAATCAGAACTCGTGCGCGAAAATTTTTTCATTCAAACCGAAATAAAATGTATCCGCGATACAAAGAGGCCATTCCATCGGGCGCGTTTTGGTGTCGTGTGGTGGGAGTGCTGAGCGAACAGTTTATAGCCATACGTACCGCTGAAATGGTGGATACGTATGAACAATTGGCCCAGTTGTTTGCGATTTTTATATCACACAACAAAAAGGCAATCGCATGACGGCCGATGACATGCTGGCGGGTGCGTCATGCGTCGCGCGGTGCGGTACGTCGATGTTACGCGGGGAGATGTTACGCGGGGAGTTTCTTCCGATGACGCCGGATTCACGGAGGTACGCCTCGTCGACGAGGGGCACAGCGAATATTTCGAGGTCGCGGACCTCTACCAGCCGGAACCGTTGTTCGCCATGCTACCACCCCAGTGCGTGGTATTTCGATTGATGGGACTGGCTGGCGTGGACAACGCGGGCATCATCACCCTTTTGGAGAACCTGTGTCTCGGCGAGCCCCTCATGGAGGCTCGCATGGTGTACCGTAGTCACGATACACCATGTATACGCCTGCGGGGCCCTGATCGTCGGGATGTAAGGGGCATTTTGATAGATGCCCTCGGTGACAACATACCCTACGATCGGGGGTACCCCGATGAAGGGTTCGCCGAGGACGAAAAGGGTGGTGACGCGTAGCGCGTCCACTTGTGTGTGTGTGTGTGTGTGTGTGTGTGTGTGTGCGTGTGTGCGTGTGTGCGTGCGTGCGTGCGTGCGTGCGTGCGTGCGTGCGTGCGTGCGTGCGTGCGTGCGCGTGTGTGCGCGTGCGTGCGTTTGCGTGTGCGCGTGTGTGCGTGTGTGCGTGTGTGCGTGTGTGCGCGTGCGCGTGCGCGTGTGTGTGTGTGTGTGCCCCTCAGTGCATCGGTTGTAGGCGTCATCGGAGCGGCGTAAGGATCTCCTCACAGACACGTAAGTTTTTCATATTTATGAATAAATAACAATAAAAATGAAAAAGTACGGATTATTATTATTATTTAAATAATGATAATAATCGGGCCGCTCTAGCGGGCCCTCAGAACTCTTTCCCCCCACCACCTCTCCCCACCACAACCCCCACCACGCTCGGAAAGAGGCTCCGACGCGGGGGGAAAGTGGAGGGGATAGGAGTGGGGATAGGAGTGGGGGTCTCCAGAGTGGTCCATATACTACTACTGCCACACGCTCAAAGCAATGTGCCTCGCGAAAGGACAATTAGCAGTAATAAAAAACCGATTCGGAAAAGTGCAAAAGAACGGACAATTGTTAGAAGGGCGAATACCATCATCGAACCTCACTAGCAGCCGCAAAAGACGAGCACCATTCGAATTCATCGGAAAAATTAACAAAATACTATTTGGAACAATGGACATCGACGACGCAAATAGAATAAATAGACAAATAGAAGCACTCACAAACAACTCGTTAGAATTAGCAGAAATAATTTATAATCAGACACATATTGTAAGAGCAGGTCTCGACATGACACGCACACAAGTAACATGTCTAGCGAAAGCATTAGACAAGGAAATACGAAACATTAACTTCGACATCAACAAGATTCAAAGTTCTACAGAAATAATACGACATGATCAAAAAACCATACTCTATTTAACAGAAATTAAAGAAGCCCTTACAGAACTAGAAATCGATACGGAAGAATTAATCAATGCAATCCTTTTCGCAAAATCCGGACAAATACACCCACAATTACTATCAGCAAAAACAATCTTACACAGCGCGGAGACCATCACGAAAACTTCCCCAAATACCGAATTTCCAATACCACGAGAGATAAAATACTGTTACGTCCCGCGACTTTCGGGACTTTTGCATCGATTTGAGATTACTTAAATCTTGTACTTTTTAATAAAATTCAATACGAGGAAAGGGACCCGGTCATACGAGAGAAACGTTTTTTTTCTCTGGAGAACTCGGATAGTTCGGGCTGTCTTCAAATCAAGCCGTCGACACGAATATGATCTCAAGTGAGCATAAATTATCGAGAGGTGACGCCATGGCGGCGTCGATATCGCAGCTCTTTATAACAAAACGCCCATCGTCGGGCGTGAAGAAAAACATCCGTCGATGCTGAATAAATCTTTGGCCATGGCATCAGATTACTCAGAAGTGGTGGGCCTTTGTGCACAACGAAAAGCAATGTGCATGGGACACTAATACAGGCCGAGCGCAAAGTTTCTGCCTTCGTGAGAACCACAGGCGGTCTCTTTGAGTGTGTGTGAGAAGGAAAGCAGGAGAGAGAGAGAGAGAGAGAGGGAGTATGCCTCATCTAAAGCTAAGTGACCGGTGATCCTCTTTTTCTTTATTCCCGAATGAATACTTTATGAACTGAATTCCCGAAAGTACGTGAGTAAACGAATGTAATGATGTAAAATCAAGAATGAGCATGGATGCCTGGGTCAGGTCATCGGTGATGGTAAAGGTGGCGGTGAATAGTATGTAGTTTATTGCATTTAAGTATTCAATTATATTATTTAGAATAGGTTCAGATTTCCATGAGTCAAAATTGGTCAAAGAGAGAAGATTTCCTTTTTCGTTGAGATTCTTGGTGTTTCTTTTTCCTTGCTCTTAATTTATGGGCGATTTTAACCTTGCTACAACTTTTCGGGAACAGCGTCTGGAAAAGGTCATCGGATGATTCTCGTGGATGATCTACATGAGTTCTGCACGTGATCGACAAATTGACGCAGTGGTCGAGTCAAGGGGACTCGATAGAGGAAAGACTTCGACGGGACACCCAACCGTCACGTCGCTAATGAGAATTAAATAAACATTCGGAAACATGTGGTTATACCAGAGCTGCTGTCGTCTGGTTACGAATATCGTCTTCCGATTAACCGGAACTACATGTTTAGAGAGAGAGAGCGCGTGGAAGGCAATTGCCTTTCAATAAAAATCACGATGTTCAAGAGACATATGTCTCATCGATAAGTGACGCCGCAAATTCGACATCACAATCCAACAAGGACCCCAAAGGCGTAGCTAGCGCATGATTTAATTAACAATGAATTATAATTTTACACAGACCAAATTTAAAGATTCATGGAAATTTCATGAGTGCATAACAAGGATTATGCATAAACGATGTAATTGAGAAAGAATCCTTTTTAGTAATTATTAAGAATGGTGAGCTAATGTATTCATGATAAATGCGCTGTTTTTGAAACAGATTATTCCTGTAGTAGAAATGATAAAGAATGATCAGGAAAATCACACAGGATCTGGAGTATAGGGAAAAAGTTTTCAATGTTATAACCAACAAGCAACGTCAATTAGGAAAGCGATCAGAATCCAAGCGTTAACGTAGAATCAAGATTATCGGGTGATAAAAATTAATATCCATCAATGAATAATTTAAAATTTTTTTAAAATGGTTTCGCATTGCGTATTTCGAGTAGATCAATAATTATAGAATGACTTTGTTAATTTTTCCCAATTATTGGAAAGATCGGGTCACTTAATCAAATAAAATCGTTTGAGGACTATTTCACCATCAGTGGAATAATTTTAATCTGAAAAGCCTTGCATGTACCATCGCGTTACAGGCTCGGCATGGCAAGAAATTAAAAAGAAATAGAAATGAATAGAATGAGAGAATAAATCGAAGGCAATGCGGAACAAGAGAGATACGAATAAATGGAGGCGAAATCGTCACCGAACGAGAGCACGAACAAAAAGACGAATGGAAATGTGCCCTGCTGTATGTGTGTGTGCGTGTGTGTGTCACCGAGAGCCTACGGTGGACCAGCGCGTGGCCTGTAGGAGAAGCCGAAGTGGAGAACTCCTCTGCTACGTGGTACTTCCGAAACGAGGGGCAGAGTGAGCGAGAAAGTAGATACCGTATATGCAAGTATGAGAGAGACAGAATAAACGTCTTGATGAAAAGACGGCGTATGTACGAGGGGAAAAATCGCTTTACCGATTATTGAATAACCGAATATATATTATAAAGGAATACAGGAGTGAATGTTTTATAATCAGGACAGATTTGTATTAATCAGAAGTATGGATTTTCAATTATATAGATTCGTAGCGGTCCTTGGGAATACGAGGTGAAGGCGGCGGAGGGGCCTAGAGCGTTTTAGGCGGCTAAGGGCGTATCTCCACACCGCCGAAGCTAAGTCATCCTGCAATACCCTATATAAAACCGGGTAATGAGCCCGCGGTGGGTCAGAGTTGTCAGAGCTGGGAGAAAATTTTAAGAGATCGAATCGCTGTCCGTCGTGTCAATCTATTTTTATTTATATACTTTTCATCGTTTGGCCACAGTATCTCCAATTTCTTTATTTTACTTTATTTTATTCAAACTGTCTCCGTGGATTTCGATACCGAACATTTTATTTTTTGCGAACGAACGTTTTATTTTTGCGAACGAACATTTTATTTTTGCGAACGAACATTTTATTTTTTCGAACGAACATTTTATTTTTGCGAACGAACATTTTATTTTTGCGAACGAACATTTTATTTTTGCGAACGAACATTTTATTTTTGCGAACGAACATTTTATTTTTTCGAACGAACATTTTATTTTTGCGAACGAACATTTTATTTTTGCGAACGAACATTTTATTTTTGCGAACAAACATTTTGTTTTTGCGAACGAGCATTTTTTTGCGAACGAGCATTTTATTTTTGCGAACGAACATTTTATTCTTCGAACGAACATTTTATTTTTGTGAACGAACGTTTTATTTTTCTTTTGTGAACGAACATATTTTTTTTGTGGAATAAAACTATTTCACCGCTTATCAATCTCGGCTGAACATTCACTTTCACCGCACAATCATCCCATCTGTACTGAATTGTTCATCGTCTCCGTCGTTATATTCATCGTATTCTATAATCATCCATATTCATCCAGTTCGATCATCGAAGTAGTAAGTCTTTAAAAATGTTCTCTCGCATGTACACATTTATATTCGTTCGTGTTGCGCGGTGTCTCCGACACCGGTCGACACCCCATGACGTCTGGAGACCTGTAACCGAAGCTACCGGGTTACTCACCGTTGAAGGTCTATGAAATATTTCCGTCATTGTTTTCCCTTTTCGCGTTATCCGTTTTTGTATTAGATTCCGATTTTTGTGTTGAATTCAGTTTTATGGAGATTCAGATTTTTGTGTTAAATTCAGTTTTATGGAAGTTCAGATTTTTGTGTTAAATTCAGTTTTGCGAGAAGGTTATCTCAATTTAACTTCAGTTTCGTGAAAAGTGTCTGACCAAATTTATTTTGCCAATTTTATCTTCCTCATGTTTGAATTCAATTCTGTGTCCGATTTATTTCACGTCCTTTAAAATTATTTTTATTTTTATTTGTGCAATTAGATTATTTCAATGTTCCAAGTAAATCATTCCGAAAAACCTGTTCGTATTTCAATCGATTGTAGGATTATTTTTCGTGTGAATTTATTTTCTCCTAAGAAGTGCTCATGTTTGCAAATTCAGTGAAATATGTGCGAATTAAATTCATTTGAGGAATTCACGTTTCATTCCAGGAAATGATGAATCAATAGTGTTTTTTTTGTGTTCATAATTCAATCTCTATTTCCGATATAATTTCTATTTTTCATCCGGAGTTAAATTCATTTTCGAACAATTTCGAATTTCTTTGAGTGATTGAATTCAATCGAGTCGTCGTCAAGTAAATTCTGTGTTGTTTGTTTGCGTGAGTTGACCTGTCCAATGACCATGGACCTTTTTCAGCTAAAAATAGCTATCGTTGTAGTAGCGGTCATTTTAGTACTCGCGATAATTTCGTTTGTCCTTGCAGTTTGCGCGGATAAACCCCAGGAGGCTTATCTTGAGGATGGCCCTGTAGTATCTTTTCTCCCATGTCAGTGAAAGTTTAGTTCCCGTTCTTATGTCAGAATTTATTTAACGTGATCACACCATTTTTCTCCCTTTATATTACGAGTTTTATTTGTCCGATTTTGCCGAATTACAATTCATTAGTCTTTTTCGATGTGTCTTGCAAAAATTCAAGAGTTTTGTTCGCGAGATTTTATTTCAATTTTCCATTGTTACCAAATTATGCACTCTCCGCCCATCCTGAGCAATTTTCCGCAAGGTTAGGCTCAAAACAGGGCAATAACCTGGTCAATGCCGATTTTATCTCGAATAACGTGTTAAAGGGAAAGCCGCACTTTTCTTGGCCGAGATGAGAAAAATCGAGGGTCAGGACGTAACAATACATTCCTGAGTTAATGACCTCAACGAAATTAGCAGTCTTCCACAACGGAGAAAAACTGATGTATGTTATAAAAATCCCACTATTAGATCTGACACACTACAAATTATACCAACATTTTCCTGTCTCACTGCGTCAGGCTGCGTCAGCCTAACGTTTCGCGTTTATTAAACCATCGGTGCAGTACACGGCTATTGCCGAGAATTTCGAAAATTTTTTCAGTTTCAATGATATAGAAGAGTGCAGTTTGACGGTCTCGAGGTATATATGTGGTCAGGTCAATCCCATAGAACTTGTAGGCGATGAGGCCGGATGCGGGGTTCAAATGCTAACTAACCCGCAATTCAGTAACCTCGAAATTTGCGACATTAAACTCAAAACACTGAGACGAATCTACTGGTCCAGAATTCGCAACACCAATACATGGCTATACGCGGCTCCCGAGATCGAGAGCCTATACGTCATCTGCGACAATCACGAGACACAGATAAAAACAATAGAAAATTCGGGTATCGTTCAACTGAACCTAACATGCCAAGCGAAAACAAAAACAGTAAAGTTGATATCATCAAGCGAAATAACGTCGTATACACAGGTCAACCAAACGCACACACTAATACTCAATATTACCGAAATGATCGTAAAATCAATAAAAGCATTCGAACTCTGGAACATTACAGAAGTATTAATAGAAACAGAAAAGTTCACGCATCTAGTAGAACCAAACAACATCGATAATGATTTAGAAAAGAATGAAATAGCATTGAAAACCGTTATTGCAAAAGCTCAAGAAATAAAAAAACACACTACATAAACAACAGATTATCAGTCCTAGAGAACATACTAAAATATTTGGGCATCTCGACCGGTTCGGCTCTCCTATTCGCAGCAATCGGTTGGAAATTCTCAATGTTCGGAAAAATATCGAAATTATATAAACTCATATCATGTGCAGCCAACCAAACAAATAACGCGACCCCACGTCAGATGAATAACCAAATGCAAGAATACCCTGTGCAAACCTATCGACTACACATACGATTTGTCGAAACCATCCCCATACAAGCAGGCCCTCGTCGCGAAATAACAGTCTGATCCGAAGAACTCTCAGAAATGGAGCCTCGATCACCCCGCGCCATTACATACCATAGACGAGCCCTACCGAAAAAATAAAGACTCTGACCCTGGTCCCCTACGACGACTCAGAGGACGAAGACGACCAGGACGTGACGATAAGCACCACAAAAACTACAACGGAAACCTCCCCACCCCGACCACAGACGCAAGCACTGACAAGAAAAACAAAGACCCTGACAACACCAACACGACGACGATACGAAAAAAAAAATGACGACACCGACAAAGAGCAACCTGTTGCCAATTAACGAGGACAACGAAGACGAGGACAGAAAGACAAGAGACGAAAGCAAGACACCGGACTCCTACACAGAACAGCAGAAAAGACAGGGAGCAATCTCGAAAAAGCCTCCCGCAACAACAGCAGACGGAGCTAAAGCATTGACACAAATACCATGGACATCAATCAGAATGCACCTCCTCACAATCGGCGACGGAAAACATGTGACGAGATATACCCAGACGGAACCACAGACGGAACAACAGATAGACAGGGACTTACTTAACAGAATCATGACGTACGACCTTGAAAACTCCAGGAACTGAGACTTGACATAGAACACATGATTTTCAAAGAACTATACCCACCGGGACGACCACTAGAATAACGGACAGGTACAGAAACGGAACACACACGACAACACGAACACACACACGCTTTGCTGTCCGCCTCACTCATAACAAAGAAATCCATAAATAAATAGATACACGCACACTTATATATGTCGCATTCCACGTCAACTCAGCCACCCCGTTTTTTTTATTGTCTCGAAAAAATTATTCAGTATGGGCATTTCAAAGTACAATATATACATGAAATTTTACCAATATTTCGTCCCCCCACTATTGTTGGTTCTCGAGATAATGATTAATAAATTCTCAATTTTGTAAAAATCATAACTTCTTAACGGCTGATCGGATTTTAACGACTAAAAAAAGAATCTTTTTTATTTTTTTTGCCCTTTTTGAAAAAAAATATGCCGTCATTGGAGAAAAGTTCATTAGACAGTTTTCGGGGAAATTTTTCGATTTTTTTTTTTTCCACGGAAGGGCCAATCGGAATTCTACTCAGTATTTTTTTCTCTGATAGAGGGAGGCGATACACAACTCCGCAAAATTTTTTCAAAATGGAACAAGGCATCAGTGACGAGGAAAAAATTGTTTTTTGTTAATTTACCCCGAAAACTGTCTAATGAGCTTTTATCCGATGATGACATATTTTTTTTCGAAAAGGGCAAAAAAAATAAAAAAGATTCTTCTTTTAATCTTTTAAATCCGATCAGTAGTTACGAAGTTATGATTTTTACAAAATTGAGACTTCATCAATCATTATCTCGAGAACCAACAATAGTGGGGGGATGAAATTTTGGTAAAATGTCATGGATATATTGTCCTTTGAAATGCCCATACTGAATAATTTTTTCGAGAGAATAAAAAAAAACGGGGTGGCTGAGTTGACGTGGAATGCGACATATGTAATCATTGAAGTAAATATCGCAACTAACATAGGGATAAGGTTATACAAATACACCGTTAGCGTAACTAACACAAACATTTTTTTTTCTTTCCCTGTTATTACAAATACGTACGAAAGATATAATAAATAAATCAAAACATTACCATACAAAGGGTGTACTGCTCAATCGTCGCAAGGACCAAAAGAACCAAATCACATTGATCCCGGCTAACATACCCCTCACACCACTAACCCTAAAGCGAACCAGAAATTAGACTGTAACAGAATAATCATCAACCAAATGAACGACAAGCAACGATAACTAAAAATCGGAAGTACCATAACAGCTGAACGGAAAAAATTTTAACACAGAAGGAAACAAAGGCAGAAAGAAATCATGAACAGTAATTTTTGCACAATACATACGACTATTTTTATGGATGCCCTACAGACCATCCCTTTCCCAACATAACAAACCACCCACTACTAAGACGAAAGCTAACGAACTTAGTCAGTTTCAGATCCCAGCACCTAGGAAAACTCAGAGGAATCCATAGTCGAGCAGATAAACATACCCACGGATGCAATACAAATCATTGGGCAAGAGGAAAATCCACACGATAACGATCAAACCACGACCTGAAGCCATCCGACAGAAGGAGAACAATAATACTTACTCACAAACAGAAACCATTCACGAAAATTTAACGAACACGTTCTTTCCCATTTCATTATATAGAATCAACTTTCATTATATAGAATCAGAACATTAAAATGTTATTGTAAACGAATTATTGTATATCACGATGCGGAGCATCGTTTTGTAAGGGGGGGGAGTGTAACGGCCCCGTCCCATAGCCTAAAAACTCTTTTCCTTTCCCACGCACTCATCAACTTCACTCTTGCCACCAGTCCACTCTCACGCTCAAATCCCACATATCAGCTAAACCTAATACTTCTTTCTGGTCAGTCATAATCGTCAGCACCTTAGCTTCAGTTTGCCCTTGGTCCCACGGGCCTTGTCCCCCTCGTCTTAGCGACATCCCCTCCACTCTCATTAAGTCCTCTCCTTCCTCCAGCTCATTAGCACTTCAGTTCTTCATCAACCTTCAATCAATCCAGACGTGCACTCCCAAACATTCTAACTTACCAATAAATCATCAAGCTAAAATACCTCGAGTTTAACTCCATTTCTATTTCACTTAACCCGTTCGCCCGTCACACTATACACGCGTAAAATTTCTGTACTATGAGCATCACCAGTCTATCTTACACGGTACCATGAAAACTACGCAGAAAAAAATTATTCACAAAAACGAAAAATCCCAGTTTTACGTATAGTCTCTACGCAGAAGAAAATGATACAAAAATTTTTTTTCGTAGAACGTTCTGAATCTACGGAGAGCTGGGATTTTTTTTCATTATTTTTTGGCATAATTTTTTTTATAATTTTTTTATAATTTTTTTTCCTCACAGTCTCACAACTGTTCGAAGAACTGGGATTTTTTTTATTACTTTAAAAAATTTTGTCAACATCTTAAAACTCTATGGAGAAAAAAATTATGTAAAATAATTTTAAAAAATCCCAGTTCTCCATAGTCTGAAGGTTCCATGGAGAATTGAGATTTTTCTGCCATGGATGCTAAAGACTCCACGTAAAAAAGAATGGTGCAAAAAAGTAAACAAAAAAAATTCCAGTTTTCCATACAGTCTCAAGGCTCTACGCAAAAAACAGTTATTTAAAATAATTTAAAAAATTCCAACTCTCCGTAAAGTCTTTAGAATCTGCAGGAAACTGGGATTTTATTTTTATTATATTGAAGAATTTTTTTCTGCAGACAGTGTTTAGATTCTACGGCCAAAAAATCTCATTTTTACAAAGAGCCTTCAGACTCAAAGATGTTCGAGCGTGACTGGTAGGAGGAGAATTAGCGGAAACATAGACACGGCGGAGCGCGCGGTAAGCTGGGCATGCATGAATCAAGAGAGTCGGACTGCTCACGGGCTACTCGTGGCTAGCAGGTAACTTTGACTCATGATATCCTAAAAAATAAGTGACTCCACAAATTATTGATATATTTTTAATCCTCATGATCTAATCAAAACTTCTCTAGGTTTTTGTCAACATCTATAGCGTAGATGCGTAAATGCATAGATGCAACATCTATAGCGTAGATAGCGTAGACTTGGTCGAAGTCTTTCGAGGATGATCCTCCCATGAGCCCTGTGTTAAAACTCTGAGTTTCAACAATTTTTATCTTCCTTAAGGGGAAGGTTCGGTGGACTTTCTAGCTATGGGAAATACTGGTCCTAGAGGGTTTATGATTTTTTTTGTGTCATTTGCGATCGCGATGGACCCCCCATGATGGTCAAAAATAAAAAAAAATCCATGACCATTTCAGAAATTCTATTTTCCGAGTTAATTAACATAAGATATTATCAAACCCATGCGTAATTTTTTAGATAGTAAGTTTTCATGCATGTACAAAAATTGGGAGCCCCGGGAAAAAATCACCGGCCACGGCGTTTCGATTTTTCGCTGAAAAATTTCGTTTTTGACGGTAAAAAAATTGTTCGTGTGGTCGTACCGAATTGTATAACTTTTTTCATACATCATTTCGTATCAGAAAAGTATCCAGCAATTGATAAAAATTACGAATTTTTTTTATAAATTATTCATTTTTTATTATCTTTATACATGTATCAAATTGAAAGCGACCCCCCACCCCCAATAGGCAACAACAATCGTCTCATTTCTCGTGCCAATTCATGATGTATTATCTTACGCTAATAAGTTATCGTTATCGTCGTATTTGCGCTTTTCATTTTAGGAAAATAGCTACGCTGTCCGCGCGACATTGACCTTTACCGCCTGTCTGAGCAGAAAAATCAAGACTGAATTTCAACAGTACCGGAGGCACGAAAATTCTTTTGTAACGATCGTACTGTCTACATCAGCTCACAGTATTGATAGTATTGATATACCGTGTACACGGACGCATGCGAATAGCAATGGCCTAAAAATATTGGCAGCTATGTGTATGGCATTTTTGTATGGCGGGACTGCCTTAAGTAATGAGGTGCATTGCTGTACCTTATGTAATTATCATATTAAACGTACTTTGTATTTCCTCGAGCAGTAACTCTCGTTTCTGACGACCGTGCCATCTTCCGCATCAATAAGACGATGAGTCTCGCGTGATATAAAAACATCTACCGTTGGCTCCATCTTTTGACGTGCTGTGGCCTGGTGTTATAAATATCATTGTTACACAATATATTAAACAATAATTTTAACGTTTATTAAAATCAATAAAATAATAACCTCACTTGTTCGTGTACACTATCGCTACCGTTGAATTCATCTCGTATTCTTGTCGTCTTCTTGTATTCTTATGGCTTCTCTTGGTCTCTTTATGTTGGGCCTGGCTCTGGACGTACTCTCCTTTTCATGAAAAAAAAAAAAAAAAAAAAAAAAAAAAAACAAGAGAGCATCTCTCGTATTTTTGGCGGGAGCCACGTGATTTCACATCACCTCGAGATTTTGGTGCAAACCGGGGCATCTTTTTCACGACCTCTCCGAGCTTGGGAATTGTGGGAATTATTCTTTGTGTTCCTGAACGGATTTGGGTGCAATTCGGTAAACCTTTGTTTCCCCGGGTCATTCTCCTAACGTAACTGAACGCGTTTAGGCAAGATTTGAGAATTTAGGGACACGATGGTCACCTTCAAGAAATTTTCCATCGTTTCTGAACGCATTTGGGTAATACCGACGGTCGGTTACCCGATATTTCTGAACGCGTTACGGTAGCTTTCCTCTCACGGGGTACATTTCTGAACGCACTCCTGTAGGTCGGTGGGAGACCCGCCCTGAGATTCCCCTTCCTGAGCTAGCCCCCTCGGGCAGTGTCCCCTGCCCATTGTACCTCTTCCCCTACCGTCCCTCGGCCAATCGCAGTCTGTAGTACCCTAGTCCGAGTTATACGAGTCGAACTATCAGGGTCAATTCGACTCTGGCAGGGGGGATTGTAACACGGTATGAGGACGATTCGGAGACGAGTGTGGCAGCGGCTGGATAGCTCAGTTGCGAGAGCACTTGACCGGCAATCGAGAGGTCCCGGGTTCAAATCCAGGTTCAGTCAAGCCGCACTTTTTTTTCGAATCGTTCCGCTATCCCGGTTTTTTCCGAGTTATAAACTATAAAGAAAAAATAAAATAAGAAAATTTTGAAATTCAATCCAGAGATATAATTATGAAATTTACCGAAACTAAATTACTTCCCTCTTCCTTCTCGTAATAGATCATGACCGGATCCTGCCCTCTCGGAAGCACAACATCTCCCCATAGTTCATATCGCCACCCTCCAAGTTCAATGCACATTGGCACGGCGTCTTTAACGGCCTGTGCCCATGAAACAATTACGAGCTGTCCCAACAGCCGCCATTCAGGGGGAACCTATATCCCTTGGGGTCCCCGCCAATACTCAATCTCGTCTTCGAGGCTTGCTGGTCCCCCACTGGCCATTCTTGATTAACTTCAATCTTCAGCGTGATGACGTCCACTCCGTAGGGTAGCATGATGGTATACTGATGATTTTATAGGGAAGAAAACAAAATAATGGCACGACTACGACTTTTCTTAACTGTCAATACTATAGCTACAAGGGTGGAATAGCTATTAAGCGGGTATGTAGATTTCCACACGTATGAGGGAGAAGAAAACAAACTTTCGCGCGTCTCTTTTTTTTTAAACCACAACAAGTAGAACCCAAAATGATCCCGTTAACTACGAGGAATAGTGGAGTGCAACAGAAGTTTAGTATTCTTGTTCCCCCCCCCTCCCCCCTCTAACGTTGGCTATCAGTGCTGAGGCCTCCTTATGCATCTCGATCACCACGGCCCCCTCATCTTCGGGTTTCGCGTTGCAATTGTCCACTTCCCAATCTTCTTCATTATCAACCGGATTCACGACACCTCCCCCATTATGCCCATTATTACCTCTTCTAAGATGCAACAAACGGCTCGTTACCGAATCCCTAACCGCACCAATAAGGCATATTCACCAACCGTAAACAATGTGGAGCGTGTATCTGTGGATTAAGGTGTCGATTAACAATTTTACCCCACGAACGAGCATGAAAATCCCTATCAAACCTGCACTGACATGTCCAAAGGTCATGAATCTATGAATTTTTCCACGTTTTGCTCCTAGCTGATTCCACGAGTTTGGCAAAATCGGGTCCACCGAGAAGATTCGTGATGGATCCCCCTTGTGATACGGTCGGTTTTCCCATTATTCCTCTCGCAATTTTGTTTAACACGCTGGGCCGTTCCACCGGGAACATAACGTGTTCCCACAGCTGTTCCAGTTCAGCTGAAGTATATATTTCACTGCTTGCCAAAGATTTGGTGTCCTTGTATCTCCACGTAGGTCATGTCAATCATTTCATGGCCTCCGGAGGGTATACATGCACCGGACTGGGTGATAGACTTTTATTGTTATCAGGGTAATAAACCATTGCCCTTCAATGAAGTACATGGGCAGCGCGAGCTTGTTGTAGTTGACCTGTACTCCCGCGCTCATATGCACGTGGGTTCTTGGTGCCATAAAGTATTTCTGGTTTCCCTCGGTCACTGGCAACTGTGTATAACACTCATCCATGTCTTGAACCCAGACTTCTATTGCTATGCACTTGACAATGTGTACGAAATCTCCAGATTAACAGCCATATAGCCTGGTCCCTGCATCAAGCGGTAGGTGAATTCGTCGGGTGCCTAGGTGGCTATGCCCAAACGGTTTCTTAGCATTTCCCTCTCCAAGGAACATCACTGGCCCAATACGTCGTAGACGATAGAGCTGTTGGATTCGGGTTCGAATATGCCGCTCGATGTACACTAACTTGGAGTTGGTTTACGGGAAAAGGTCCATATTACTCACATCGACCTTTTTGCTTTCAACAAATCCCTGCCCATCACGAACTTCATGAATGAGCAGACGGAGATGCTCGGTACGAATTAATATTTGACCGTGCGAGATATCAATATGTTAGTCGGGAAGTAGTTTGGAGACCGTTTATTGTATACATCTTACTTCGTTGCCGGTCTCGACCGGACTGGCTCTACATTTGTCTTTTCGCTCGATAGTAGAGCGTTCCAATACATGGCAATCTCCTTCCTTTTTTAATTTACTGCTTACAGACTAGTGAACTTATGCTAACTTACATTAAAACTGATTATAATAACAAACTTGCCATCTCCCTTTCTTCAATCCCTTTATGTAATCAGGCTGAACGTCGTAATGGTAACGCTTTGGGTTTTGACTTTACCTCTTCTTTTCCTTTAGCTACCCTTTTCTCTATTGCTATTCGATGACTCAGCTGATTCGCGTGTCTCTTCCATGTGAGGTCTGGTGCTACCTGCACTTCGAACGTCACTGGTGACAGAACTTTCGAGACCGTTGCTTTTGCTTTGTGACGCAATTTTTTGGTTTTGCGTCACAGGTCGTCCCGACCAGTGTTCTCGATACTTTTCGAGTAATTTCGAGTCAGGCTAACGAATAATATGTCAGTTCATCCTTTTCAATTTTGCGTTATCGTACGCTCTCGTTTCGTTCGTTATCGGATCTTTGCGAAATAAGACACGGAGCTACCGTGGATAGGGGCCGAAACAATGAGCCACCCGATATACTCGGTGTCGAAGGAAGTAATTCGTGGGAGTCTCGAGGTTCGAGTGCGGCTCTCGGCGCTTCAAGAGAAAGGTACGGGTAAAGAAGGGCAGGTTGAGTTACGTTTCTGTATGGAAGGCCGTTGGCGTATGGGCCCGCGATTCCTCATCCGCCACGGATTGCCCAATCGCACCATTATCGTAGGATCAGTTATAGTTGGTCTCCGATTTCCCGTTCCAAAAGAATACCCCGCGAGCAGATCGCGAGCAACAGGACCCACCCGCCACAACATCTCGGCGTGTCTACGTTCTGCGTTTAAAGAATATAAGTTTCAATCGAGTTTAGTGTTATCGTTTTAATTTTCCGGTCTGTTACGTTTCGAGATAAGGCGCTTAAGTCGTTGTGACGTCAGAAGACGAGTGGATCGCGAGTTCCCGTTACGCGTGCGCGTACTCGTCCCTCTCCCTCCTCGTTATCGTCTCGATCAATTTACCTGTTCAATTCGTTCTCTTTCTGCGCTGCTCTCGACCCGAGCGGTTGACCGCTTGGGAAGCTCCTGACCTGTTACCGAATCCACTTTCGTTCGGCTATCGCTATGTTACCGTTGTTCTCGAGCTAGCTCTTTCTGCGTTGCTCTTGACCCGAGCGGTTAGCTGCTCGGGAAGCTCCTGTCATGTTACCGCTTTTGCTCTCGTGTCGCTACGCTATCTCTCGAGCTATCTTTTTGGCGTTGTTGCCTTCTCTGATATCGTTTGTTACCGAATTTGCTCTCGTTTCGTTCCCGTTATGCTATCGCTGCCCTCTAACAACCTTTTTGTGATCGCGATTGCGAAGTATTTCTGTTCTCGAGTTACCGAAATTATTTTGTCGTTGTCGTCACGCTATCGTACTTTCGAGCTCTCTGTTTACGTTCCCGTTTCCGAATCTACCTTCGTAATCGAATTTATGCAAGCATCGAATTTATCGTCGTTACCAAATCTATTTTAAGTTACCGAATTTACCGTCGTTATCGAAGTTATCGTCGTTATCGAATCTATTTAAGCATCGAATTGATCGTCGTTATCGAATTTAGTTAAGTATCGAAGTTATTGTCGTTACCAAATTTTTCTATTCGCTATCGCCTCCGTTACCGTGATTTCTCTTCGTTTTCCGATCAGCTATCGAAATTCTGAGTTATCGTGAGAGGAATCAATAAATTAGCCTGAACCAAGGCCCCGACAAAATTTCTGTTGTTGAGTTCCGTTATTTCAGATCACAAAGGCACTCGAGAGTTGGCCAGTCATCCATGCCCTCTCTCGAAAAACCTACATCCTGAGCGAATCGGGTATTCCGTCACCGATCTCGCCATCCAACACGCTGGCGTCCTTTTTCGTGTTTCGTTTACGTCTTTGTAAAGTTCCGTTTAAGTTTAGCGGGTTTGGTAATTCCCGCCGTTGAATTAAAAAGATTACCTGGCACTCAACGGCTCTCCTGGCGTCGAGGATGGTGAGATGGGCCGAAGGTGACGTGAATCGCGAAATTCCCGTCATAGCTTGCTTAAAATCTCTTCGCCTATGGTCTGCTGCCCACACGGCGTCCCCTATCGCAAAGTTTTCTCTTCTCGTCGACGTTTTTGCTTCGATCTGCTTGACTTGCTTAAGTTCGATATCGTTTTGTAGTGACGGTTTAAGGAGATCAAAACGCGTTCACAATTCCCTCATATATAGTAGCCACGTCGGCGTTTTCCGAGACGTGTTGTGGGGCGTACCGCGGTAATCGAACAAGAAAATATCTACAGCTTGATACAGCGATTTACCTTCTTTCATTATTTTTCTAACCTTCGTCTTAAACATATTTACAAAATTTTCCGCCACGCCGTTCGTCGCTGGGTGGTACAGGGGTGAAAAACTATGTTTGATACCCGATGATTTCAAGAAATCACCGAATTCTTCGCTCGCGAATTGACGACCGTTGTCGGATACTAGATGCAGTGGCAATCCGAACCTCGCGAACAATTTTCTGAACTCTATTATTATTCTTGCAGTGGTTGTGCAGTTTCCGAAATCAACCACTTTCGGCTACTTCGAATGCGAATCGATAACCACTAAGAACATGCGCCCCTGGAATGGGACTAAGAAATCGCAATGAACTCGGGACCATGCTTTGTCCGGCCACGGCCATGGCGTTAATGGCACCTTTGCTGGCTTGTTTGTATTTTCTCCACAGATTGCACATGAAGCTATTATATTTTCTATGTCACCGTCGGCGCTGGGCCACCAAACGAGGAAACGCGCTAACATTTTCGTTTTCACAATACCCAGATGCAAGGCGTGTAACTCTCGAATTACAGCTTGTTGCAGTCGTTCTGGTACCACTACCCTGTGACCACATATTATGCACTTTTGGTCCAACGTTAACTCGACGCTTCGCTCGTAATACGGCTTAAAATCTCTTTCCAGCTTTGCGTCACTCGGCAGCCAACCGTCTTTTACCAATTTCGTTACCTCTTTTAGAATCCTGTATTTTGCAGTTTCCGTCGCTACACTTCGAAAATCTAGTACACTGAAGGGCATCAATGCCTGGTCTGACAATTTTGAGGGGGCTTTCCCCATGGAAATTTATATGGTTGACATTATGCACAAAATATATGTGACATATATTTTATAAAGTTGACATATATTCGGCCAAAAAGTTGTATAATTCATATATATTATGCGGTTACCGCCGTTAATAACCTTTTTTTAAATTCCCCCGGTCAAAATTCCCCTCGGAAAAATCCCCCCGGCCAAAATCCTCGCTGAACAAAATCTCCCCTGCGAAAATCCCCCCCGAACAAAATCCCCCTTGAAAAAAACCGCCGTTATAAAATTTCCGCGGACAATATTCCCCTCCGCAAATATTATTACACGTTTATTAATTCTATCACAATTACATGTTGATTAATTATTATCCATTTATTAACAAACCCACTGCAACAATCAAAGAAGTTGGCTCCCTACTCTTCTGTGCTGCTCGCCGAATTTTGTGCCTAACGGTTGCAGCTTCGACTTTGCCTGCGTTTGGGGCATGATTATGCGTCGTTTACTTCAATATAACGCCTGCAAAACAAAAACGACTCCACTACAATAACCCACATCATATCATTGTTCTACATAAGCATTCGGCAAATACAACAAACAATTACCATGACGAGTCATCGTCGACGTATGGCACCAATCCACGGCATAAACTTTTGCATAAAATGCACCGCCAAATGAATTTATTTTTACCCTCTCCATGAAAATTATATAAAAATCCGTCGTTGACTAATATCTTACCCCCTTTTTTTTACTTGACAAAAACTTCAACGGCATACCTAGTACTTTAATGACAACAGCACAGAGATGATTACACGGTAGAGACGAACGTGCGACTGATCAATAATGATCGATCGAACGACACGCACACGCACGTCTCTATCTCCCAATCACTATTTCAACCAAGGAACAGAAACGTAAACACAGCATAAACACACACACGTGGATTACTTATAATGTACGTCCATTCTATCTATTCTCTGTTCAGTATTCTCTATGCTTTTTATTTATAATAAATTCGATATTGAGAGGAAATTTTATCCAGGAAGAATTTTGTCAAGGGAGATTTTGTCCAGGGAGGATTTTTCCAGGGGGGATTTTGTCAAGCGAGGATTTTGACCGGAGGAATTTTCTCCTCGGGAAATTGTTGGGGAGATTTTGTGACAAGGTTATTATCGCCGGATAACATATTATGCATATATGCGATAAATATATGGCACGTATATGATCAATATACAGTTATATAGAGAAAATATATTTTCAATATAAATTCTTTATAGTTCCAGTGTAAATGACATATATGCGAAATATAAGAAAAGATATACGATGGGTATATGGCGCATATATGATCTATGTACATTCTTTACAAAATCAATATATTTCAAGTTAAGTACTTTACGGTCCTGATATAAACGTTTATTTCAACGATCGAAAAATAATTCTCTTATTTGAGAGTTTGAAACGAATGTGAAATGTTTATATTCCACCGATCGAAAAATAATTTTCTTATTTGAGAGTTTGAAAAAGTGAAATGTTTATATTTCAACGGTCGAAATATAATTCTCTTATTTTTTAATTTGAAAGAAGTGAAATGTTTATATTTCACCGATCGCAAAATAATTCTCTTATTTAAGAGTTTGAAAAAAGTGAAATGTTTATTTTTTGCCGATCGAAAAATAATTATCTTATTTGAGAGCTTGAGTAAAGTGAAATGTTATTAATTAAACGATTGAAAAATAATTCTCTCATTTGAGAGTTTGAATAAAAACCCGACATATATTATTTTTTTATAAATGTGCTCGCGTGATCAGAGGAAACAGGAACACACTCCTGCTGCACGGGAACCTACGCGTCTTCGGCATAACGCCTGTACGGAGCTCACAAGTGTGCGCACATTCGGCAAAGACTGATTGCAAAGATGGTAATTTGGCTCGCGTCTATGAGGACACCAGGGCGCTGTGTCGAAGACGCGAGGTCTCGCGACTCGTCGCCCTCTGTCGGGGCGGTCGCGCGGCTCCGCTTGACGCGCGACCCGCGCTCCCCTGGTGCGCGCTGTGGCACACAAGAGAGTCTCTTTCGATACTTAGTTGCGGAAAACGCCGCTATGCTGCGCATTCCGCCGAGAACGTTCTCTCATGCGAAACTTTAACCGGTAGCATTGATAATTGAGCCGCTGTAACGGCTGAAGTAACTCTCCACGAGTTCAAGCAAGCTTTGTTGAAGATAAGTCAATCTGAATTTTTTCAAATTTGATTTGCAACGCTAAACTTTCTTCGCAATTATCATGTAACAAACAAATATTAAAGACGCTCCTTACTAAATGGTTGCGTACCATTCAGAGTTATGAGATCTTTCTGTATATGTTCTATGCATATAATCATATGCATCGCCCTCTAAATGTTAAGAAAAAACATTCAGAATTTCTATTTAAATTCATAATGCATATCCGTATGTATAAGGTGCTGTATGTGCAGGGTTCATTTATATTATATGCTGCATAGATGTAAATTTTTCAAACGTGTATATTTTTTTGCAAATGAAATATATGCGGCATATATGCATGTATAAAAATGCCGTACATGTTTTTGACATGTGACTTGTATGCTGCATACATGTACGTACAAAATGTGTATATCTTGCTTACAAATGGAATATATGTTGCATGTATGTTACGTATAAAATGTGCATATCTCGTTTACAAATGGATTATATGTTGCATGTATGTTACGTATAAAATGGGTATATCTTGTTTACAAATGGATTATATGTTGCATATATGTATTTTATAAACCGTGTATATCTTAATTAAATACAAAATATATACGACATATATAAGCCATATAACTCGCATATATTTTTCATATACAAATAAGCGCCAAAAAGTTGTATATGTGTAATATATTTCTCATATATTTCAGATATAGGCTGAGTGTATTGCATATATGAAACATATAATGAAGAGGCACGGTAGTGCCTCGAGACAAGTACATTTCCACTCCTTTTCCGACATGTCGAGAGGTACTACAGCCTCTTATACGCCACACATCTGGCTTATACACGGGAGTATATCTATAAAACGAAACTTATTTTCCGAATTATTAATGAATTATATGGACTTAGGCAATGATATCAACACGGATATTTTTTATTTTTTTTTCTCTTTCGATCGGTACCCAAATGAATGCTGTAGCTATTGACATATGGGAGATATTGCATTTTATTATTTTCATTCGACGTACATCATCATCATCATTTTCTTTTTTTTTTGTCTCCGCCACAAATTTTCGCACCGCCCGTGAATCTAACCGCAAATTCATCGCTCACCTGTCACACCAGGCTAAAAGGCTGAAATCACGTATGTCATGTGACGTATAATCTTTGGTTAACGAAGCTGCCTTCGTTGCTTCGGCATTTCCGAAAGTCGTTTACGCGATTTTTTTATCGTTACTTTGAGATGAAAGTTCAGAGGTTTTATTACGAAAGTGAAGTATAAAAATAAATTGAAAAAAAAAAAACGAACAGTGTTAGAGTATTATTTTATCATTTTCGGACAGAACCGGTGAAAAAAAAATTATATACTTATATGTGAGTTCTCGTAGTGATATGACTTCCCATTTAGAGGTTATATTGGTGTATTTCGAAAAATAAATATTGATTATTAATTAAATAAAGTTTAAAGTATATTAATGAAACAGAATTGTGTTTTTTTCCACAAACATCAAAGTACATTCAGCATTTTTATTTTTAACAATGTTTATTACACTTTAATTATTATTTAAATGATATTTAAATTCCAAGTGAACTTCATAAGTTCTTTGCATCGTGTAATTTTGATTAAATATTTTCTTTTTGTATCTCTTCCCTCTCTCAGGATCATCAGGACTTCAAAAGGTTCAGTGAGCATTGCTTGTTATCGATAAGCCGGAGCTCTTCTAACGTTTTTTAATCCGCACATGATCTACGCCATCAACTCCGAGTATTCTATTTGACATCATACAAAGTCCCAGCTGCACTGCCTTATTATCACAGATTTCATCTGAATGCAAACCAGAGAAGCTCACACAATTCTAGACAGAAAAATAGTATGCGCCATCAACTTGATACAATAAAACACAAAGCACCACCAATTTGGAATAGAAAAATTCGACGCATCACCAACTCAACGGACAAAAAATCTCCTACGGGCTATCTCGATGGAGATATACTCTCCCATGGTACAGTTTCACACAGCGAAAACTCTCATGCGGCGTAACTTGGTCCGCTTCAACTCTCAACAGACGCAACCATAGTCCGTTAGACTGTGTAGAGTTGGAGCGGGCCGAGCTGTGCCACGAAAGTTTCGCTGTGGCGAGTTACGCCAAGGGAGAATTTTTCTGTGTTGGCATGCCCTGGCAGTTTTTGCATGTCGAATTGGTGATGCATCGAGTTTTTCCATGTTGAATTGGCAATATGTCCAGTTTAATTGGAGCAAGCCGATGGCGCATTGGGTTTTTCTGCACCATTTTAATTATAGGCTGAGTTTGTCTGGGTCATGTCGCTTCATGAGATTTTTTTTGTTTTACAGTGCAATGTGTCGAATTTTTCTGTGTTCAGTTAATTATGCGTGTGACTTTTATGAGCAGAATTACGTGGGTCGGGTTGAGTCTGCATTCAGTTGGTATCTGTACAAACAAAGCTTTACCATTCCATCGCTAAGAAAAAAAACATAAAGCTCAATATTATAAACAGACTATCGAAAAGCGATGCCTATGATTTTATATCTTAGCGATCGTGCATTGTATCAAGAATCAAATACTCAAAGTTGTTCGGATAGGTCATGCGAGCATTCTCAAAAATCGGGATACCTCATTGATAACATGTTGTACGCATGGAACATTCTGAAGTTTGCTAAGCTTATTAAGGGGGTCAGGTACCGAAAATTTCACATCCAGAACCTCTAACGGTAGAGACCGGCTGATTTTTGTCTTGATATCATTTCTCATATCAAAATACCTCATGAAATTTAGAAAAATTAATTTTTTCCCTATTTTCAAAATATTTTTTTTCGAAACCGTTGATATATCGAAAATCCCATCTGCTAGATTATTCATTGTGATAAGTGTTGTTATATAATTTCGTCCAGGTAAAGTTTTATTACTTGATCGTATCGTAGAATTTTTTGTATTCAGGCCATGGAATCCATTTTCTTCTCATTATATTCTACCAATTAATTTATCACACATTTGGACAATTGTTGTGCCTTTAAATGGTATCTCCTCCTACAATTTTGAACTTTGAGGGTTGTAGATTTTTTTACACATTCTTTGGGTCACAATGAACAATCTAGCAGATGGGATTTCCGATACCTATCTTAACGGATTCGAAAAAAATTATTTTAAACACGTGGAAAAAATTAATTTTTCGAAATTTTATCAATGTGAGGTATTTTGATACGAGAAATGATATCAAGACCAAAATTAGCGAGTCTCTACCGTTAGCGGTTCTGGATGTGAAATTTTCGGTACCGGACCCCCTTAAGGATCTAATAAACGAAATGTAAATGATATTTAATGTCTGAGTTGCTAGATTGGGGCCTCTGAATTTGTAAAATAATGGAACCATCGCATGACGAAATGTTTTGGAAAGACGGAATTCATCCCCTCAAAAATTGTTTAATTCTAGCCTGAGCAGAGCAATCACCATTCGAAGCTTTCACATAGAAGTTACATGGTAAAAATATATATAATCCTTTGCAAAAAGAAGCCAAATCCCCCCAAAAAACACCATAAATGGTGTACAAAAAGTTGAGACAAGTACATTTCCTTGCATTGTTTTATCTTTCCTTACAAAAATATGTCAAACATAAATAGTTGTAAAATAAATCCTCACAAAAAGTTCTCAAATAAATTCAAATCATCCAACTCACAGTTGCCAAGTACATCCAGCATTTTTATTGTTTATATTGTTTATTAACCATTTATAAGTAGGTCACAACGCCCGAAAACGTCTTGAAACGGGACTTAGGGACTTAATCTAAAAATGTATTGTTTGAAAAATTTTTATTGAAAAAAATTCAGATTGAAAAAAAAAATTCGAACGAAGTACTTGGCGAGTTCGTAACAGGTAGTCCGTACAGTCATTTTACATAACTCGCCAAGTACTTCGTTCGAATTTTTTTCAATAAAAATTTTTCAAACAATACATTTTTAGATTAAGTCCCTAAGTCCCGTTTCAAGACGTTTTCGGGCATTGTGACCTACTTATAAATGGTTAATAAACAATATAAACAATAAAAATGCTGGATGTACTTGGCAACTGTGAGTTGGATGATTTGAATTTATTTGAGAACTTTTTGTGAGGATTTATTTTACAACTATTTATGTTTGATATATTTTTGTAAGGAAAGATAAAACGATGCAAGGAAATGTACTTGTCTCAACTTTTTGTACACCATTTATGGTGTTTTTTGGGGGGATTCGAATATACCGTAAATAGATTTTCGCATATACAGGGTGGTCTAAGTTGACAAACGCGAATAACTTGGAAATAAAGCATTTTCGAGAAAAATGTTTTAGAAAAAAATTTTATCATTTTTGGAGTGGGATCTGATGGATATAATTATTTTAAGGTCAGTGGAGGAGTTCAAGGACAAATGGAGGTCAACTTCGTTTTTTTAAATGGTTATCCTCATTTTTTTTACAGATTCGTATTGTATGTGAAAAAATTATTAAATTTCGATTCAACCGTTTTTTTTCTTCTGTCCAACTTTCTGCGAGTAATTAGGCATTCTTAAAATTTACAAATACTGCCTCTTAAATAAATATCTTTCGCACTAACCTTTGAAAAACATAATGAACATAATAAAACATAATAATAATAATAATAATAATAATAATAATAATAATGGTTTTACTAACCATTTTATTATGTTTATTATGTTTTATTATGTTTATAATGTTTATTATGTTTATAATTATTATTGTTATTATTATTATTATTATTATTATTATTATTATTATGTTTATTATGTTTTACTATGTCTATTATGTTTTTCAAAGGTTAGTGCGAAGGATATTTATTTAAGAGGTAGTATTTGTAAATTTTAAGAATGCCTAATTACTCGCAGAAAATTGGACCGAAGAAAAAAAACGGTTGAATCGAAATTTGTTAAGTTTTTCACATACAATACGAATCTGTAAAAAAATGAGGGTAACCATTTTAAAAATCGAAGTTGACCTTCATTTGTCCTTGAACTCCTCTACTGATCTAAAAAAAATTATATCCATCAGATCCCGCTTCAAAAATGATAAAACTTTTTTCTAAAACATTTTTCTCGAAAATGCTTTATTTCCAAGTTATTCGCATTTGTCAACTTAAATGGACCACCCTTTATGTCAACCATATAAATTTCCATGGGGGTTGGTACCTTTTTTTACGGCCATGGCCAAGTTACGATCATTAGAGCGCTGGTCGCGATCTCGTATAGATGACACATTCAAGCAACAGATTGAAATGACACATCGTGATCGGGCTTGATTTTAAGGTTTCGCGGTGCGTTTCTTCAGCAGAAGCGAATGTGACAGCTGAGATATCTATATTTGACAGATCGCGATCGAAACAGATTTTGAGGTTTCACGATACCTTTATTCGGAGAAAGCGAATATATGTGACAGCTGAGCTATATGCGTAATCTGTAACATTTGAATTACGAATGTGAATAACGAAATTGAAATGTTGAAAAATACAAAAATATTTTTCCTAAAGAAGAAAAATAATTATCTTTAAAAAAAATTAATTACGATTGAAAAATATTTAATTGATATCAAAGGAAAGGTTTTTCATCATTGAATAATTTTTTTAATAAATTGTAGTTTATACTTCATCGGGACTTTCGTTTCCGGGTGTGAGTGTGCCGAACGTGTGTGGTGTGGTGAGTGAGGTTTTTTGTGGTGAGTGAGCGGTTCAGGGGGAGGGGAAAATGGATAAGAGGCAGGAAAGAGAAAGGAAAGAACAAGGAACGCAGAGAGATAATAATTTCGGATTGGGGCTAGAGAATAAAGACGAAAAGGCAGGAAATGAAGAGCCGAATGAGGTTAGGAAAAAAGGGAGCGGGGGCAGGGGAGAGAGATAAAGGTAAGTGACAAGTAGAGACAGTGGCGGAGAAAGTGGGAAGTCCAAGCGAGAACGGCGGGTAAAGGCGGGCAGCCAGAAAGGAAAAAGGGGTATAAGGAAGGATCGGTAAGGCAGGGAGGACACGATGGAAAGTTGGCAGCAAGTTTGAAGCAGGTAGAGGATATAGCACGAGTACGAAGAGCGCAATGAGGGAAAGGGGAAGGAATGACGCGGGATGAGGGTAAAGTGGAAGGGCGGAGAAAAGAAAAGAATGAAGGTTAAGAAAAAAAGAGGTTAGGATAAAGAATAGGGAAACGACGGAATAAGGAACAGAAGGGTGACGGGTAGGGCGAGGAAAAAGGTGGAAGTACCGGGAGAGAGCTGAACGCATAGGGGAAAAAAGGTGAGGACAAGGACAAAAGGGCAAAAGAAAAATAAGGAGAGGGGCACAGAGGTTAGGAAGAAGAACAGGAGAGAGAATAGGAGGTAAAGAAACAGGAGGGCTAAAGGGAGAAAGACAGGGGGGTGAAACGAGGAGGGGAAGCGGGATAAAAGAAGAGAAGGGGAGAAGAGAGAATTGGAATAAGGGGCAGGAAGATAAAGGAACGGAATGAAAGGGTAGGGAACGGAAGTCGAAGGGACGGAGAGAGGTGGAGAGAGAGAGAAAGAGAGAGGAAAGCCAGGCGGATAGCGAGGGATATAGAGGATCTAGAGGTAGGGATCTAGAAGAGAGAGGGAGGGTATTGGGAAAAGGTGATGGCAAGAGAGAAGAGGAGTAGATAGTGGCGGGCCAGAGGGAGGGAGGGGCAGAGTGAAAGAAGAAATGGAGCGAATGGACGGAAACGGAAGTCGGCGAAGGAGAGGACAGGCGATAGAGTAAGGTTAGAATAAGGGTTAAGGGTTAAGGAAGCGAGCGAGCGTGCGAGCGGGTAAAGTGAGAGGACGAGAAAAGCCAGTGGGCGAGAAGAGAGAGAGCAGGCGAGAAAGGCGAGCGGGCGAGCGAGTCGCGAATAAGCGGAGAGATGAAGCAAGGTGAATAGAATAAGGACGGAAGAAAAGTGAGTTATTACGGTCAAGGACGCGGCATGAAAGAGAGTGGTGTATGGAAGAGAGCGAGAAATAAAGCGGGCAAGGCGGAATAAAGCAGAGGAATAAAAAATGTAAGGATGGATTGTATGGAGTGTGAGGATGGACTGTATGGATGTAAGGATGTAAGGAGGGAATGTAATGGAATGATGTGAAATATAAGGAGACGAAGGGACGGGAGGTGTAAAAAAATTGTGAAAAGTGTGTGTAACAAGGAGACAACCTTGGAAAAAAACTTGCAACCCTCAGGGGAGTCAATAAAGACATACATACATACATACTTCAACGGAAAAGTTTTGGAAAAAATCGACGTATTAGTGAAAATTACCGACTATTTTTGTTTCAAATTTGTCAGTCATTTCTAATACATGAGCATTAGCGAAAGTGTGTGACGATCCCGCATTACATCCAAGTAGACAATGCAAATGAGAGAGATAAATCGGTGGCCGTAGCGCAGTGGTTAGCGCTCCCGCTTGCAAGCCGAAGAGTCCCGGGTTCGAATCCACGGGCGGCACACTTGATTATTTTTCTCGTCGTCTTGGATCGTCACCATTCATCACCTCGTTCGACCATCACAAGTGGACCAGAAATTATTTTCGTGTAAAATGTTCTTCCTCGTTGTGTGAAATAAGTACTATTATGGTATTAATATTGATAATAATAATAATATAAATAATAATAATAATTATTCTTATTCTAATTATTATGATCATAGTTGTGATAATGAAAACAATTATTACTGATATTCTTATTCTTATGATGATTCCTATTATTGCTAGTATTACTCGATCGGCAGTAATGCACTAGGGAAAGTTGACATGTATTCCACTTCTTGAAATTATATTACTGATGATTAATTCTGTTTAAGAGTCGATTTTCCCGTAGATTAAAAATAATGTCACGAATTGAAGTGCGATGTTTTTTTCATAATTGATAAAAACTATGAAAACCAACATTTCTCGACATATGTCGACATAACTGACAGAGAGGAGTGGTCAAGGAGACCCCACAGACAGTTAGAGTAAAAAAACCGAATCCTTGTTGTGCGACGACTATCATTATTATTGATGTGACTCGTAATCGAAATAGGTCAGCACCACGGTTAAAATGATTGAACTAGGGCTTTAGACTATAATAATAATTAAAAAAAGGTTTTGATAGTTTGAAAACTATTTTAAAAAAATCGACGATCGAGAATAAACGCTGCTGGTGGTTCTTTTGCCATTGCGAACTATTCTTGAGCGGGAATTGTGAGGGTTCGTGTTTTACTACACATGATCAAAATGACGACCAAATGTCCGACAATGATCGATGAGCAAAATAAAATCTAAGTGTCCGATTGAAAGATTCCGATCTACTCAATATTCGATTAATTACGATGCCCTTGTTGTATTTGATGGAATCTCATGTAGTAGTAGTGAAATAGCATGGCTAGCCACGAGGAAAAAGACTCATCTTTCACTGCGAGCCCAATGGTTATTTTTGCCCAATGGCTGCTTCAGTTTGAATTCCTAACATCGGATAACAAGCAGCCCATCCTAGCGATTCATATTTGGACACCCTGACTGGTGAAACAAATCCTGAGCGTTGTATTAGAAAACGTGATATATGATTACAGACTTGAAAACCCCCACAGCAATTTTCATTGCGTTGATTCGCTTTTGATAACGTGCATACGTGTATTAGTATTTCCACTTTTCACCCTTAGGAGGTGAAACTAGTGGAAGTGAGGGACAAAAAATTATAAAATAACGTCAGGGACCAGATGAAACCAATAACCATGCTTGTTCCATTTCCTAAGTTCGAATGACGAGCAGCCCGACCTCGCGATACACATTTGTACGCCTTAATAGGTGCAACAAATGACAAGAATAGTACGAAAAATCATAAAATAATGTCAGAGATCAAATGGACCCGAAGTCCATGCTTGTTAAATTTCCTAACATCGGATTACAAGCAGCCCGATTTGATAATTCACATTTGAACAACTTAAGAGGTGAAACAAATAGCAATAATAGCAAGAAAAAATGGAAAACAATGTCAAGGATCGGATGGACCCAAAGTCCATGCTTGTTCCATTTCCTAACATCGAATTACGAGCAGCCCAATCTCGGGATTCACATCCGGACACCTAAAGAGGTGACACAAATCTCGAGTATGCCACGAAAAATTATGAAATAATGTCAGGGATCAGATGGGACCAAAGTTCATGCTCGTTTAATTTCCTTGCATCAGATTCAGAGCAGCCCGATCTCGAGATTCACATTTGGACACCTTGAGAGGTGAAACAAATGGCAAAAATAGCACGAAAAATTATAAAATAATGTCAGGGATTAGATAGACCGAAAAGCTATATTTTTTCCATTTCCTAACATCGAGTGGCAAGTAGCACGATCTCGAGATTCACATTCAGACACCTTAAGTGGTTAAACAAATGGCAAAAATAGCACGAAAAATTATAAAATAATGTCAGGGATCAGATAGACTGGAAAGCTATGTTTTTTTTCATTTCCCAACATCGAATAGCAAGTAGCACGATCTCGAGATTCACATTTGGACACCTTGAGAGGTCAAACAAATGGCGAGAACGGCACGAATAATTGTAAAATAATGTTAGGGTCCAGATAGACCGAATAGCTATGTTCGTTTCATTTCCTAACATCAAATAGGAAGCACCACAATCTGGAGATTAACATTTGGACACCTTACGGGGTGAAACAAATGGCGAATATGGCACGAAAAATTCTAAAATAATGTCAGCGATCAGATGGAACCAAAATCCATGCTTGTTTAATTTCCTAGTATCAGATTACGAGCAGCCTGATCTTGAGATTCACATTCGGATACCTTGCGAGGTAAAACAAATAGAGAGAATGGCACGAAAAATTATAAAATAATGTTAGGAATCAGATAGACCCATAAGCTATTTTTGTTCCATTTCCTAACATCAAATAGCAAGCAGCCCGATCTAGAGATTCACATTTGGACACCTTGATAGGTTAAACAAAAGACACGAAGGGCACGAAAAATTGTAAAATAATGTCAGGGATCAGATGGAACCAAAGTCCACGCTTGTTTTATTTCCTAGCATCAGATTACGCGCAGCCTGACTCTAGATTCACATTTCGACACATTAAGAGGTGAAACAAATAGCGAGAATGGCACGAAAAATTATAAAATAATGCCACAGTTTATAGATCCAAAAGATATGTTCGTTTCATTTCCTAACAACGCAAAACGAACAGCCCGATCTCGAGATTCACATTGGGACACATAAAGAGGTGAAAGAAATACCAAGTAGGGCACGAAAAATTGTAAAATTATGTCATGGACTAGATGGCACCAAAGTCCATCCTCGTTTAATTTCGTAGCATCGGATTACGAGCAGCCTGAACTCGAGATTCACATTTAGACACCTTACGAGGCGACACTAACGGCGAGAATGGAACGAAAAATTATAAAGTAATGTTAGGGATCAAATAGACTCGAAAGCTTTGTATGTTTCAGTTCCTAACATCGAATAGCAATCAGCACAATCTCGAGATTTACATTTGGACACCTTACGAGGGGAAACGAAAGGCGAGAATGGCACGAAAAATTATAAAATAATTTCAGGGATCAGATGGAACCAAAAGCTATATTTGTTTCAATTCCTAGCATCGAATAGCAAGCAGCACGATCTCGAGATTCACATTTGGACACCTTACGAGGTGACACAAATGGCGAGAATGGCACGAAAAATTATAAAATAATGTTCGAGATCAGACAGACCCAATAGCCATGTTTGTTTCATTTCCTAACATCGAATAGAAAGCAGCCCGATCTCAAGATTTACATTTGGATACCTTAAGAGGGGAAACAAAAGACAAGAATGGAACGAAAAATTATAAAATAATGTCAGGGATCAGATGAAAACAAAGTCTATGCTTTTTTAATTCCCTAGCATCAGATTACGAGCAGCCTGATCTCGAGATCGACATATAGACACATTAAGAGTTGAAACAAATGGCGAGAATGGCACAAAAAATTATAAAATAATGTCAGAGATTAGACAGATCTAAAAGCTATGTTTATTTTATTTCCTAACATCAAATAGCAAGCAGAACGATCTTGAGATTCACATTTGGGCACCTTACACGGGGCAATAAATGGCGAGAACGGCACGAAAAATTGTAAAATAATGATAGGGTCCAGATAGACCGAATAGCTATATTTGTTTCATTTCATAACATCAAATAGCAAGCACCACAATCTGGAGATTCACATTTGGACACCTTACGAGGTGAAACGAATGGCGTGAATGGCACGATAAATTATAAAATAATGTCAGAGATCCGATGGAACCTGAATCTATGTCTGTTTCATTTCGTAACATTTCATAGCAAGCAGTACGATCTCGAGATTCACATTTGGGCACCTCAAAAGGCGAAACAAATGGCGAGATTGGCACGAAAAATTATAAAACAATGTCAGGTATCAGATAGAACCAAAGTCCATGCTTGTTTCATTTCCTCACATCGGGCTGCTCGTTATCTGATGGTCTGTAATAAAACAAATATAGCTTTTGGGTTAATCAAATTCTTGATAATATTTTAGAATGTTTCGCGCACATACTTGCCATTCGTTTCACCTCTTAAGGTGTCCAAATAAGAATCTTGGCATCGGGCTGATCGTCATAAAATCGTAGGAAATGGAACAAGCATGGTTTTGGGTCTAAATGATCCTTGACATTATGTCATAATTTTTCGTGCCATTCTGGTAATTTGTTTCACCTCGTATGGTGTCCAAATGTGAATCTCGAGATCAGGTTGCTGGTAGTCTGATGCTTGGAAATTAAGCAAGCATGGACATTGGTTCCATCTGATCCCTGGCATTTTTTTATAATTTTTTCGTGCCATACTTGCCATTTATTTCACCTTTTTAGGTGTCAAATGTGAATCCCGAGATTTGGCCGCTCGTAATCCGATGTTAGGACATGAAACAAACATAGCTTTTGGGTCTATCTGATCCCTGACATTATTTTACAATTTTTCGTGCTATTCTTGCTATTTGTTTCACCTCTTAAGGTGTCCAAATGTGAATCTCGAGTTTGGGCTGCTCGTAATCAGATGTTAGGAAATTTAACGAGCATAGAATTTTGGTTCATCTGATCTCTGACATTAGTTTATAATTTTCCGGGCTATTCTTACCATTTGTTTGATATATTAAGGTGTCCAAATGTGTATCTGGAGATTGGGCTGCTCGTAATCCGAACTTAGGAAATGGAACAAGCATTGTTATTGGTTTCATTTGGTCCTTGACGTTCTCTATAATTTTTCGTCCCTCACTTCCACTAGTTCCACCTCCTAAGGGTAGAAAGTGGAAATACCAATACACGTATGCACGTCATCAAAAGCTACTAAATGAAATGAAAATTGCCGTGGGGATTTTTAAGTCTCTAATCATATATTACGTTTTCTAATACAACACTCAGGATTTGTTCCACCAGACAGGTTGTCCAAATATGAATCTCTAGGATGGGCTGCTCGTTATCCGATGTTAAGAAATGAAACTGAAGTAGCCATTGGGCAAAAACAACCATTGGGTTCACAGTGGAAGATGAGTCTTTTTTCTTGTGGTTAGCCATGTATGTTTATTACTACCACATGAGATTCCATTAAACACGACAAGGGCATCGTAATTAATTAAATATTAAGTAGATCGGAATCTTTCAATCGGACACTTCGATTTTATTTTGCTCATTGATCATTGTAGGACATTTGGTCGTCATTTTGATCAAGCGTAGTAAAACACGAACCCTCACAATTCTCGCTAAAGAATAGTTCGTGGCAAAAGGACCACTAGCAGCGTTCATTCTCGATCGTCCATTTTTTCGAAATAATTTTTAAACTATCAAAACCTTTTTCGTAATTATTATTTCAGTCTATAGCCCTAGTCTAACTATTTCAACGTGGTGCTGACCTATTCCGATTACAAGTCACATCAATAATAATGATAGTTGTCACCCAACAAGGATTCGGTTTGTTTACTCTAACCATCTTTGGGGTCTCCTTGACCACTCTTTTCTGTCAGTTATGTCGAGATATTTCGAGAAATGCTAGTTTTTATAGTTGTTGTCAATCATGAAGAAAAAACTCCGCACTCCAATTCGTGACATAATTTTTAATCTATTGGAAAATCGACTCTCAGACAGAATTAATCATCAGTAATATAATTTCAAGCAACCAGAAGTGGTATACATGTCAACATGCCCTAGTGCATTACTGCCGATCGAGTAATACTAGTAATAATAGGAATCATCATGAGAATAAGCATGTCAGCAATAATTGTTTCCATTATCACAACTATAATCATTATAATTAGATTAAGAATAATAATAAGCATTATTTATATAATTATTATTATTAATATTAATACGATAATAATAATTATCTCACACGACGAGGAAGAACGTTTTACACGAAATCAATTTCTGGTTCATTTTCGATAATGCTCATGCATCAAAAATGCCTCACAAATTTGAAACAAAAATTGTCGGAAATTTTTACTAATACGTTGATTTTTCCAAAAACTTTTCCGTTGAAGTATAAACTACAATTTATTAAAAAAATTATTTAATTATGAAAAACCCTTCCTTCGATATCAATTAAATATTTTTCAATCATAATTAATTGTTTTCAACCATAATTATTTCTCTTTTTTAGGAAAAATATTTTTGTATTTTTCAACGTTTTTATTTCGTTATTCACATCCGTAATTCAAATGTTATGGATTACGCATATAGCTCAGCTATTACATATATTCGCTTTCTCCGAATAAACGTATCGTAATACCCCAATTTCAATCTCGATCGCGATCTGTCAAATATTATAGATATCTCACCTGCTACATTCGCTTGTGCTGAAGTAACGCACCACGAAACCTTAAAATTAAGCTCGATCATGATTTGTCATTTCAATCGGTCGCTTGAATGTTCCATCTATACGAGATCGCGACCACCGCTCTAACGATCGTCACTTGGCCAGGGCCGTAAAAAAAGGTGCCAAGCCCCCTTAAAAATTGTCAGACCAGGCATTAATGCCTTTCAGTGCATGTCAAGACCCTCGCTTATGTGTCGTATCGCGGTTTACTCTTTGTCAAAAACTTGGATCTCGTTATCAATCGGCAGCCTCGTCAGCGCGTCTCAATTACTATCCTCGTCCAATTTAACATACTCAATCCGATAACTGAATCCTGACAAAAAATACGATTATCGCTGCAACCAACTTGCTATGGTCACCGGTAGGTATCTTTTTTTTTGGACCGAAAATATACAGTAAAGGTTTGCGGTCCGTCCTCAACATAATTCTGCTTCAATAAACGTACTGGCAATACTTTTGGAAACCGAAAATTATGGCACTAGCCTCTTTATCAATTATAGTTCGATTCAGTTAATCTCTCTAAATGATTTTTGATTCGTATTCGATCAGTCGCTCTCTACCGTCCCTATAGCTGTGTGACAATATTGCTGAAAATCCGCATACCGAGGCGTCGCACGCTAGAACTAATTGTTCTTTAGGATCATAATGCGCTAGAACCCTTTCTGACGTCAGCTCTGAATTAATCCACTTGAACGCTTGTTCGCCCTCATCACTCCACCAGAAATCACTCTGACGCAGACATTTGTACAGTGGTTTCATATGCTGCGCTCGACCCGGAAGAAATCTCGCATAATACGTAACGAGACCTATAAACGCCGCTAACTGTTTGGCATCCTTTGGGCGTGGTGTCTCTACCATGGCCTTGACTCTAGCTGGTGATTTATGCAATCCGTCTCTGTCTATGACAAATCCGAGTAACTCTATAGTCTCTTTAAAAAAATCAAAATTTTCGCGTTCGCTTTCAGACCGCACTCTTCCAGTCGCGCGAGTACGGTTCCCAGTGTTCTACGGTGCTCGCATTCTGTGTTTCCCGTACAATATTAATTATCCAAGTATACTTTTACTCGGGGATACCGCTTACACACGAGTCGTATATGGACCACTATGGCAACCCCCTCTCCTATTACCACTCCCATACCCACATTTTCCCCTCCGCTGGAGCCTTCCTCCGAGCGTGGTGGGGGTCATGGTGGGGAGAGGTGGTCGAGTGAGAGTCCTGAGGGCTCGCCATAGTAGTCCGATCATTAGTATTATTATAATCATTCTTTTTTTCAAAACTTCCATCTCTCTCTCTCTCTCTCTCTCTCTCTCTCTCTCTCTCTCTCTCTCTCTCTCTCTCTCTCTCGACAAGCGCATGATTACCATTCTTATCTTATTCGATTTCAGCAAGGCTTTCGATACTGTTTGTCATTTGCGTCTCCTCACTAAACTTAAATCATTCGGGTTCTCGGAGTCGACGCTTTCCTGGTTCTTCCACTACTTGACTGGACGAACGCAGTCGGTGATCGACGATGAGAATCTTACTTCGCTATGGAGACCTACTACATCAGGTGTACCTCAGGGTTCAGTCTTAGGTCCGCTTTTATTCTCTATGTTCATTAATGACATAAGTCGGTCACTTAACTATTCCGATCATATGATATTTGCTGATGACACGCAAATTTATTTGTCGATTTCTCCGTCGGACATTGTGCACGGGATTGAGCTTATAGCTGAAGATGCAGCTGCGATTTTTAATTATGCCAACGCTAATGGCCTTAAGCTCAACCTCTCCAAGTCTAAGGTTATGATCTTGGGCAGCGATGCCTATGTCAAGTCGATTGACCTCCACAGCATTGGCCAAATTATTATAGATGGAACTGCTCTTCCCTATGTATCGGAAGCTAAGAATCTAGGTGTAGTTATGAGTGCGAATCTCACGTGGAATCGTCACATTGCTGCAATCTCTCAGAAGGTACATTACACCCTTCATAAACTCAAGTATCACAAAAATTCTTTATCACGGCAGCTTAAAGCGAAACTTGTCACAACTCTTATATTTCCTTACATCGACTACTGCTGTCTGGTTTACCTAGATCTCTCTGATGAACTTAATACTAAGCTTCAGAAACTCATCAACTGTGCAATCAGATTTATTTTCGATCTGCGCAGGGATGACCACATAACTCCGTATCGACACCGCTTGAGGTGGTTGTCTGTCCGAAATCGCAGACTTTATTTTCTAGGCTTATACATGTATCATATTCGTTTCCTTCGTCCAGCCTCCTATTTAAGCGACCTCCTCGAAGTCGTGGACCCTTCACTGCGGCGTTCATCACGGCATCCTCATGCCTCGACCTATTTTCACATTCCACTTCATCGGACCGCAGCCCTTGCAAATTCTTTTAGTATTGCCGGAGCTCAGTTCTGGCACACTCTTCCCCCTCCCATTACCTCTGCTAGTTCCATAGAAGTCTTTAAGTCTCTCCTTTTCTCCCACTTATTTGAGAGTGAGTCTAGACAGTGAAAATTTTGGTATATTCTTGTATATTTTAGTTGTATATACTCGATTGTATATTGTTGTCATATTTAATATCGTATATCTTGTATTTCCACACTTTTCTGTATATTTTGTACATTTTAGTATATAATTCGAGAGAGTATATTCTACTGTTACATTATTTTTTAGGAACTTTATCTACTGTCACATTATTTTGTAGGACTATATGTATTCTGTACTTGAATATTATCTTCAATGGTCAATTCTGACTAACGTCGATCATTGTGTAATGCGGATAGATTTAGTTTAGTTTTAGTTCATTCTGTCGTGGTCTCAAGTCCTAGCTTGCTCTCTCATAAAGTCATTAATTGCTTATTCTTAGATATTTTACTTGTAATATTTTTCATGTGAATATTCAATGTTGTTCTTAGTGTACTACTTTGTCCAATCTTGTAATTTGTTTGCCCCACAGTTAAACTAGGGCATATAATAAATATCAATCAATCAATCAATCTCTCTCTCTCTCTCTTTTCACCTCACTTTTTAGGATTGCTTGCGTCTCTCTCCGCTTCCCCGTGGCCGGGCTCTTCACTTTGGGCCGCGCATGCGCCTGGACTTGTGCGTCACTTCTCATCTCGACGGTGCTTCCATCGTACAGTCGACGTTCTTATCGCCTTACCACTTCTAGACCTTACTGGCGTTATTGATTTACCATCGATCTTTATTTCTGCTGGAAGCTCTTCGCTCTTCATTCGGTACTGAACGGTGCTGCGCTCTACTCAACTTCTCCGGCTGTCTCTCTCTCTATAATGCTCGGTCAATAGCACTTTCGGTATCCTTTAATATTCGCCTAAGGTCTGTTACGGCTCGAGACGTTACGCTCTCTCGCTACTTACCACAAATGTCGGCCCGTTGCCTTGTGTGTAGTTGTCACGCAGCGCGAGGGGGTGAAACAATCTTGTGTTCCGGAGATTGTGGCGGGGCTTTTCATATTGAATGCGCAGTTAGTAGTTTTAATTACAGTCCTTCTGATCTTTGCGGCGCATCAAATTTTCGATGTGATTCATGCGCTATGCATCGCTTTATTATAACCCCTCGCACGCCTCCAGTATCGGATACTTCTTTTAATACCGACCGAGCTAATATGCAGGTAAATAATAAATCTTCCCTCGATAGCTCTGACAGAAATCTTCTATTAGAAATAAGCAACAATCTGTCAGCGTTTATCGCGCAGCAAACAATAGTCAATGAGGACCATACAAGCAAACTCAATATTATCCAGAATCATACTCGACTGCTTGAAATGCATGAGGAAAGAATCTCGGCTTTGGAGGCCAATAATGCTCAACTGTTACAGCAAAACGCTAATATCTCTCGTGAGCTTCTCTCTCTAAAAACCAGTCTATCTACCGCGCCTATTGTTTCTGTACCATCTACGGAAATCACGATCTCTAGTGTCCCACTTACTATCACAGACTCGCCACAGCTGATAGCTGAGAAGGTTTTCCGTGCGCTCGGGGTCTCTGAATTGTTTGGTGATATTCTCGAGATTCGCAGCCTTGACAAAAAAAAAGCTAATGCGACCACTACTGCTGCAAACTCAACGAGGTCTAACAAATCGTTTATTTTAACTTTAAAATCTCATCGAGTGAGAGATTTCATTATTAATAAAAAGCGAGAAAAAAAAGATTTAACCTTTAAGGAAGTTTTTGATATTGATCAGCACGGAAGTATTTTTGTTAATGAGTTTCTATCCCCAAGTACATTCAACCTACTTCGTCTCACGAAAGTCCGTGCTAGAGCTAATGGGTATAAATTTGTTTGGGCTCGATCGGGATCGATTTTTGTTCGCAAGAGCGAAGGTCAACCCCTCATCACTATACTGTCTGAAGCGGATCTTAATTCACTGGTCTGACTATCTCCGTCTAATCAAACACGCGCTCTGTCGTCTTCCCCTGTATCTAAAATAAAAATAGCTCAGTTTAACGCTAATTCTTTACGCAGTCATATGGAAATTATTCAATCGACATTGTTAAACCAGGAATTTCATATTATTTCCATCTCGGAAACGTGGTTACACTCTCATATCTCCGACGCTTTGATTTGTATCGATAATTATTTCCTTATACGAAACGATCGTGAGGGAAAGGAGGGTGGCGGGGTAGCCTGTTATATTCATAACTCGTTGAAGGCAAAAATCATAGCGTCCTCTCCATCTCATTACTCTAACGCGCCAGAATATCTAATTCTTGAAATTAAGTGTACAGACTCAGTGAAACTTCTTTTTGCGTCCATATATAGGCGGCCCAAGGCTCAAATGCTTGATGAATTTCTAAATGCTTTGTCAAATTTCTCTCATGCATATGAAAATATAATTATAGGTGGTGATTTAAACTGTAATTTATCTGTTGATAAATATGAGTCGAGGTATTTACGCGACCTTGTTTTTTCTCTTTCGCTTCATTTAGTTAAATCTCCACCAACCTTTCACACAGCATTCTCAGATTCTTGGCTTGACGTCTTTATAGTCGATAGCGTCGAAAAGCAATGCTCTTTTGTTAAATCCGAAGCTCCTTTCGTCGCCGGTCACGACCTTATAGAGTTAACATACGATATTTGTACTGTACCGATCACTGATCGCTTGTTAACACGGAGATCTTATCGCAGTTTCTGTGAAGCGGCATTTCTTGAGAGTTTATCTTCTAATCTTAATAATACACGTCTATCGTTTTTAACAACACAATCTTTCGATTATTTTGCCGAACACGAAATCTCGGTAAGTGCTGTTTCGGAGCAATTGTCTGAGTCTCTTCTAGGCTCACTTGACCATCATGCCCCGGTACGATCCTTTCGCGTTAATCGTCCGCCTGCTCCGTGGCTCACCCAGGATCTTAAAGGCATTATCCGTCATCGCAACACATTGTACACTCGGGCAAAGAGATCACAGAATGTTATTGACTTAGCGGTATTCAGGGAGTATAGAGATGGCGTCACTAAAAAATTAAGACAAGCTAAAACAGCGTATTATATTGAGCAAATTTATAATATTTCCGATCCTACTAAGTTGTGGCTCGAACTTGCCAACCTCGGCTTAGCTAAGGCCTCTTGCCCCTCCCCGCTTCATTTCTTCTCCGCTTCTGAACTCAATGGCTTTTGTTCCTCCGTCTCGAGCCTCCTTCCTCCTTGCTCTTTCCAAAATTATCGCGCCACATGTGCGCTTATTCAACCTCGCCAGCCTTACTTCAACTTCTCTGTGGTCACCTCTGATCAAATTCGTGTACTCGTATCTACCCACTCTGCATCGTCATCTTACTCGTCTGGCCCCGACCATATTTCTCTCTTTTCAATATCGATATCTTTATCAGTTACTTGTCAACTTCTCACTTTCATATTTAACCTCTCTCTCAAATCGTCTGAATTTCCTCACAGCTGGAAACGGGCCTACCTTCGACCGTTGTCAAAAATCAATTCTCCTCTCTCCCCTTCAGATACCCGTCCGATAGCTAACCTTAGCGAGATGTCTAAGATTCTTGAACGGCTGGTACACAAACAAATCACCGAATGGGCCGAGGAAAACAATGTGTTTGATCCCCGCCAGTCAGGCTTTCGATCAGGCCATAGCACACAATCAGCCCTATTACGTGTTCTCGACGATGTCAGGCATAATATCGATCAAAGACGTATTACCGTTCTCATCTTATTTGATTTTAGTAAGGCCTTCGACACAGTTCCTCATCTGCAATTACTCTCTAAGCTGAAAGGCTCGGGCTTTACTGAACCAGTGCTTGATTGGTTCTTCTCTTATTTAACTGGAAGAACTCAAGGGGTCATAGACGAGAAGGGTGAATGCTCCACTTGGCTCCCCACTACTTCAGGAGTCCCCCAAGGGTCCGTCCTGGGGCCTCTCCTATTTTCTTTATTTATTAACGATATTGGAACAGTCCTGAACCACTCACAACGCATGATATTTGCGGATGATATTCAGATTTACCTCAGCTGCCCCCCATCTGAGCTACATCATACGATTGAAGTCATTAACCAAGACGTTACTGCTATAGCTAACTTTGCGCTGGCGAATGGGCTAAAGCTGAATATATGAAAATCTAAAGTTCTTTTACTGGGTAGTAATGCCTATATACGCCATATTGATCCTTCTCTGCTACCAGCGGTGTCTGTGGGTGGTGTGGTCCTTCCATATGTCAATGAGGCTCGGAATCTCGGGGTCATGATCAAGAGTGATCTATCTTGGAAGTCTCATGTTAAGAACGTCTCACAAAAAGTTCATTTTACTCTTCACAAATTGAAGTACCATCGTAATGTTCTATCTCAAGATCTTAGAGCTTCTCTTATCATCTCCTTAGTCTTTCCGATTCTCGACTATTGTTGCCTTGTCTACAACGATCTCACAGATGAACTTAATTTAAAGATGGAACGCCTTATTAATTGTTGTATTCGCTTCGTCTTCGACCTGAGGCGTGATACTCACATCACTCCGTTTAGGCGACAGCTCGGGTGGTTAACAGTAGAATCCAGATGCCTGTATTTTCTCGGAATTGCCATGTTCAATCTCAATCGTCGGAAATTACCTCCGTACTTGATTGAATTATTTATGAGAGCTCCTGATAATAACGATCGTCCTCGGAGGAGGCCACCTTCCATGTTTATAATCCCCATCCATCGGACTAGTATTCTCCACAATTTATTTGCGCTGTCGGCTATTTACTTATGGAATTCGCTACCGATTGATGTAAAGTCAGCTCCAAGTTTAGAGGTCTTTAAGAGCCGTCTCTATTCTCTCCTTTTTTCCCGTGACCGTGTGATATAGTATCTAGTATCTAGTATTAATTGTTAAGTCTTCAGCATTGTAAGCTTAACTTGTATAACTTTTTACATTATGGAGAGCACCCAACAGTTTGTATTCTTACCCCCTTATCTTTCTCCGATCGATCGTTCCATATTATATTTTTATTATATTCTTGTTTTTTCTACTTTCTTATATTTATATTATCTTATTCTTAAGCTATGTATTTTCTACTTTAAGTTCGCTTCATCATTATTGATTTTGTTTTTCTCTTTTCAAATAGTATTTCTTCAATTTTATATCATTTTTTAGATTTAAGTACTTTGTTTTCAATTTTGTTATTTTTTGCCCCAAAGCTTGCTAGGGCATAATAAAATTATCAATCAATCAATCAATCTCTCTCTCTTTTCATGCTGATTATATTATTCTGTTTTGCGGCAAGTTACTGTATTTACTCTGGCCAAAGGTTTGCTAAGGCATTAATAAAATCATCAATCAATCAATCAATCTCTCTTTCTCTATCTCGCTCTCTCTCTCTCTCTCTCTCTCTCTCTCTCTCTCTCTCTCTCTCTCTCTCTCTCTCTCTCTCTCTCTCTGTTTCTCTCTCTCTCTCTTTCTCTCTGTGAGTACTGACAGTTGTGTGAATTTTCTGCTCCGTCTTCTGTTTGTGTTTTATCTGCCATTTTGTGCTTTCGGGCTGTTTTGTTTCAGTGTAGAGCGAGTTTAAAAGGCGCTTTTTACCTCGAGCTATTGGGCATGTGTATGGGCACCTGCATTGCCGTGATATCTCGATGGAAAGTGCATGTTTCTACGGATCAGCTCAAGTCGGGTGGGCTGGTCCATCCTGCCCCACGTTTGTCGTTACCGTTGCCGCGCATGCGCCTCTCTCTTCCTCGATACTGCGCATGGGAAACGTACATCAGCCGTCTAAACCTGTGGGTTCACCTACTCCTTCGCTTGTGACTCCTTGGCTGTGTGAGTGGCGCGTCTGTTGCTGTATGTCATTGCGCTTGCACCTACTGTGCTGCCATACCACGCTTGCGCATAGCCCCGGCTCTCTGCTGTGCATGGTGGTTGTTATCTTGGTGACTGGTATCGTCATCTCCCACCTTGCTGGCTGCTGGTAAACAGGAGCTCGCTATTATCGACTGTGGGATTTTTCGGTCAGGAAGACCTCACCTGCTCGGGAGTGAAGACATCGACTGTTGCTTTTCGTATTTTTCTTCCCACCGTAAGGCCCATTTTTTAAATCTGGCGCAATGTCAAGTTGTGGCTTATGTAGTCGTTACGTTGCAAGAGGTGAGGCAGTCATCTGTACTGGGGATTGTGGGTCGATCTTTCACAAGAAATGTGCGGACGGCAAACTTGAGATCGTTTCATCCGGCCCTGGCGGTAAAATAACTTCTCGATGTAACTTTTGTGTAAATAATCGTTTGATGTTAACCCCTCGAACGCCCCCTCAGACGAAGTCGTCCTCGGTTTCACCATCTCTTCATGACCTCATGGCGCAGCTCAAACAAACGGCGTCTCAAAACCAGCATGCGCACTCTTCCACAGGTACCCAGCTACAGGTCATTCAGAAAACCCTTGTGGGCGTTGAAGAAAAAATCTCGGCATTGAGTGCCGACGTCGCTGGGCTTGCTGCATCGCATACGGCCATGGCAACGCGTATCACCACGCTCGTGGACAATACGCAAATGGAGCTCAACATGTTGCAAAGAGAAAACTGCTCCCTAAATGAACATATTGTTAAATTGTCAAAGCGGATGGCCAAAATAGAGTCGAGGGACAAATCGAATGAGCTGACGATTGCAGGCAGTGCCGGCGACTATTGTGTGGAAGGTGTGGAGATGTCCACCCTCGAAATTTTTCGAGTGTGGGATTCCATACTCAAAATTCTTCTGAATACTCGTAAAATTGAATTTTGCAAGTACGAAGAATATCAATTTTCTTTTCATCCGAAAAAAAATGGGATTGCCTCCAAACACATCTTTTTTTATATTTGGCTATATTAAATTCACAATACCGACGGCGTTACTCTAGTGGATAAGGTAGTCTGCAGTTTTAGAAATCATATTTCACCTTTGGTCGATAGAGGCGCATCAACTGCAATATCCACATACACACACATGTGAGCGCGTACTGGTTCTTGTTGTCCGTGTTTCGTTATGAGCCTACGTCAGCTGACAACATTGACGCGGGTCCCAAACGCTTAACGGTGTGTGTGGGACTTGTGAGGCCCAACCCATACGTATCTCTCTCACACGATGGATAAGTACATAGTAAAAGAGAGAAGAAAGGATGCAGCTGCTCTGACAGTAGTCTCTCCGAACCTGCCAGACCCAGGTAGTAGTTCAAAATCGGGTTTGGAAGGGACATCATTGAGTTGTGGTCAAAACTCGGAACAAGAAAATAATCTAACCAACAAAGTTATTGAAAGATTAGGTTCGTCTTTTTTCCATAGAACTAAAATGTATTTTCTGCTACACATGCATTAAAAACTCAAGTTTTTTACCCTCTGAAACGGGATAAAAGTCATAGTTTCTTGACCGAGGGAAAAGAAACAGAGAAACAAACGACAGTGGCAGGAAAAAAAACTTTTCTTTCCCTGTTACTGTCATTTGTTTCTCCGTTTTATTTCCCCGCGGTCGAAAACTGTGACTTTTAACCCGTTTTAGGATCGAAGAAAACACTTATTTTTAATGCATGTGTTGTAGAAAATATCGTATGCACCACGAGAAAGACGCTTCTTGTCCAGCGCCTACTTTCTTCCCTAGATGCATAATATATCATCTGTACAAATTAACTCTTCCACTGTATCTAATTTATGAATATACTCATAAAAAATGCATATTTCTCATAATTGTAAGAGAAGCAAGTACCTAAGAACTGCACGTCTATAATCTGCACCCTTAATTGAACCTAATTAGGCTGGTTTTTGTTTATTGAATGGATTTTACAGTAAAAAATAATGTAAACCTTTTTTGCCTGATTATTGTATTATTGTATGATATATTATTATATTTATATTATGTGTGTGCAAGCCTCAATCTTTTGGAAAGCGGAAAAAAAGTTTCAATGGCTAGAATATAATGCTAATCGTAGAGCAATTTGCATTGCATGCACCAAGGCAATCGAAAAAAAACTCTACTCGCCAGTTTGCAGTCGTGCTAAAAAATCTCACGATGCGTTTGTAAAAGATGGATTCGACTGTTAGAAGAATGCAACTCTACGTTTTACCAAACATGAAAGAAGTGATTTTCGTCGAAATTGTTTCACTGCTCTACAGAATTTGAAAGAGAAAAAGTCTGTTATTGCATACATCTCTGATGCTAAAAAAAAAGAAATGGCTGACTCTAGAGTAGCGTTGGAAAAATTATTTGATACAGTTAATGTGCTGGCACAGCAAGGGTTACCCTTTCGAGGTCGGGAAAAAGATGAAAATTCGTGTTTAACGCGAATCTTAAACATGCGGGCTCAAGATATTCCACAGCTAGATTGGTGGCTCAATAAAAGTGGATACAAATAGCTGCATCATGACTCTATAAACGAAATGTTGGAACTGATGGCAAATGAAGTATCGAGAGAAAATTTAGAAGAGATAAAAGCAGCAAAATATTTCGCGGTGATAATGGACGAGACATCGGATATTTCTAGAGAAAAACAAGTATCAATTAGTTTCCGAGTCACATTGCAAAATTTTGAAGTCAAAAAAATATTCATGGGGTTCTACAAAACTTCTGATACAAAGTCGGAAACTCTATCGAAAATAATACAAGATGTTTTGTTGCGATTCAACCTGAATATTAACGATCTAAGAGGACAATGCTTTGATGGAGCAGCCAATATGAGTGGAGAAATATCTGGCGTACAAAGACGCATTAGAGTAATATATTTAATGTATATAATGTGATCTAAAGATGCAACGCGAGTATACCTATTCGCTGTGTGCGGTAACCCAAGTGGCGCCGCGGCTGGCTATACTCCGCACATTTTTCGGGACTAGCTGTCGTTTACTTGCATACACGAAACGTTATTGTATTAATATTAATAAACGAAAGTTTATATTCGTGCTGCATAGAGTTTTTCGAGCTGAGCTTGACTATAACTGCGTTGAAAAAAAAATAAATAGACGTATTACGAAGTATTAAAAATAGGTTTACGGCTACTTTTCTTTCTCAATTAGATGTTAAGCATGAGCCTTGCCAATCTTGTCATTCGGACGGGGTTTGGGCCTATCACTCATGGTATTGAGTTTAATCCGAGTGCAATTCCAAAAGGGAAAGCTCTAGCTGTTTCTCATGTGGTTCGCGTAGAAGAATTGCGGAGTGGAACTTTCAGTGCATTAATAAGGTAATACAGTGGAAACTCATTTAATGCACTACTTTTGTACCGACACTTATTGAGGGAGTGCATTAATCAAAGGTGCCCCTCTACAACTTTTGGCAGAACCAATCCCTGCAGAGAGCATATCCCACGCCCGTACTTATGTATATACAGCTATGAATATCGTTGTTTCTGTCACACGAATTAATCAGCTGTTAGGAAATAAAGGAATGTTTTTATTTTTAAATCATTCGCCAAAAGTGTACAAAAACCGAGTCTAAATTTTAATCTCGCAACGTTACTTTTTTCAAAATCATTCGCGCAAGCACAAAACGATTTTTTTTCTTTATCAGAAACGAAATCTTACCTATTGCGTTTTGAGGTTGACGTCTAACAAGAGTGCCGCTAGCGGCCGGTAACCACGAGCAACAAGAGAGACGGCATAAAAGGAGAAAGAGGGGTGGGGCTAGTGTCTCGAGGCCCGAAGTGGTGGGGGGTGCGCAGCGTGAATCAATCAAGGGAATCGAGGGGAAATCAGGCAACTAATGAGCGTGCATCAAATGAGTTTCTACTGTACCACAAACGTCAGTCAATGCCACTCTGTACAAAGTTCAGATACATGTAAGTTTACATTGGCACAAGAGTATTAAAAAAAAAAAAAACCGGGTGCGGGTACGCGCGTCAGAAGTGAATACTCGTATGTGATCGACGGAACTTGCTTGTTATTCTCATCAGATGAAAGAATAGTAAGAGAGAAAGAGGAGAGATTGACATGCATAAAAACACGAAATAACAGGATTGTCCTTATTTCACACTGTTCTATCCGTTGTATGTATGAGTTTACAGCTGAATTTACTGTGTCTTCATACCTCGTGTTGACGATGACGTTACAAATTTTACTTGTTAAGGGGGGGGGGGGGATTGATAGGATGAGCAAAGAAGTAGGAATTAGTAATAGATATGAAATCAATGTTATTTGTGCACATTAGTATTTGTCTCTGTAAGTAAAAAATTCGGATAAATTAATTCCGTTCTCTTATTCTAAACTATTTTCATTGCTCTCATGTCTATTATTTATAGAATCGTCTAATTTTACAATACCAACAATGGGATTATAATAACTCAAATATGACATAAAATGCTTCAGAGCTATTCGATATTTTTTGCAAATACGGCATCTATCGTTGTACCACCTTTAGTGGTCGGATCATTCCTGCCATTCATCATTTTTAACGAGGAATTTTTTTCTAAAAATTGAAGGAGTGATTCAGCCTGTGGCAATGACAAATTGACGTTAAAACTCCTGCGAGAATTACCGATTCATTACGGTAATGCACAGGGTCTCCTAGCATATCGGCTAAAACTTGAGAACCGCCTATTGTTAAGGGCAATAACGCTTTAGCGATGATCTTTAATCGATGTATTGGGCGAAATATAAATTGCTATTGAAGTAACTTTCTGATCCGAACTATCTTCCATTTTGCATTCAATTGCACATAGGTCTCCTATTCTTCCAGAACTCGACACGGTGACCTCTCCGTCACTGGAGAAACTGAGCCTTAATTTGCAAGTGAGGCGTTACAACGTAACATTCGTCGTGTTAATGATGGTAAATGGCGACTTCAGAATTCCGTTTCTCTTCACGTTGAAATCGCACAATAAAATCAAAATTCGGGACCGATGATGGCTCGTTCCCTTTCATAAACGTTTCTGACAGCATTATAATCTTTATATGTTGAAACACTCTATCCATGAGATCATTTGAGTGGGCGTTCAAGCTTTGACAATTGAATGAAACTATTGATAAGCCACTCCTTGAGCTGACAAAATAAAATAACAATAATATAAAGATAACAAAATATTCGCACACGAACTAGCACAAAATTTGACAAGAGGCACGATGAACGACGACGCAGTATGAACTCACACACACACACAGAGCTGTGCCAGCTGTGGGCTCACACGGGCAACCGCTACGAATAGAACGGCGCGCATGCGTGCTACAATTCAATCCGTACTAACACACGTATACTCTGCTATACTGCTGATGACGAAGCACGCGGTCCTACCCCCTCTCTGCATTGACTCGCTCGCTCTCACTCGCACTCACACGGCTCACGCATCATTCTATCTCTCTCTCTCTCTCTCTCTCTCTCTCTCTCTCTTCTATTCCTTCATTCTCTTGTCCGGTGGAACAATGCGGCTGGGGGCGGGGCCTAATCTAGTCGCATTAGAAGTATTCACTTCAAAAAAATCATAGTGTAGTCATTTAGTATTACGTTTATTCATTAGTAGCCTGAAAAACGCCACATCACTGATACATCGTGCACATGTGTATCACAAGCAGGTGGGTAATGCAAGCACATATTCGCTCTCATCCACTATGTGAACTCCAATACAATGATGGGCGAAATTAACTTTAAAAAAAAAAAATGACGAATGATTTTTCATTCCTCATTGATTGTAAATTTAAGTGAAGAGTGAATTTCCACTCGTCATTTACTTTGGGTAAGAGTGGCGAATGAATTTCCACTCGCCATTCGTTTCGCGTTCGAGTGACGAGTGAATTCCCACTCGTCATTTATTTCGGGTACGAGTGGCGAATGAATTTCCACTCGCCATTCGTTTCGCGTTCGAGTAACGAGTAGTTTTTCATTCTGTATTTACTTCGTGACCGAGTGACGAATGGATTCCCACTCGTTGTTTACATCCGAACTGAGTGGAGAGTGGAAGAACCATTCGAACGCCGTCTTCGGTTCGAGTGGAAAAACACTCGTTATTTGTTTACTTTCAGATCCGAATGAATTTCCACTCGACAAAATTTTCGACAAAGATGGATTCTTGAATCAATAATTTCTTTAAATTGAAATGAATTTCCACTCGACATGCGGTTCAAATACAAGTGGAAATTTATTGACGTGATGCAGTGAGAATAAGATAGATAGATAGATAGATAGATAGATACATAGACAGAGAGACAGAGAAAGATTGAGAGAGAATGAGAGAGATTCAGAGAGATTGGGAGAGAATAAGAGAGATTGAGAGAGATTGAGAGAGCATGAGAGAGAATAAGAGAGATTAAGAGAGAATGAGAGAGATTGAGAGAGAATAAAAGAGATTGAGAGAGAATGAGAGAGATTGAAAGAAAATGAGAGAGAATCAGAGAGATTGAGAGAGAATGTGAGAGAATGAGAGAGAATGAGAGAAATTGGGAGAGAATGAGAGAGTTTCAGAGAAAATAAGAGAGATTGAGAAAGAATGAGAGAGATGGAAAGGAAATGAGAGAGAATGAGAGAGAATGAAAGAGAATGAGAGAGATTGAGAGAGAATTGATTGATTGATTGATTGGTTTTTATTTATGCCCTGGAGGTCCGTTGGGCAATTTTACAGAGTAAAGATAGAATAACTAAAACTAAAAATAATTAAAACTGAAATTAAAGTAAGAGTAATAAGTAGAGTAAGCATTGAATGAGAGAGATTGAGAGACAATGAATGAATGAATGAATGAATAAATTTTATTATGCCCTGAAAAATTTTTCGTATGCAAAATTTAGCATAGTACATTATTGATATACAAAAGGATAAACTTAAAAGAAAACTTAAGAAAAACCACCTTAAAACTAGCTAAAACTAAAATAACGCAGCAATGTATATGTGCAATCTAAATAAACTGAGTAAGTAAACTATGTAAACTATGTAAGTACAACTGTAGGAATAACTCAACCAGATCAGCAATCAAAACTATCAGCCTAACTGAGTGCTTAGCAAAAATGCGTACAGATCCCGTTTGAACGTAGAAAGTACCTGACCAGAACTAATATGAGCCGGAAGCGAATGCCAAAAATAAGCAGCATTTAGCGCGAAAGAATTTCTGAGGGTAGAGGTGCGATGCAGAGGTATAGAGAATGTGGGAGGGACAGTAAGACGGGATGGACGAAGTGGCGGTGGAGCACGAACAAACAGCTCAGCAATGTAAGGAGGAGCATTGTGCTGGAGCATTTTAAAAATAAAACTGCCCAAAAAATACTTCCTCCTACTTGCAACAGTGAGCCAAGACAACTTATTGCGATAAGGTGAAATATGTACATCTCTGCGAATATTAAAAATGAAACGTATACATTTATTGATAAGCCTCTCAAGAACCAAATTTTGCTCCCCCGTTAAATCATTATATACAAGACAGCAGTAGTCAACCAGAGGAAAAGCGAGCGTAGTGATGAGCAGCGTGCGCAATCGTTGCGACAATAGATTTTTGTTATGTTTCAAGCGATAAAGAGTAAAATTAATTTTCGACGAGATTTGCAAGATATGTTTGTGCCAGGATAAGTTCGCTTGCATAGTGACACCAAGATTACGTACTACATTAACAAAAGGAAGCTTGATATCATCGACAACGATTCTAGGAAGAGAAGAATGATCAATTTGATTGATATACGCACCACTGCCCAAAACCATAACCTTCGACTTTGTAAGGTTAAATTTAAGACCATGATTTGAGGCATAAGTAGTGTTACATGGACAGTTCTAACCCAAGATCCCTACCCCGACATTTACCGACATTTTTTAGCTCAGACATGAACCACTTAGCCGAGACACAAACCCGGCGTGGGGGGAGGGGGGTATCTCGATGAGCCGGAATGCACTTAGTCCATACAAGGGGGGGGGGAATATCTCTAACAACCAGAGTGCACCTAATATTTTGCGGGCCAAGAGGGGGGGGGGGGCTTCTTTTGAGGGTGGCATTGGAATGTCGCAATCTCAAACAGGTAAATAGCAGACTGGAGCGTTAGATTTTTCAGCCACCCACGACGCTACCCCCTGCAGGGCTGCCCTTGTGAATTTAAGAGAGGGGATATGCTTGTCGAGACACGTTAATCTCAGTGTATCATTTTCGCCGTACCTTTTAAGATAGCATTGGAATGTTGTCATTCTATCGACAGAGTGCACTTTACGTAATCTTTACAATGGCATTGGAATGTCACTTAACTGGCGCGTCTGTCTGTCGCGTCCTCGTTTCCGGTCATAAATCACTGCTCGTCACGTGCTAGGTGTCCGACCGCAGCCTGGAAAAGGTCGAATCATGAAGTCATAAAAGCCCACCGCGACGCTACCCCCTGCAGTGCTACCCTTGGAAGCGTAAAAGAGGGATATATGCTTGTCGAGACACGTTAATCTCAGTGCACCATTTTCGCCTTACCTTTCAAGATAGCATTGGAATGTTGTCAATTCTATCGGCAGAGCGCACTTTGCGTAATCTTACGATGACATTGGAATGTCGTCTAGCAGTTAGACTGTTGCGTCAAATCTTGTGGCCACGCAACGCTACCCCAGGAACCCTATGTTTCATCTATGACGACCCGAACGAAGATGTACTCGTGCAACTGATATACTTGCTGATGCTGATGGTCCATAGAATAGTGGGGGGGAGTGGCAGTATATATTGCTGGCTCCAATCATTTATCCCTCCATTAACATTTGTGCAGTCTTTCATTCTTCTCGGGTTATTTTTTCTCCTAATATGGATACTCATAAGTGTAAGAAGCTCATTTCCATTATGGAAAACGCTTATTTAATTTCACAAAAAAGATCATCACCAGCTATAGCACTAAGGTGGATTAGGGAGGGGGAAAAAAACGTGAAACTATTGACGAAAATTTCTCGGCGCGAATGTCCCTCAGTGCATGAGAAAATGCGCATTCAAGCGACAATTGCGTCAGTTCTATCCGTGATAGAAAAATTGAAGAAAAGAGGAGCTGGTTCTGGAGCAGCTGACAAAGTGCGATGGAAGGATATGGAGACGGCGTTTAAAAAAAGAATCCAAACGGGCGTAGTCATCAACCTCCAACATAAAGATCTTGATTCCTTTCTCGATGATTCTAAACCCTTGATCCTCGCCAAATTGGAAGCTGCATTCCAGCGGTATAGCAATTTAAAGGTTAACGTAATATTAGCGTGCAAGTTTCATCTAAAAAAAATAGGTGAAACTGCGTTGAGGATAAATTTTCCAACACGCGGAATGAGGCAATTCTTCCCTCTACGAACATCGACATGTGGATCCAGGAGCATGTAAAAGATCAGTTGTTGAAAAAAATTGAGGAATTTCATGGGAAAGAGTCTGGCTGGTCACTGCACGAAGTATCCAACCTAACTGTGAATTTTAATAAATACGTGCCACTCCGGGGAGGTACATACGTCAGTGTTCCGAAAGATATTCAACGAAAGCGTGCTGTAGTTAATATAGAGAGCAATGATGAATTTTGCTTTTTATGGGCAGTCACTGCCGCACTTTCTCCGCCAGTTATACAATGCAATCGAGCAAGTTCTTATAGACATTTCAGTGAAGTGTTACAGTACAAAGGTTTGGATTTTCCAATGACTGTAAAAAAAGTGCCAACCTTTGAAAAAATGAATAACCTCAAAATTAACATTTATGGTGTTGATAATCATAGGAAGAACAGTGTAATAGTGCCGATATATATCAGTAAACAAACATCTCCTAAATCGACAATTCACCTTCTTATGCTCGAGAGTGACATAAATGATTCTGATGAGGATGACCTTGCGAGTCCTATCCATCACTTTACATGGATAAAAAACATTTCACGCTTAGTGAGCTCGCAGATTTCTAGACATGATGGCAAAAAATGGTTGTGTGACAGGTGTCTCTGTCACTTTCAAAGCGAAATCGTGCTGCAGAAGCATATCCTCGACTGCACGAACCAGTGCAGAGTGTATTTTCCCGAGGGTGATGCGAAATTCATGAGGTTTAGAAACTAAAAGCATAAAGAGAATGTTCCATTCGTAATATATGCTGATCTCGAATGTCTCCTGGAGCCGATTGCGCCTGCGGAGGAGACGAATACTACGGGCTACCAAAAGCATGTGCCTCACTCCATCACCTACTACTTCCACTGCTCGTACGATGATACCATTTCGGAATTTAAATCTCATCGAGGTTTGGATTGTATTGGGTGGTTCATGGAGGAATTGAAGAATATCGCGAGCTTGGTGAATACTCGGTTGACGAACATCATACCAATGGAGCATCTCAGCGATGATCAGCAAAGTGCATTCAACTCTGTAACCATTTGTCATATTTGTGAGAAGCCTTTCGAAAATAACGAGTTGAGAGTTCGAGATCATTGCCATTTTACAGGGAAGTATCGCGTGCCCGCATACGCTGGGTGTAATTTGAATTATAAAAACTCTCACGCGGTGCCGTTCATTTTTTATAATTTATCGGGATATGACGCTCATTTTTTGATTAGAGCATTAGCCGTAGCATTCGAAGGTGCGGTTTATCTTCTGCCAATTAATAAGGAAAAATATATTTTATTCACAAAAAAAGTCCGAGGCACTATTGTAGAGTTCAGGTTTTTAGATTCATACAGATTTATGGCGTGTAGCATTGAAATATTAGCATCTTACTTGGAAAGCGATGAAAAACAAATCACTCCCAAGCATTGTAATAGTGCAACGGAATTCAGTCTTATGACTAAAAAGGGGGTTTTCCCATATGATTATACCGATTGTTGGATTAAACTTGACGAGACCGAGCTACCATCGAGAGCAGTTTTATTCTAGGTTAAATAACGAGGAAATTTCTGAAGATTCATACGCTCACGCCATGAATGTTTGGCAAACTTTTAAAATATCAACGTTAGGAGAATATTCAGATTTATATCTCAAAATAGATGTTCTCCTTTTAGCTGACATTTTCGAAAATTTCCGACGCAGCTGTCTATCAACATATAATTTAGATCCGTTGCACTATTATACAGTTCCTGGACTCGCTTTCGATGCAATGCTTAAGTTAACAGGCATTGAACTCGAACTCATCACCAACGTTGATATGCTGTTGTTCATCGAAAAAGGTATCAGAGAGGACTTGCTCAATGCTCAAATCACTATGCAAAAGCAAATAATCGATACATGGGGGAGGATTTTGACCCCTCAAAAGTTGAATCATACTTAATCTATTTCGACGTAAACAATCTTTATGGTGCAGCTATGGTTCAGGCATTGCCATATGCTGGATTCGAGTGGGTGGAAAACTTTGATAAATCGAATATTAACAATATCCCTGTCGATTCTCATACAGGGTACATATTCGAGGTTGATTTAGAATATCCCAAGGAGCTGCACGAATTTCATAAAGACTTGCCACTTTGTCCTCAGCATTACAGACCACCCACCTGCAAAAATATAAAACTAATGACAACGCTATTGACAAAAGAAAAATATATCATTCATTATCGAAACTTGCAGCAGTGTCTCAACTTGGGCTTGAATTTAAAGAAAATTCATAGAGTTTTAAAATTTCAACAGAAATCGTGGATGAAGCCATGATTTGAATACTGGATTAAGACAAAAAGCTACTAATGCGTTCCATAAAAACTTATATCAACTGCTCAATAATACGGTTTTCGGGAAAACAATGGAGAATGTGAGAAAACATCGGGAAGTAAAGCTTGTTACTCAGTGGGGTGGTCGGTATGGAGCTCGAGCTCTGATCGCTAGGGCTACGTTCCACAGCTGCACCGTATTCGACGATGATATGGTCATCATCGAGCTCAACAGAGCAAAGGTGAAATTTAATAAGCCATTGTATGCGGGGTTTTCAATCCTTGACCTATCAAAAATTTATATTTATGATTTCCATTATGAGTATATGAAAAAGCAGTTTGGGCAAAAAGCTCAGATAATGTACACCGACACTGATAGTCTTATACATAATATTTTTTTTTTTTTTTTTTTTTTTTTTTTTTTTTATTAATTTATATCCTCACGCCTTCTTCCCTTTCGGGGTTTTCAAGATGGCGCTCCTTCCCTCACCTCCCTTTCCATCCTTCCCTCATATCCACCTCCACCCTGGGTATCTGGTCCGGGTCAGTAACCAGACACCCAGGGCCCGTGCGGCCGCAGCCGACTTCCTATTCTGTAGCGCATTCACCATGGCACGCGTATTAGCACGTATCATGGGCCCCGGGAAACTGCGGAAAACCTGGGCCACTACAGTCGGTCCCGTGCTCGCCTCACGGCGTCGGAGCTACGTCACATCTTGACAGGAGAACGTAAACATGGACTACAGCTATATATACGTGACACACACCAGTAAATGTACTTGTGTATGCCCCATACATATATCTGGAGCTAGTCACGCCCATATTTTATTTTCTCCTGACAAGATTACGACACCGGGAATCGAACCCGGGACCTCCCGAGGCTCTGGCTAAGAGGCCAGCACGCTAGCCACCAGACCAAAGCCCCGGTAGTCTTATACATAATATTACAGTGCCTAATATATATGATCTCATATATATATATTATATATAAGATATCAAAAATTTATATTTATGATTTCCATTATGAGTATATGAAAAAGCAGTTTGGGCAAAAAGCTCAATTAATGTACACCGACACTGATAGTCTTATATATAATATTACAGTGCCTAATATATATGATGTCATGAAGCTCGACATAAACAAATTTGATACCTCCGATTATCCTCTTGGCAATCCTTATGGGATGCCTTTGGCGAATAAAAAGGTGTTAGGGTTAATGAAGCTCATAAAAACCACCGGCGATGGGTTCATCTTGATAGTCCTTCAGCCTGAACGTCACAGGGTTCATATTTTTCACTTGATGTATTGTAAATATTTCCGTTGTCCAGTTTGGAGTATAACCCTTGGCAAATATATTTTTAAATTTGCTCATTCTCACTTTGTCACCACGTCGAAATTTCGTCGACTTTTTTTTCAAAGGTTCTCGAGTCGTGAAAACGCGTTGTAACAGCTGCTTCTCATTCTCCGAGTTCACGTCTTTCGGCTTCATTTTAATTGTGCGATGGACACTATTGTTATGTTCGGAAATTAAATTTTTGAGAATATCGGTCCACTTGTAGCTTCCACGAAGACTAAATTGCATCCACATTTTATTTTTCAAGGTACGATTAAAACGCTCGCAAATTGATGCTTTCAAATTACTGTATGTCGAGTACATATGAATATTAAACTTTTTCATGAGAGTTTGAAAATCGGCATTATAAAACTCTTTGCCTTGATCAACATGTAGGTTCTCTGGTATGCGTCCCTTTGCAAGTATAGATCTCATGGCGCTCGTTGTTTCTTAAGCGTTCTTGCTCCTCATTGGCACGGCCCAGGCAAACTTGGAGAAAACATCGATGACGGTTAGGAGAAATTTATGATTACCGTTTTGCCGCGCGTAAGCCGACATGTCAACAAGGTCCGCTTGCCAAGTCTCATCCAAGCCGCGTATATCCACCTGCCGACGTGGATAGTTTCTGCGTGCGGGCTTATGTAGTTCCTGCACCAGCGCTCGCTTCTTCTCACTCATTTTTTCTCAAAGATGTTTAATCGAGCGTCAAGCTGGGAAAACATGCTAAGCATGGACACTCGTAGGTTTTTCGTACCAGCATTCGGAGTTTTAAGAATTTCTTGTATCTCGGTTGTAAGATCTTCAGTTATTTGTGCACTAATTCTCTCTATTTTATTCCGTAAGTCGGTATTTAACGTGTCGCATTTATCTTTTATAGTAGTTTCAAAACCTTCAACCAATAGCGTTCTACTTTAATTTATTTCCTCACGTAAGTTCTTAGTTATGTTTAGGGCTTTAGCATTTAGCACCTTTAAGCTAATAGCGTCATGGTCCGCTTCGGGAATTCCAACGTTGCAGAGTCGCTTGTTCTCCAAATCGTAATGTCCGTCTTTTGTAATCTTGAATCCAATGCCCGGAGGACCGCGATTGAGCGCACTTTTATTATCCAGCTGCCGTCCAAACACGTCAACACTCATTTTGTGAATGCGCGAAATTGCGATGATGACGGTATTAATAAATGATTTGAGCCTCATGCAATTCTTCGATAATCGATATGATTTCATTCGAGTGAGATAAGTTTCCGGCTGCTTGAGATGCGAGGAGTAAACGTAGACGGTCCACTAGGTCATTGGGATCGTCCCAATAAATATAATCGAATCTCGCGTCTTTTCTAGCCACTTTATACTTTGGCATACCTTTACCCGTGTGCGTATCAACTATTTTTGCAATATAGGTCTTGAATTTCAAATTTTTGTGCGTTCGTATTGCTTCATCTGCTTTATAATATTTCTTATCGGCATTCGTGGCAATTACAATGTTCTCATAATTTTTCAAATCGTTGGATGTCAGATCCTCAACGCGGGGCACTTTTTTGAACAACAGTTCCGCTAATCCAACAGTTTCTGGATAATTTTTATCTCGTACACGAACATGCTGAGAATCACAAAAGATTGGAGAATCTCCAATCATTAATTTATTGTTAGCGAGATTTCGTACACCGTATGAGACATCCAAGGCTGATTTTCTATTTGTCTGCAGCAATACTACATACTCATTTATTAATTCATCAACATTGACAGCTGTATCCTCAACCTCCTCCTGATCTCTCTCTTCATCACCGTATTTAGACTGGAAAGACAAATCTTCCAACATTGGATCATCTTTAACTTCATGGTTGCCATCCTCAATATGTTCTTCTTCAAAACGATCTTTGACTTCCTCCTTAAGTTTCTGTTTCATCTCCGGCGTCTCGTTTTTCCGCATCACCAATTTTTCCAATGGCGTGACTATTGGCTTGAAGACATTTTGCATTGCCTGTTCAGCATTGTCTTTGCCGATTTTTATCATCCGATGTTTTCGTCGGATTGCATCGCTCGCTTTGACAATTTGACGCAATACGTCTTTCTTCTCCTCCAAAAGTTTATTCATGTTGCTACCCTTGAGTCAGAGATGATACTGTCTCCAATGAACGTTTACTTATGACTGAGAATAGAATCGAACCCTCGTCTATATCTACCCTCATTCATTTGACTATCCTTGTCGATCGTGATGAATCCATACTTATCGCAATTCCAGCATTCTGAGCACATATTTTTAAACTGTGTATATGACATATCAGTATTGACATGATCATTATACACATGTTTGAGGTTCATCTCATCTTGCTTAAATAGAACCACAAAATTCGTATTGTCACGCACGAGGTGTTTAGGAATACGAGCATAGGTCTGGCAAAGATAAAAACAATCGACATTTTTGTGTTGCCCCATGGCGAAAAAGGCTCTAATGTTATCCTGTTTTTCACATGCCACATCATCGAAGATAAATATTGAGTTGGGGTGTGCATCGCTTGGTGTCACCACTTGTTCGTGCCCATTGAATGGGAAATATTCAACACCACTCACAGGCTCGAGTAATCGTGCGATCAATGTATATTTTGGCTGGTTGAGGGATTCAGAATAAAGGTAAACGTTCTCGAATCTTAGACCATTAGGATGTGTTATGAGGGAGAGTAAGGCGTTCGTTTTACCGCAGTTCGAGGGGCCACAGAATACTGCCCGAATGCTATTAGGCAAAAAATCGCCATGACGTTTTTCGCGTGGTTCACCACCCCGCATAAATTCATCGAAATTCATTACAGGCAGTTCATCCGTCCCCATCCTGAGCACGACTAATGGGGGAAAAAAATATAAATGGGGTTTTATAGGGATTATTCACCAGTCGAGCAGTCATCCCCGATATGATCGATTGTGCTTTGGTCAATAGTCTGATTGACAAGCTCCCTGTTGAGCTCCATCTACCTGGGTATCAGTATTGCGGACCTGGTACAAAATTATCTAAACGTCTTGCACGAGGTGATCGAGGTATTAATCCATTGGATGCAGCCTGCAAGCAGCACGGTATTGCATATTCAAAAGAAACTAGCCTCGAAGCGAGAACTTTGGCCGATAAATTACTGGTCGAGCAGGCTTGGAAACGAGTACACGCCAAAGATGCGGGTATTGCCGAGAGAGAAAGTGCTTGGGGTGTGGCAAACATCATGAAGGCCAAAACTAAACTAGGCATGGGGCATTGCGCGAAAAAAATCAAAATTAGGCATGGGACAGAATAAAATCGTTGATGATAAAAGCCGTGGTCGAAAGGGTGCTCGGAAAGGTAGCAAGAAGGCTAAAAGTAAATGGCGCATTCTACCAGAGCCTCGTAAAATTGGGGGGTTTCTGCCGCTCCTCCTGCCGATATTTGCCGGTCTAAGTGCTGCTGCAGCACTGTCAGGTGGCGCTGCTTCTATCGCTAAGGCTGTAAATGCGGCTGAAGCTCCTAAGCGGGAGTTGGATGAGAGTAAGAGACATAATAAGATGATGGAAGCTGCTGCTTTGGGTAAAGGTCTGCATCTAAAACCGTACAAGAGGGGGACGGGTCTTGGTTCAAAAAACGGAAAGTCACGCTGCCTCCCCAAGCCTTAACTGATGCTGATCTGCTCAAATTTGCGAAAATCATGGAAATTCCACACTTTCGCGGAGTTTTTATGAGAAATAAATTGCCGGAAAGTGGGCCGGCAAAATACGAATCAGCAATTATCAATCTAGATGAGGATATGGGACCTGGTACACACTGGGTTGCATACAAAAAGAGGGGGGAGAATGTCATGTACTCTGATAGTTTCGGCAATCTTCAGCCTCCAGTCGAGTTGATGGAATATTTTGGTGTTGGTAGCGTGAATTATAATTATAAGGGATATCAGAAGTATGGTAGAGTCGAATGTGGGCACTTATGCCTAAAGTTTCTCTGTCAGCAATTGAGTGGTAAAGAAAAATATTTTCTATATAAACGTGCATAATAATGAATATAGAATCAGTTGACTACGTGCCGTCGTCATGGATGATAGTTTACACTAACTATTTCCAGGACGTCATCTACACTTGAAGCTCAATATTTTCCCCCCATCGAACTTTCACCCCACAAAAATTACACTTTAGGGCTCATTGAATTACTAACCTCCAATTCTATTCCTAATATAGCTGATGGTAATAATAAAATTTATGTGGGAGACAAGATATTGACTATACCGACGGGTAGCTATGAAATAGATGATATTGAGAAGTACGTGCAGGCAGAGTTGCCGAATATTTCTATTAAGATTAAACCCAATAACAATACTCTACGTAGAGAAATCGAGTGTAATCGCGATATAAATTTTATGCCTAATGATTCTATCGGCTCTCTCTTGGGTTTCACACCGCGTATTCTTGTAGCCAATAAAAGGCATACATCGGATCTCCCAGTAGCCGTTCTGAAAGTGAACGCCTTGCGTATAGAGTGTAGCATTACCGCCGGTGCCTATATTAATGAGCGAAAAGCTCATACGATTCACGAGTTTTTGCCGTTTGTACCATCTGGATATAAAATCATTGAAGTTCCATCGCACGTCATTTATCTACCAATCACGAGCAAGACAATAGATAACATCCAGCTTCGGATAGTAGATCAAGACGGTGATTTAGTAAATTTTCGTGGAGAAGTCATAACCATACGATTACATATAAAATCATGGGCATAGTCTTCAGTAGAAGTCATAATATCAAGTCGTCATGGATGAGCGTGACCAGTCGCTGATCGACGCTCAAAGTGCTAACACCTCAGAACGTAATACTTCTAAAGAATTTGGGTTTGACAGTGCGCGGAAAAAGCGCATAAGGTATTATTTATTCTGTGCCCTCTGCATCTGCTGTGTAAAATGGAGGAGGAAATAGTAAATATACAAAGTCCCATCGTCTTCGATGAATCTATAATACACTGCGAGATTCATGCTCATAAGCCGTATGCATCGTCAACTTTCAATAACAGCGATGAGATACGTATTTCCATCCAACATCAGGATCTATGTCTTCTACCAAGCAAAAGTTTTATACATATAAGCCATATAAGTTTTATACATATAATATAAAGCTATATAAGTTTAATACATATAATATATAACTAAAGCCGATGGTGCAGCGCTTGCCTCCACAAGCCTCGTCAATAATGCTATTTGCTTTTTGTTCGAACAAGTACGATATGAGCTCAACGCTATTGAAATTGATCGAAATAAAAATGTGGGCCTTACGAGTCTAATAAAGGGATATTCATCTCTGAGTCCCGGTAAGAGATCTATGCTCGAGAACACGGGCTGGCTTGATGTTGAAGAAACGATGCAAATCATAGATGCAGCGGGCAACTTTGACGTATGTATACCGCTAAGTATGCTGCTTGGTTTTGCCGAAGATTATCGAAAAATCGTGGTAAACGACAGGCATGAGCTGATTCTATCGAGATCGAAGACTGATGATAATGCTATTGTACAGACGGCCGACGAGGAGTTCAAACTTGTATTGCAAAAAGCAGAATGGCTTGTACCATACGTGACAGTCTCCGATCAGCGAAAAATACAACTTTTAAAGTTTATCGGTAGAGATGTGCCAATCTCCATGAGCTATCGTACGTGGGAACTGTATGAGTATCCGCTGCTCCACGCAACCTCGAAGCATGTATGGACCGTCAAGACTTCTACTCAGCTGGAAAAACCGCGATATGTCATTCTCGCTCTCCAGACTGATCGGAAAAATAAGAAAAAGAAGGACGCGAGTAACTTTGATCATTGTAATCTCGCCGATGTTAAACTATATTTAAATTCGCAATGCTATCCATATGGAAAATTGAACCTAAACATACAGCAAAACCAGTACGCCCTACTATACGAGATGTATGCAAACTTCCAGAATACTTATTACAACTGGGAAGCGGAGTCGTGGCTAAAAAAATCCGAGTTTCTAAAGGATGCCCCTCTAGTCGTGATCGACTGTTCGAAGCAGAACGATTCTCTCAAGTCAGGCCCCGTTGACATTCGTCTTGAATTTGAAGCAAGAAATAATATTCCTGCCAATACATCCGCGTATTGCTTGATTCTACACGATCGTATTGTTGAGTACAATCCAATAAGTGGCGGGGTAAAAAAATTAGTATAAAACCTTCAACGATGAACCGACTCTCTTCAGTCAGCACCATGGACTTTATCGTCGATATTCAAGGCTTGAGGAGACCCATAAACGAATTTGTGCTCAAAGAAAGAGCAATTGTGGAAATCTCTGACAACACCGAGCCCCTGACGTTTTTCTTCAAACCTCCAACGCCATGGAACTCTCTACCAGCGAAGTACAAATCGATGAATTCATGGCTAGAACGAAATTTACATGGAATACGATGGACTTCAGGCGACATACCGTACGAAGCTGCTGGAACAACAATTCGAGCTATCTTGAAACAAGCCCGAACCATCTACGTGAAGGGATTAGAGAAGAGGATGTGGTTAGCGCAATTCACGGATTCGTCGGCACATATTGTGAATATGGAAACTCTCGATTGTCCATCATTACAGAAATTATCGAAAATATCAAACAACAGAGGATGTTCTCATCATCCCCATGACTCAAAATATAATTGTGCCAACGCAAACGTAAAATCTTTAAGGCGTTGGTACATCAGGCATTGTGTAAACGCAGAATTTTGAAATAAATAAAAACATTTTTTCGAAAAATATATGTATATTTTTTATTGAAATAAACCATAGAAATTTTTTTGACATATTTGGTTTTAATCCCACTCATACATTTTGCACTACACGTCATCTATAATGTTTTTTTTTACTTTTTCAACCATGCGCACATATGAATTCAAACACTTTTTTCATCGCCGCCATCGTTCGCGTAGAGTCACGAGCCCATAGTAGACGCGATGAAATAATGGTTTGATGGCGTCAGATGCGTTTGAATTCCACCCTGTTATATTTCCCACCGAAGTACTTCATGTAGAGTTGATTTGTATGCGCAGCGCCAATCATCTCTTTGAATATTTCTTTATTCTCATCGAACGCTTTCACGAATCTTGCAGGCAGGAATACGGAGAATTCGTTGGTGATATCCGCCACGATCCTCCTCCCGAATTTCGTTTCGACTATTCTCAGGTCGGAGATCGGATGATCCACCTGAACGGAGAGTTCAGCCAATTTTTTTGTTGGCAAAAATTCCGTCATTATTCCCACCTTGTTGATACTTGTGAAATCCATTTCAACTTATTGATGTATTTTTTAATCTGTTTGTGATGAATCCCAGATCTTCTCTCCAACGTATAAGATTTTTCACTTCTTCAATATTTTTCAAAAGCGGGAGCAATCGTTCTTTCAGCTTACGTCGCTTGTCTTTCATGTAAACTGCTGCAGTTCAGGCGTGCCACTTGAGCTTATATAGGCCTTCCGAATTCTCAACCCCCACCAACCCTCAAAACTAGGACCCAATAGGATTTTTCTCCACCCACACTTTGGAGCGACACATTTGACAATTCCGTACAGAGGGTGCAGGGTCATCGATATGAGTCATGATGTGGGGCGTATTTCAATGTTCCATACAAGGCAGATATGACATTATTTCAGCGTCTGCACGAAGATTTTCGGGTAAACGATCATAAAACATATGAATTGATCGACTAAAATATTTTAAAATCATAGGCTTCGTTATATTCTTAAGATCGCCCCTTGATAATTCCCACGGATATTTGGTTCCGAGAACGCCATCAGGATATCCGTCCATGTTGATAGCAAGAACGCGACTAAGCGCGTCATAGCGACATTTTGTGAACATCAAAGCCTCATTTTCCGGCGGTTTGTCAAAATATCTGGCGTCATAGTTAGCACTTTGCACGTATATCCGCCACTGTGCAGGCTCAAGCGTGTTTAGACATGCAATATGGCATCATCCGCTCTCGAAGGCTCGAGGGGTCGAAACACGTTGAAACACGTTGATGATGCATATTTAATCAGTATTGCATTTTCAATCAAATTTTTTCTTCATCAATACAGATTCAATCAGTTTACCGCATTTTTCAATTCTTAATCTAAATCGCTCACGATCACGTACTACTTCTTCCCATCGGCCTCGGCGAGCGGCTCTGTACGCATAATCCCATGCATACATTACATGAATTTTAGCTCGAGTACCGACTCGAACGTGCTTTTCCATATTTTTAATCTGCTCCTCGTCCCAATTTCATCGTGGTTTGACAAAGGATCCAGCGCGACACCCAGCGCGACACCCAGCGCTACTCACGCACCAGTCAGTGATGGGGAAACACTTATATATGCGGTCAGAAGAATACCTGTTAGGGACACTTAAACGCTTTTCTCTCAGGTACCAAGGAGCAACTATACCTTATCGTAGGCACCTGTAAGATTTTATGATCTCATGATTCGGCCTTTTCCAGGCTGCGGTCCGACACCTAGCACGTGACCAGCAGTGATTTATGACAGGAAACGAGGACGCGACAGATAGACGCGCCAGTCAAGTGACATTCCAATGCCATTGTAAAGATTACGTAAAGTGCACTCTGTCGATAGAAAGACAACATTCCAATGATATCTTAAAAGGTACGGCGAAAATGATACACTGAGATTAACGTGTCTTGACAAGCATATCCCCTCTCTTAAATTCACAAGGGCAGCCCTGCAGGGGGTAGCGTCGTGGGTGGCTGAAAAATCTAACGCTCCAGTCTGCTATTTACCTGTTTGAGATTGCGACATTCCAATGCCACCCTCAAAAGAAGCCCCCCCCCCCCCCCCCTCTTGGCCCGCAAAATATTAGGTGCACTCTGGTTGTTAGAGATATCCCCTCCCCCTGGTATGGACCAAGTGCATTCCAGCTCATCGAGATACCCCCCCTCCCCCCGCGCTGGGTTTGTGTCTCGGCCAAGTGGTTCATGTCTGAGCTAAAAAATGTCGGTAAATGTCGGGGTAGGGATCTTGGGTTAGAACTGTCCATGTAACACTACTGGCATAGTCAGCTATATAGTCCACATCAAGGGTCAAATCAGCCAATGCACTCACCAGACAATTGGGATAACAGGTAAGATAAATTTGTGTATCATCCCCCATAAGTGAGATACTGGGTATAACGAAGCCCAGCACCAATATCACGAATGAAAAGAGAAAAGAGAAGCGGGCCCAACATAGATCCTTCAGGAACACCAATGTTGGTGTCACGCCAAGGAGAGATTTCACCCCTGTCATCCACCACTGCTTGGGACCGATTAGATAAATAAGAAAAGAACCACGCAAGTGCACTGTCCGAAAAGCCCAGGAGACGAAGCTTACGAAGAAGCAACGGATGCGGAACAGTATCAAAGGCCTTACTAAAGTCGAAGAGAACAAGCACCGTCAACTTCCTCTCATCAACCGCCTGCCTGATATCCTGATTCAGTTTTAGGAATGTCGTCTGCGTACTAAAACCCCGCCAGAACCCAGATTGAAACGGATCAGCAAGATCATTGGCCATGAGAAAAAGTGTAACTTGCTTATGTACAATACGCTCAAGCATTTTCGATAACTCAGGAATATTTGCCACCGGTCTGGTGTCAGATGGTGAAGCAGGAGGAACAGTTTTGAGCAAAGGACGGATAAAGTATTTTTTGCAAGCAGCCGGGAAATAAGAGAGACGCAGGCTGGTATTAGAAATGGCTAAGAGATAAGGAGCCAAGAGAGGGACTGCCTTGCAGAGGGCAAAAGTGGAGAGGGAATCAGGCCCCTGAGCAAGCGAAAGAGATTCAGAGTCTGAAAAAATCGCACCAAGTGACTCCTCAGTGATAACAGAAAAATGAAAGATAGGTTGATTTGCAATAAGCGGAGGAAGGTTCAGCGAGGAGAAAGACTCTGGATAAGGATTTTGCGAGGTGGAAATGGTAGAATAATAAAGGTCTAACTGATCAGAAGAAAAGAAGGAGAAAGGAGAAGAACCTCTAGACTGAGTGAGTCGCAGCGAAGACAATTCCTTCCACATTTTTGAAGGATTCATCACCAATGAGAGGCGGCGACTATAAAAATTATCCCTGGCGGCACGAAGTTCCATAGAAAGCGAGTTACGGTACTCACGATAGATTGCCATGCAAAGGAGGCTACCCGAACGCCTAGCCTGACTATAGAGTTTATTCCTATGCCTCATTTTGATATTAGGACATCCGTAACCCAAGGGGCAGGCGATTTTTTAATAGTCCATTTAATAATCGGAGCATGAGCATCAAATGTGTTATTGATAGTCAAAGAAAAATCACGGATGGTATTGTCGAACAGATTAGGAGAAGAGAGCAAACCAATTTGCGATAAACTAATACGAGATAAGGAGGATGAGAGCGAGGTTGTGTAATCCGCAGCAACAAAATGTTTGAGGTCCCTTCTGACAATCGTGTGAGCTGGAATAGGGTCCGGCTGAAACTTATAGACAAGCTCAAGTAAATCATGACCAGCGATAAAAGGGGCAGCCGATTTAGCAAATGACATGACTTTAGTGTGACTATCAACAATAAATAAATCAAGTAGAGAATCCGAAGAGTTTGTATGGAATGTCGCGCCAGATTCAACAATATGAAGCGCTTGCGAAAGGGCAAATTCACGAAGATAAGTAGATTCATAACTCGAGCTTAAGAGATTACAATTTAGATCTCCTGTAATAATGATGTTCTGATAATTAAGTGAAAAACCCGAGAGAATATCAGCAAAATCATTAAACAGAATACCCTCAGGCCGACGATAAAGGGTAACGAACAAGATCACTTGATTTTGGGTATTACGAATCTCGTAAATCAGGTATTCAGGAGCATTCGAGAATTCCTGCGCGGAAACAGCCAGCAACTTGAAGCGTAATGAATTATGGATATAGCAAGCAACCCCGCCACCACGCTTTCCAACACGATCATTTCGAACGAGAAAATAATCCGGAAGGTGAATAAGATCATCATAAATAGGCTCATGAAGCCAGGTTTCAGTAATAGCAATCACATGATAAAATTTATCTGAAACATGAGCAGAAATGAGAGGGAAATGTCCGAGTAAAGAATTTGCATTGAAAGAAGCAATTTTTTATAGTGGCGGAGAAGATTGCACACCATCGCGGCTTACAGGCTGTTTGACACAAGCTGGACGTCAAGCAAGCAAGTCCAGATCCGTCTCCGAACGTAAAACAATTACATCCGATGAATTTTCCCGCCTAACTTTAACGACGCCATCCCTAGCCCAAGCATGCTTGAGATGAAGAGATTGAGATCTCGACTTAACAAGCAGCAATAATTTATAGATGTGACTTGGGAGTAGCTCATTAATATAGATACGATCATTACGGTCAAGAGAGAAAACATCACGAATCGTCAGCGATTTCGCAGCAAACACCGTTTCGAGCACAAAGTCGCGAGTAGCCGAAGATTTCATGCGGATACCTAACGACTTCTTCGTCGTATTCCTCGCGGCAGAAGAATTAGCACAGAGACCAGCCGGTTGCGACGATTTCGGCTTCATGACGCGCGTATCAAGGACATCATTGAAGAGATGCGGAATTCCAAGCTTCGCGAAAAGACTACTCACGATTTCCTCATCCGTGAGAGAGAGCTCAGACGGCAGACCTCTAACGACGAGTTCCACTGAATACGAATTGGACGATGGAATATTAGACGCAGTAGAATCAACCATGGAAGACAGCCGAGAGAAATCATGATGCAGAGTCTTGGATTTTTCTAAACAATGCTGTTTCAGTGACGCAATCTCCTCAGCAGCCTTAGTAACTTGATGTTCCGTCACGTCCACGCGAGACACAAGATCTTGCTGCACAATGGCTAAACTTAAAACCTCATTCCGTAGCGTAGAGAACGATGGAATGACTCCGGCCACTGTGTCTTGCATTTCACAGAACTGCTGCTTCATCTCCCTCGTTAAGTCTTCGATCTTGCTGTCAAGTTTACTATCAAATGAAGCAGCATTTGTCTGAAGTTGCCGCATCACATCATCAAGCGTAGAACGAGACGAGGAGGAGGACGCATCAAGTGAGGTAGATGCCTCAAGCCGCGATTGATCCATCGATGATTCAGGCGAACAAATCATAATTGTTGAACGCCGCTTCATACATTGTTCACAACGAAAAGACGCCAACCCATGTTGAACAGGATCAAAATTGTATGCTGATTTGACACAGGATACATGAAAATTCATGACGCGACCACCCGTGCATTGGATAGACGATTCTTTGCGATTAATTAGCAATTTGCACACACCACATGCTAGCGACATGACGAACAAACACTAGATGATATCAACGAGTGGGCGGTGAATCCGCGGTCGGTAAGTTAGTGATCCCAGGATCAATTCGAATGATAACTAGGGCGTATTGATCGATCGATCAGCCAATCATGGAGGTGGCGCCACAAGCCTTGACCAGAACTTCACACACATGCATCTTAGTCAACGAGCAACATCCACATATCAGGGGACCAATCAGAGTTCACAGCTTTGGCAGCAACAAGGCGCGACGAGCATGCAGCGTAGCAATCTCGACGACGATATTAGGATGATACTAGTGATCCACGTATCAGAGCCCGATTGATGATAACCAGCCCACCAATGAGAGTAGAGTTTAAGAATCCATATGTGAGAGAAGAAGGCTCCAGGAGAAAGGTTTTTCCAAGAGAATTTTAGGTTAGGAACCAGTCTTCAGTTTAATTACCTCCACCCGCAGTTTTAAATGAGAGCATTCACGTTTTATAGCTCTAAATTTTGCCTGAGCGACAGGGGAAGCAACAAACCTAGAATAAACGCCCGAAACGGGCAGAAAGCAGCAGTAAGAAGTCCAAGAAAAGCAAAGTGACAGACAGACGTGCAGCAGTACTTATAGAGAGAGATAGAGAGAGAATGAGAGAGAATTAGAGACATTGAGAGAGAATAAGAGAAATTAGGAGAGATTGAGCGAGAATGAGAGAAATTGGGAGAGATTAAGAGAGATTGAGAGAGAATAGGAGAGATTGAGAGAATGAGAGAAATTGGGAGAGAATGAGAGAGAAATAGAGATATTGAGAGAGAATTGGAGAGATTGAAAGAGAATGAGAGAAATTGAGAGATTAAGAGAGAATGTGAGAGAATGAGAGAGATTGAGAGATAATGAGAGAGATTGAGAGAAAATAAGAGAGATTGAGAGAGAATAAGAGAGATTGAGAGAGACTGAGAGAGCATGAGAGAGAATGAAAGAGATTAAGAGAGAATAAGAGAGATTGAGAGAGAATAAGAGAGATTGAGAGAGAATGAGAGAGATTCAAAAAGAATGAGAGAGATTAAGAGAGAATGAGAGAGATTCAGAGAGAATGAGAGAGAATGAGAGAGATTGAGAGAGAATTATAGAAAATGAGAGAGATTGAGAGAGAATGAGAGAGATTGGGAGAGATTGAGAGAGATTGAGAGAGATTAAGAGGGATTAAGACAGAATGAGAGAGATTGAGAGAGAATAAGAGAGATTGAGAGAGAGATTCAGAGAGCATGAGAGAGATGGATAGATGGATGGATGTTTTTATTATGCCCTAGCATCGCTTTGGGGCAAATAAATTTGGGGCAAAGAGAATAAGAGAGATTAAGAGAGAATAAGAGAGATTGAGAGAGAATAAGAGAGATTGAGAGAGAATGCGAGAGATCAAAAGAGAATGAGAGAGAATCAGAGAGATTGAGAGAGAATGTGAGAGAATGAGAGAGAATGAGAGAGATTGAGAGATTGAGAGAGAATGTGAGAGAATAAGAGAGATTGAGAGAGAATGAGAGAGATTGAGAGAGAATAAGAGAGATTGAGAGAGAATAAGAGAGATTGATTGATTGATTGATTGATACATTTATTATGCCTTGGCAAGCCTTTGGCAAAATACATCCACGGTAAATAGATTCAAGAGTAGTATGATCCAAGTAGACGCAGAAAACATAAATCAATAACAAACACTAAGAATCGATAGACTATGAGATAGATTCGGTAGAAAAAAATAAATAAATAAAATAAAATAAAATAAAATAAAAATAAAAAATAAATAGGACCATAAAGATAACTCAACAAAAATTTCAAAATTATGGAAGAGAATACTCGGTCGCAGGTAGTAATAACTAATAGAGCCCATGGCTCAGACATATGCATTTCTTAATTTCTATACTGAGATTGTTCAGACTACGTATCTGAATCTACAAGGTTAAATAGGTGAGCAAAGAGACGAACTTTAACAATTTCTAAACTTTGAGAGGAGGTGATGAAAATCGGTAGGGTATTCCAAAAATAAATACCAAAAAGAGAGAAAGATTGACGATAAATAGCTGTACGATGTACTGGTATAGTAAATATCGACCGCCATCTCCTCATGGGACGCTCTGCATCACCATCAATATACCTGAACAATTCAAAAATATAAGCTGGAGACTTCAGACGAACAACATTGAACATCGAAATGCCTAGAAAATAAAGACGTCTCGATTTAACAGTCAGCCAGCCAAGTTGCCGCCTAAATGGTGTGATGTGAGTGTCACGTCGGAGATCAAAAACAAACCGAATACAAAAATTTATGAGACATTCAAGTTTCGTGTTCAACTCATCAGACAGATTATGATAAACTAGACAACAATAATCTAGTAATGGAAAAACTAGGGAAACAATCAGCACTGTTCGTAACTCACGAGAAAGAACATTGCGATGAAATTTTAATCTGTAAATGATGAAGTGAACACGATGAGAGATGTTAAGGATATGGGATTTCCACGACAAATTAGATTGGAAAATGACACCAAGGTTTCTGGCCTCACTAACGAATGGTATATTTACACCATCTAGAAATATCGGTAATAACGTAGAAAAGTCAAGTTCACGGGTAGAAGAATTGCTGCCAAGTAAAAGCACCTTAGATATACTGATATTTAGTTGCAGACCATTGGTAGCCGCAAAGTTGGAAATAGCAAGAGCATCTTCAGATATCAGTCTAAGTCCGTGATGCAGTTGAGTTGGAAGACAGCTGAGATCGATTTGTGTGTCATCAGCAAATACCATGTGATGAGAATGGCGAAGGACTAGTCCTATATCATTAATAAAAAGCGAAAAAAGGAGGGGGCCCAGAACCGAGCCTTGAGGAACTCCCGAAGTCGTAGGTAACCATGCGGAGCAATTGCCATAATCGTCAACAACTGCTTGTGTTCTGCCCGTTAAATATGAAGCAACCAGTCGAGAACTTGGTCTGAAAATCCGATTCTCTTGAGTTTTAGTAATAATTGTAAGTGTGGAACTGTATCGAATGCTTTACTGAAGTCAAACAGAATTAGGATAGTGATTCGCCTCTCATCAACATTGTGTCTGACGTCATCACATATGCGCAATAGTGCCGACTACGTGCTATGACCGCTCCGAAACCCCGATTGACGTGGGTCAAATACATTGTTGGTAGTTAGCCAATCTGTTATTTGTTTGTGAACTAGTCGCTCAAGTAATTTAGATAATTCACTTAGATTTGCTATTGGGCGGGCATCAGACGGCGACTTAGGTGTCTTAATTTTAGAGAGCGGACGAAGATAAGCTTTTTTCCAACTTTCCGGAAACTTAGACGACTGCAAAGACAGGTTGAAAATAGATGTTAATAGAGGACCATAAACCTGGAGCGAATTACTCACCGAGAAAAGTGATATGCCATCAGGACCGGCAGAATAGGATGCAGAACCAGGATTGGAGGAAATGAATGAAGGCACTTGAGCTGGCGTAATTTCAGTAAAACTGAATAATTCAAGACGTTCAGACTGAACAACCGAGGACAACATTCGATATTCAGAGAGGGAGCAAGGCGGCAGCTGACTGGAGACTGTAGAATAAAATTCGTTAAGCAAGTCGGATCGAAAAAAGTGAAGCGGAGAAGGAAACGAGGATTTGGCCAAACCGAGATTAGCCAATTCTCTCCATAGCTTGACTGGCTCAGTAAAGCTGGTCAGTCTCCGGATATAATAGTCAGTCTTGGCCGTTTTTAGGTCATTTTTAAGCTCGTCTCTGTGCTCTCTGAAGATTTCTAAATCAAGTAGACTTCTAGATCTACGCGCACGAGAAAATAACGAGTTCCTTTGTGATATGCGATTTCTAAGATTTTGCGTTAACCATAGCGCAGGTGGCCGACGTACTTGAAATGACCGCAATGGTGCGCACTTATTTAGCGATGCAAGAAATATCGTCGAAGAGATTGAGAGAGCATGAGAGAGAATGAGAGAGATATCGTCGGGAGATTGAGAGAGCATGAGAGAGAATGAGAGAGATTAAGAGAGAATAAAAGAGATTGAGAGAGAATAAGAGAGATTGAGGGAGAATGAGAGAGATTGAAAGAGAATGAGAGAGATTTAGAGAGAATGGGAGAGATTGAGAGAGAATAAGAGAGATTGCGAAAGAATAAGAGAGAATGAGAGAGAATGAGAGAGATTGAGAGAGAATGAGAGAGATTAAGAGAGAATAAGAGAGAATGAGAGAGATTGAGAGAGATTAAGAGAGAATGAGAGAGAATGAGAGAGATTGAGAGAGAATGAGAGAGATTGAAACAGAATGAGAGAGAATCAGAGAGGTTGAGAGAGAATGTGAGAGAATGAGAGAGAATGAGAGAGGTTCAGAGAGAATAAGAGAGATTGAGAGAGAATGAGAGAGATGGAGAGAAAATGAGAGAGAATGAGAGAGAATGAAAGAGAATGAGAGAGATTGAGAGAGAATGAGAGAGATTGAGAGAGAATGAGAGAGATTGAGAGAGATTGAGAAAGAATGAGAGAGAATACGAGAGATTAAGAGAGAATAAGAGAGAATAAGAGAGAATGAGAGAGATTGAGAGAGAATGAGAGATAATTAGAGAGATTAAGAGAGAATGAGAGAAATTGGGAGAGATTGAGAGAGAATGAGAGAAATTGAAACAGATATTAAGAGAGATCGAGAGAGAATGAGAGAGATTGAGAGAATGCGAGAAATTGGTAGAGATTGAGAGTGATTGAGAGAGAATTAGAGATATTGAGAGAGAATTGGAGAGATTGAGAGAGAATGAGAGAAATTGAGAGATTAAGAGAGAATGTGAGAGAATGAGAGAGATTGAAAGAGAATGATAGAGATTGAGAGAGAATAAGAGAGATTGAGAGATAATAAGAGAGATTGATAGAGATTGAGAGAGCATGAGAGAGAATGAGAGAGATTAAGACAGAATAAAAGAGATTGAGAGAGAATAAGAGAGATTGAGAGAGAATGAGAGAGATTGAACGAGAATGAGAGAGATTAAGAGAGAATAAGATAGAATAAGAGAGATTGCGAAACAATGAGAGAGAATGAGAGAGATTAAGAGAGAATGAGAGAGAATGAATGAATGAATGAATGAATGAATGAATAAATTTATTATGCCATGGCAGGCCTTAGGCAAATAAGAATACAAATGCTTACATAAAAATAAAACTAAAACTAAAAACTAAAAATAATACAGTGTGATAGAAAGAAAATAAGTGATGCATCAAGAGTAACGAAGAATATGCATATATAGCGAGGAAAATTAGATAAACAAAGATGTGCAGCGCATTGAGTGAAAGAAAAACAAAATAAGATAAACGAATAAACCGAATAAAACAACTCTGGTCATTGCAACTGCAGGAGGTGGGCATGCATATCCCTCTTGAAAGCGGGAAGAGACTCAAGCGAGGTAAGGGCAAGAGGAAGTGAGTTCCAAAAATAAGACGCAGCCAGAGCAAAAGAATTTTGAAGCGTCGAGGTGCGGTGGACGGGGATGGCGAAGGTTGGTGGAACAACGGCCCTAGAAGGGCGAGTGGGAACGGGAGCTCGTACAAGCAGATCGTTGATGTAGATAGGCAATTCGTTGCGAAGCGAATTGAAGATAAAAATCCCCATAAAGTACAATCTACGATTTGCGACCTTGAGCCAAGAAAGAGCATTACGATAAGGGGAAATATGCTCATCCCTACGCAGCCTAAAGATGAATCTGATGCATTTATTAAGCAGACGCTCGAGGATCAGATTCTGTTCATCGGTCAGATCGTTATAGACGAGAGAGCAGTAGTCGAAAAGAGGAAGAATGAGAGAGGAAACAAGCATAGTTCGGAGACGTACGGAGAGGCAATTCATATTGTGTTTGAGACGGAAAAGGGTGAAATTCACCCTGTTCGAGATATAAAGGACGTGAGAGCGCCAGGAGAGGTTCGACCGCATGAGCAGGCCGAGATTGCGAACTTCAGTAGCATAAGGCAGAACTGTTTGATTAACCTCGATCTTAGGAAGGGTAGAAAGGTCAATCCGGTTGATAAAGGCACCACTCCCTAGAATGAGAACGTTAGATTTTGAAAGGTTGAGAGTGAGTCCGTGGGAGGACGCAAAGTTGGAGATCGCGGTAACATCCTGGGACATTCTATGAAGGGCATTCACCAGATCATCAGGGCTGCAAGTGAGATAGATCTGTGTATCGTCGGCATACGTAAGATGCTTGGAGAAGAGTAAACCAGCACCTATGTTGCGAACGAAGATGGAGAAAAGGAGCGGACCCAACACCGAGCCCTGGGGGACGCCCAGATTGGTGCTGCGCCATGCTGAGACCGCTCCGATGTCACTCACAACAGCCTGGGTACGATCCGAGAGATACGAAAGGAACCAGGAGATAGCTGAATCAGAGAAGCCCAGATAACGAAGTTCAAGGAGAAGTAGAGAGTGAGGGACGGTGTCAAACGCCTTGCTAAAATCGAAAAGAACGAGAATGGTCAGTTTTCTATCGTCAACAGCCTGCCTTATGTCCTGATTGAGCTTGAGAAGGGCGGTTTGAGTGCTATGCCGCTTTCTGAAGCCCGACTGCATGGGGTCGAACAATCCATTTGAGTCCATGAATTGAGATACCTGGAGGTGAACAATACGCTCAAAGATTTTGGATGGTTCAGGAAGATTGGCAATAGGCCTCGTATCGGATAACGAGGTTGGGGGATATTTTTTAAGCAGAGGGCGGATGAACGCTCTCTTCCAAGGGATAGGATAGTGAGAGAGGCGAAGACTCGAGTTGAAGATATCTAAAAGAAAAGGAGAGAGGAAAGGAGCTGCCTTGCTCAAAGATAAAAGACTGAGTTTATCGGGACCTTCAGACAGGGAGGAAGGTGATGATGGTGGAAAAACACGGCTTAGTGATGCAGGAATGATTTCTGTAAAGTTAAAGGTCGGTTGGCCTTGACGTAGAGGGGGGAGATTGAGAGAAGATAGAGAAGAAGGATAGGGCAGAGAAGAGGAAGAGAGATTTGCGTAGTAAGAGTTTAGATCATCGGGAGTAAAGAAGGAGAAAGGGGTAGCACCTCTTGTCTTCGTTAGGCCCAAGAATGCGAGCTCCCTCCACAGGAGAGAGGGAACTGCTGTAGATGAGAGACGATTATAGTGGTAAGACTCGCGTGCTTCTCGGAGCTCAGTGGTTAATGCATTACGATAATCACGATAGATAGCTAAACTGAGCAAACTGCCTGATCGTCGGGCCTGACTATAGAGATTGTTACGTTGAGTAATCTTTTCACGAAGGGCAGCTGTGATCCAAGGTGCAGAAGGCCTAGTAACGGTCCAAGAAACTTTAGGAGCGTGATTATCGAATACGTCCCCAATGGTCTCAGAGAGAGAGCTAACAAAACCTTCCAGCAATAGAGGGGAGGAGATGTCAATAGACGAGATCGGCATTAGAGCGGTAGATAGATCAGCCGCATAGTGCGCAGCGGAAAAAGATTTGATGTTTCTGCGTACAATGGTGTGCGGACGCCGTATCTCGAGACGAAAATCGTAACAAAGCTCTAATAGGTCGTGACCTGCTATGAATGGAGCAGTGGATTTAATAAAAGAGATCACCTTAGCAGTACTGTCGACAATAATTACATCGAGTAGTGAGTGAGAGATATTGGTATGAAACGTAGCACCGGCCTTGAGGATATGGAGAGAGTGCAAGGAGGCGAATTCTCTGAGCGCGGAGGCTTCAAAATTCGAACTCAACAAATAGCAATTCAGGTCGCCAGCGATAATTATATTCTTGTAGCTCAGCGACAAGCGCGAAAGAATGTCGGAAAATTCATCAAAAAGGACGCCTTTGGGTCGCCTATAGATGGAAGAAAATAAAATCGTTTGTTTTTGAGAATTTTGGAGCTCGCAGAAGAGAAATTCCGGGTTGTTCGAGAATTGCGGAGAAGAGGCAGCCAAGAGTTTAAAGCGTAGCGACTTATGAATATAGCACGCAACTCCACCACCGCGCCTCCCTGCCCGGTCGTTTCTGACTAGATGGTAATCCGGCAAACTAATAAGAGAATCAGGAATATTGGCGTGTAGCCATGTCTCGGAGATAGATATGACGTGAAAGAATCGATCGGAAAAGTATGCCGTGACAAAGTCAAAGTGACCGAGCAGGGAGTTCGCGTTGAAGAATGCGACCTTCAAAGGAACGTTCGATGAGGATGGAGCCGATGATAATCCAGTGGAAGAGGGTAAGGCTGGTGAGGTAGGGAGTCAGGCGAGCTTACATAGATCGGCTTCTGAGCGCAAAATAATTGTATCAGACGAACCGTTTTTGTTGACCTTGACAACACCGTCCTCGCCCCAGGCACGACGAAGTTTAAACTCACCCGATCGTGATTTTACTTGCCCGAGAAGACGATAGATATGGCTCGGAAGGAGCTCGTTCAGATAGATTCTGTCAACGGAGTCATTAGCAAAGACATCACGGACAGTGAGCAAGCGTTTAGCGCGTGCCTTGCCGAGGACGAAGTTGCGAATGGTATTGGACTTAAATCGAATAACAAAAGAGATTTTGCCTGAGTCGGGTAGAGTTGACAATGAATCGCCGATGTCGGAGGTTGACTTTCGCTTCATAACACGGGAGTCGAGGACATCATTTACGAGATGCGCAACGCCAACGGAGGAGAGGATCTTGCAGACAATATCATCCTGGGGAAACTGCAGCGAAGCGGGGATGCCAGATACGACGAGCTCGGCAGAAGATGACGAATCAGAGGCGGGACCAGACGTCGAGCTGATAGAGGCGGATAGATCAGAGCAATCTTGGCGCAGCGCTCGAAACTCCCTGGCGTGCGCGGTTTTCAGCACAGCAAGGCCCTCCACCGTGTCCTTGACGAGAGATTCCGCAGAGTCCATATGAGAGAGGAGCGATTGTTGGGTCTTCGTGATGTTGCCAACATCCACGCGCAGTGAGGAGACGGAGTTTACAACATCGGAGATCTTGCCCTGGATATCCGCATATTGCCGCCTCATTTCGCGAGCCAAGTCATCGATGCTCTTGTTTACGGTCTGAGAGTTGAGTTGGAGCTGACGCATCAAGTCATCAATACAAAACTGAGAAGCCGATGACGCCCCCAATGCAGACTGACGCTCGGACGTAGACTCAGGTGTGCGAGGTGTATACGTGGAGCGATGCATCAAGCAGGAATCGCATCGGAAAGAAGCCGTACCCCCAGACTCAACTGGATCGAAATTGTATGCAGTCTTCACACAGTTTAGATGGAAGGAAGAGGCGCAGTCACCGACGCAGGCAATCGACAAGTCTTTGCGTCTAATGGACGAGTTGCAGATGCTGCACGAGAGTGACATATTGAGGCGAGAGCAAGCGTGATCCACAGGTGCCACAGTCGGTCATGCAGAGGCCAGCGCGTGCGAACGTGATGCCCACAGTCGGTCAACCAAAGCACAGATCAATCGATATCAGAGAGAGCCAGGAGATGGCAGAGGCCCACATTAATCACCTTGTTGTATTTAACGTGCCGTCTCCGCCTCTCGGCATACGACACGGCACCCATGTGCGAGGGGCCGAGATCACGCCCTGCCATCGCACCTCCTCGGCTAACTGCGCGAAGCATGTTAGCCGCCTTGACTACCAATTCCCGCCCGGTGGCCGAACCGTTTGGCCCCTTGGTCTGGGGGGGAGTACCTTCCAACCTCCCTACGGTCTTAGATAGGACCGTGCCCGAGTTGATGGTCACGACGCAACTCACACGCCATATCACCACTGCCACCACGAATCCGACCCAAGGCCGGGGGATGGCGGACAAGCCGCCATCGGGCTCCCCGACACCCGTGGTACCAGTATTCGCCAATGGTGAGACGTTCGTGGGTCAACTTGGCCCACTCCAGTCTAGGCTTCAGGCCAGCCTTGGTACTGGTCGACCAGCTCGGGTACGCGGGTGCACCAAACCCGAGAGGGCCGGGGCTATACGGCCTCCTGCACCCCCCCCTGCGTACTCCACAACACCACTACCCAACACGCACCGAGAACCCAGAGTGTCTAAAGGTGGGACGTCTGCCTGTCGACTACTCTGGGACTCCATCTCCCAACAACTCATCAACTCCTCGTCTTTCCTCTTCCCACGAACATCGTACGTTCGGTCCCCACTCTTCCTTCCCCGGCTACTAGGGGTCGGCTTTCTTCGCCTAACTCTTCACACGGGACGAGTGTGCCAGACAACACCGTTCTTCGCGTCTTTCTCTCCTCGTCTTTCCTCTCAACACGTACTAACCACGGTGTGTCCGGCCAACTCTCGGACACACCAGCTTTCTGACACCTCTTGCAACATCGATGCGTCGGCCAATTCGTTCGACGCATCGATCACCACCACTCGACCTGGCTTTCGCCCTTTCCGCCTATCACCCATCCTGCCGAGAACCTCGGTGCACAGCCCACGCCTCCGGTCCCAGGTACTAGGGGGGTTGGAGGCCCTTTTCCCAGGACTCCGTGAGTCTGAGCGCGCACCGTCCTTCCGACATGCCGCCGCGCTGCACTTAGCTTAGCTCCGCCGACCTCTCAGGACCGCGGTTTCCTGAGGTAGCCGGCTCGGCCAGAGCCCCCCCGCCACGACAAGGCGGCAGCGCATGGGGGGGTGGCAGAGGCCCACAGTCGGTCAACCAAAGCGCAGATCAATCGATATCAGAGAGAGCCAGGAGATGGCAGAGGCAGTAGTATCGATTATAGATCAGGGGAGCCGGCACATGCGCACCCAGCCAATGCGACAACGAGAAGATGAATCACAGAACTTAGGTTATGTCAGATGAGCGTTGCAAATATGCAAAAATACGGCAACCAGAAAGATCCGAACCCGAGATAGTATGATCAAAAGGTTCGGCAGAAAAAGCGCATGCCAAAGAACCTGCAAGCAAATAGCCCGAAGGCAGGATGCGGCAGAAAATATTCACAAGGCAGAGACGGAAAAATTCGTGACAGGCAGTACTCACATGCAAGAGAGAGAGAGATTGAGAGAGATTAAGAAAGAATGAGAGATAATGAGAGAGATTGAGAGAGAATGGGAGAGATTGGGAGAGATTCAGAGAGGTTCAGAGAGGTTAAGAGAGATTGGGACAGAATGAGAGAGAATAAGAGAGAATGAGAGAGATTGAGAGAGAATGAGAGAAATCGGGAGAGATTACGAGAGAATGAGAGAGATTGAGAGAGAATGGGAGAAATCAGGAGAGATTACGAGAGAATGAGAGAGATTGAGAGAGAATGGGAGAAATTGGGAGAGATTGAGAGAGAATGAGAGAAATTGGGAGAGATTAAGAGAGATTGAGAGAGAATGAGAGAGATTGAGAGAGAATGAGAGAGAATGAGAGAGATTGAGAGCGATTAAGAGAGAATGAGAGAAATTAAGAGAGAATGAGAGAGAATGAGAGAGATTGAGAGAGATTAAGAGAGATTGGGAGAGATTGAGAGAGATTCAGAGAGGTTAAGAGAGATTGAGATAGAATGAGAGAGATTGAGAGAGAATGAGAGAAATTGGGAGAGATTAAGAGAGATTGAGAGAGAATGAGAGAGATTGAGAGAGAATGAGAGAGATTGAGAGAGAATGAGAGAGATTGAGAGAGAATGAGAGAAATCGGGACAGATTAAGAGAGATTTAGAGAGAATGTGAGAGATTGAGAGAGAATGAGAGAGATTGAGAGAGAATAAGAGAGATGGAAAGAGATTGAGAGAGCATGAGAGAGAATGAGAGAGATTTAGAGAGAATGTAAGAGAATAAGAGAGAATGAGAGAAATTCGGAGAGAATGAAAGAGGTTGCGAGAGAATAAGAGACATTGAGATGATGATGATGATGATGATGATGACGATGATGATGATACGTTTATTAAGCCCAAGTTTGCAACTGTAGGGCAGTTTTAAAATTACATAGATTATAATTCAGAATACATCTTTATAATTACATAGATTTATGATTCAGAATACATCACTAATGTTACCATACTAGTAATCTTACTATGTCGAAACCCGATGAAAATGAAACATAATGAAAACACAGTAGAAATGAAAATGATTTTACGATGAAGTAAAATAACAAGAATGTAGTGAGAATGAAATGTGCGTGAGAATGAGTTTTTTTTCTTGCTGGTTGAAGTTAATTTGATCGACTACAACTATACTCGATCCCCAATAGTGCTACACTGTGTATGAGAGAATGCGAATGCAAGAGAATGCGAATGACCGGTACAGGTATATATTGAGTTATAAGCAGCTTTCAGTCGTCTATACATCGCTGTAAGCAAAAGTTTAACGGTATTATCCTGATAGATCTCCATAATTATAAATTCTGGTTTGGTGGAAAAGGCACCAGGAGATAGAGCAAGTAACGAGACTTTCAAAGAATTGTGCACATAACACGCACTCACCCCTCCGCGAGAGAGAATGAGAGAGATGGAGAGAGAATGAGAGAGAATGCGAGAAAATGAAAGAGAATGAGAGAGATTGAGAGAGAATGAGAGAGAATGAGAGAGATTGAGAGAGATTGAGAGAGAATGAGAGAGATTGGGAGAGATTGAGAGAGATTGAGAGAGATTGAGAGAGAATGAGAGACATTGAGTAAGATTGAGAGAGATTGAGAAAGATTGAGAGAGAATGAGACAAATCAGGAGAGATTAAGAGAGAATAAGAGATATTGAGTGAGTATGAGAGAGAATGAGAGAGATTGAGAAAGAATAAGAGAGAATGAGAGTGAATGAGAGAGAATTAGAGAGATTGAGAAAGAATGAGAGAGAATTCGAGAGATTAATTGATTGATAGTTTTTTATTATGCCCTAGCACGCTATGGGGCAAAAAAGTTAGATAAGTATAAATGTGTTATAACATGTGGAAAGTATGAGATTGATGACAGTATATGTTTTGCTTCATTCAATCTAAACTTAATAACTAAACTATAACTAAATTTAGAGATATAGTTGAATTATACGTAATTTTATAGTTACATTACTTAATGTAATGAAGATAGCTAATGTAAACTTGAAATGGATATTATGAACTGCATAGCAGGTAAAAACAAACTGATGCTTAACCTTGTACAAGCTTAGATTGCAGAAGATAAGCGAATAGCCGGTCCTTGAATATATCTAGAGATGGGGAGGAAGAAATATCAGGAGGGGGAGAGTGCCAAAGGTACGATGCTGATAGGCGAAAAGAGCGGTGATAAGTAGTAGCGCGATGGATAGGGATGTGAAAGGTTGAAATCGATTTCGGAAAGCGTGAAGGGCGTCGATCATCGTGATTTACTCGCGGTAGTATTTCGGCGAGATAGGTCGGGGATTTCATATATAGTATGCGGTAAGTAGTGATAGCCAGGAAGTAGGTCCGCCTATTTTTTACTAACAGCCAACCCAAACGATGTCGGTATGGCGTGATATGTTTATCTCGACGAAGATTAAAGATAAATCTGATGCAACAGTTTATTAATTTTTGGAGCTTCACATTAAGTTCCTCCGTAACATCGTGGTATACGAGGCAACACGAGTCAAGGAGAAGGAATACAAGTGTGACAATCATTTTATTTCTGAGTTCGGTCGAGAGCACATTTTCGTGATATTTTAATTTGTGAAGAGCATGCACCCTTTGAGACAAAAAGGATACATGCTTATTCCACGATAGATTAGCGGAGAATTGATCTCCTAAGTTTCGAACATCAGATGAGTAAGACAATGGATTATCCTTGATCGTAACTTGAGACAATTCAGGTAAGATCAGAGTTCGAACGTATGCTCTGCTGCCGAGGATAAGGGCCTTCGATTTAGCCACATTGAGAGTTAGCCCATTGGTGTTGGCGAAGTCTGATATAACGTTGGCATCATGTGAGACTTTTGCTATCGCTTCATTGAGCTTAGAGGGAAAACAATGTAGGTAAATCTGCGTATCGTCCGCGAAAATCATCCTACTGGTGTACAGTAAATTTTTCCCTATGTCGTTGATAAATAACATGAAGAGTAGTGGCCCTAGAACTGAACCTTGCGGTACTCCCATCGTTGTGCCAATCCAGTCCGAAAGACGACCTTACTCATCGATTACCGCCTGAGATCTACCCGTTAGAACGAGTAGAACCACGCGAGAGATTTGTCGGAGAATCCTAGTTTTTTAAGTTTAACTAGTAGGTTTAAGTGGGGGACCTTATCGAAGGCTTTGCTGAAATCAAAAAGCATCAATATTGTAAGCTTCCCCTCATCTATGCCCTGTTGAATGTCGTCTGAAACTCGCAACAAAGCTGTTTGAGTGCCAAAGAATGGACGAAAACCTGATTGCCTGGGATCCAACAAGTTGTGATTCGTGACAAAGGACATGACTTAATTGAGTACTACTCTTTCAAAAATCTCCGATAGTTCTGGCAGGTTAGCAATTAGCCTAGTGTCTGAGGGTACACGAGAGGTTTTCACCTTAGACAGGGGACGAATAAGCGCCTTTTTCCACTGAGACGGAAAAAATTAGTGCTCAATCGAGTGAATGAAGATGGCAGAAAGGTGCTTTGAGATTGATTTTCGAGCTTTGGCTATGCATAACAGGGATATCTTGTCAGTACCAGCACTGAGTGATGAGGAAGTAAGAGCATTAAGGACGTTGGCTACAGATTGAGAGATTGAGAGAGAATTAGAGAAATTGGGAGGAATTAAGAGAGATTGAGAGAGAATGAGAGAGAATTAAAGAGATTGAGAGAGAATGAGAGAAATTGGGAGAGATTAAGAGAGAATAAGAGAGAATGAGAGAGAATTGGAGAGATTAAGAGAGAATGAGAGAGAATTAGAGTGATTGAGAGAGAATTAGAGAGATTGAGAGAGAATGAGAGAGAATGAGAGAGATTAAGAGAGAATGAGAGAATTAGAGAGATTGAGAGAGAATGTGAGAGAATGAGAGAGATTGAGAGAGAATGAGAGAGATTAAGAGAGAATGAGAGAGAAAGAGAAAGATTGAGAAAGGATAAGAGAGAATGAGAGAGAATGAGAGAGAATGTGAGAGAGTGAGGGAAAATGTGGGAGAATAAGAGAGATAGAGAGAGATTGAGAGAGAATGAGAGAGAATGAGAGAGATTAAGAGAGAATGAGAGAAATTCGGAGAGATTAAGAGGGATTGAGAGAGAATGAGCGGGATTGAGAGAGAAAGAGAGAGAATGAGAGATATTGACAGAGAATAAGAGAGAATAAGAGAGAATAAGAGAGATTGAGAGAGAATGAGGTAGATCTCTTTCAATCTCTCTTATTCTCTCTTAATCTCTATCATTCTCTCACATTCTCTTTTAATCTCTCAATCTCTCTCAATCTCTCAATCTCTCTCTCTCTCTCTCTCTCTCTCTCTCTGTGAGTGCATCCAGCTGTCTGATATCTCTGCTCCTGCTTATTCTTAGATCTTTTCTGCCACCGCATGCCGTCGGGCGTTATTCTTGTTACAGACAAAAGCGAGCTCTCTAACTCTTTCATCCTGTCTCATTGGTCTGCTTGCATTGTGCTGCGTTCTATGAGAATTCTTGGATGAAAGGTCAGTCCTTTTCTAACCTCAATCAGACTTATCTGAGGTTCATATTGCCACCTACGTCTTTTTCACCGTCTTCACGCATGCGCTCTATGCACGTCTCTTCTCCTCTCGCTCGTCATCGGTCTGGGCTGACTTGCTTCGATCCAGCGATCTTCGACGCATGCGTCTCTGGCTCGCGCATGCTTTCTACTTTCTTTCGCCAATAGCGCCGCCTCTGTTACTGCGCCTGTACTACCTCGTGCGATAAACGAGATCTTACTTACCATCTCACGCTATTCGCTATCTTCATTATCACCATCCACACGCTTATGATTTGTTCTCCGAAGCATCTGTATGCCTAAGCCAATGTGTTGCAAGTGCTCCAGCTTCATGGCATGTACTGTTGTTTCCTGTCCCACCTATTACAAAGATTTCCATCCAGGGTGCTCTAAGGCGTACATTGGCTATCGCTCTGCTAACTCGTGCTGCGTAAACAATTTCTCCGATATGGCTCACAGTAACCCGCCCTCCTCGGTGCGTCGCCCTCCAATGGAACTGGGAACTCAGAGCAGCTCAGGAATCTCTAGAAATGCAGATGGCAGGAGTGACCTCGCCTTAATTCTCTCAAAGCTTGAAAAACTCGACCATCTCGACCAAAAACTTACGGCCTTCATAACTTACCAATCTGAGATAAATTCGGACCTAACTGCTGCCATGGCCGAAATTCCTAATATTTCGCGTTGTCTAACGGAACATGAGACGCGTTTTGCAAATATCGAAGCTCAAATTGCTCAAATCTCTCAACCACCAAATGAACCATCTCACTCTCATACTTCTACATACCCCCCGGCGGTGGAGCTCGTTATTGCCGGCATTCCTCGAGATATCAATGACCAGCTGGAACTAGTGGCACGCAATGTTTTCACTGCTATTGGGACCCAAAATATGGTTGACGACATCCTGGGGGTACGTTCCCTTAAACCGAAACGAGACGCTTCATCCGCTGGAAACTCCGTCAGCACTAATTCATCAGCGACTTCGTCATTGATCGTTTCGCTCAAGTCTCTACCAGTGCGCGACTACATCATCGATAAAAAAACGAGCGAAACGCGATCTCACAGTCGCCGAGACCTTCGAAAATTCATCACCGAGAAAAATCTATATCAACGAGTTTCTATCGTCTCAAACTTACGACTTGCTGCGCAGAACCAAGGCCAAGGCTGCAGCCACTTCGTACAAACACGTTTGGATCCGGTCCGGTGTTATATCAGTTCGTCGAGATAATAATCAACCCATCATTCGGATATACACGGATATGGACCTTGCTCAACTCATATGACTGCCCTGACAAGTTATAAATGCAGCTTTAAACTCTCACACCTCGACGCCAAACAACTCGGTCCTTATTGCACACTTCAATGCCACTTCACTCCTAGCACACATCGATTACATCAGGCTATATTTTCACGACAATTTTGCGCACATTATCTCAGTCTCGGAAACTTGGCTCCACCCTAAAGTCTCGGATGCTCTTGTCACTATCCCTAACTATTATATCATACGCAACGATCGCTTGGGCAAGGTTGGTGGGGGTGTCGCTTGTCATGTTCACCATTCACTAAAAGTTAATATTTTGTCCGTGTCTCCAGGGGAATTTACCAACTTTTCGGAATTTTTACTTTTCAGTGTCTCACGTAAAGCATCGGATTCGCAATCTTTATTATTCTCCTCCATTTACAGAAGACCCAAAGGGAAAAATCTTGACTCTTTTGTTCAAGAACTTAACAAACACTCACATGCGTATAAAAATCCAATTATTGTTGGGAATTTGAAATATGATCTACTTAAATCAAATTACGAGTCAAACTATTTTCGCGGTCTTACTTCTTCGCTCTCTCTATCGATCTTACAAACCGAGGCCACGTTCCACACCAATCACTCCGACTCTGTCCTGGATGTATTTATTGTTGACGATCTTGTCAAGACTCATTCCCTTGTAAAATCTTCTTCACCGTTTATTGCCGGCCACGACATACTTTCACTTACTCATGCGTTCGATCTCCCTCTCAGTGCTCGTCATACATTGCGTCGACGCCTATACAGTAATTTCAATGAAAATGATTATTGCCAATCGGTGCGTCGTGGCTTGGTCGAATTGAAACTCACCTCGCCGCCTAAATGTCGCTCGTTATCAGATCTCGATAGCCTCGCTGAATCGTTTTCTGAGGTCCTCCTTTCTTCGATTAACTTACATGCTCCCTTACGCGAGATCACAGTGTGCAGACCATCAGCACCTTGGTTAACTGATGACCTTAAGTCTCGATTGCGCCAACAAAGCTCCCTATTCAAACAAGCTAAACGTGCTGACAATGTTCTTGGGTTTGCAATCTATAGGGAGCTTAGAAACATTCTAACTCGTGATATAAGGAGGGCTAGGGAGGATTTTCAACGAGGCTGTCTCCTAAGCATTAAAAATCCTGCGAAACTGTGGAAGACTCTTGCACACTTGGGTCTCCTCAAAGCACAATTGTCCTCACCACTGCACTTTTTCTCTACCGATCAGCTCAATCACAGAAAGCTTTCACGAAAAATGCGCGGACGAAAACTTCGATAGTTTTGCGGTTGACTCCATCGGTGTAATAAGTTTCCGTCGTGATGCATGCTGCGCAGATCGATCTTTCCTCACCCCCCGCACTCAAACTCCGATGCAGTCGTCCTCTGCTCCGCATACTCTTGAGGATGTCATGAAACAGTTACATGCTATAAGCGCTCAAGCATGCAGTTCCCATGCCTTCACTGATTCTCAGCTGAGGACTATACAGAGCACCCTCGCAGACGTCGTGCAAAACGTATCGGAGCTGCGGACTGGCGTCGCCGATCTGGCGGCCTCGCACTCGGCAATGGCTGAACGCATATCCTGCCTCGAATCCCATTCGGACAATTCACGACTGCAAATCGCTCAGCTTAGTAGTGAGAACCATATACTGAGGGGGCAAATCGTGGAAATGTCAGGTCGACTGACAAGGATGGAATCGCGTACTTTGTCAAATGAGCTTACGATTGCGGGACTTCCATTTGTTCACGGTGAATCGGCGAGTCAGCTTGCTCTTGACGTGTGCAGTGCAACAGAGACCGTGTTACCTCCTGCTGGTATCCTGGATGCCTTCCGACTTGGTGCATCGCGCCCTAACGCACCGGTGAAGATACTTGTAAGGTTCGCGAGCGAACACGTCTGTGAACGGCTCCTGTCAAACTCTCGTAGGCGAAATCCGAGTCTTACAGCGGCCGACGTAAATGGATCTTTTCCTGGGACGAGAGTTTTCGTGAATCGAAACTTACCGAGCACTCTCTACGCACTGCAAAAGGCGGCTCGAACATGGACAAGGGCTCAGACAAACATCACCTCTATCCGGCTTCGTGATGGTTCGCTTTACCTCTCCATTCTAGGCCATGTTGAGCCCACAGTACTCCGTCATATGGCTGACCTTGAGGCGTTAAAGTCCGGGACTGTGCAACCTCCGTCACCTTAAAATTGACGCATGGAGAATGACCGTGATTGTCTCCCTGACGTATTTGCACCTCCACCACGCCGTGCACTGCACTTCGCGCATGTTAATGCTCAATCTCTTCTTGCGCATTTTCCTGATTTTCAAGAAAAAATCGGTAGCGGGGCTTACGATATCATTGCGGTATTCGAAACCTGGCTTAAGGACTCGCACTCGGACTGCGTTGCCACCTTACCTGGATACAACCTCGTACGACGTGACCGTCTGGGCCGTGGGGGTGGAAAGGTGGGGGTCTATTTTCGTACTTGTTTCGGGGTAAAGATCCTTGCGGCCTCCCCGGAAAATTACTCTGCTCGACCGGAGTATCTATTGCTCGAGATCTCGATGTCTGGCATGGGCAAAATATTATTTGCAGTAATCTATCGCCCCCGAAAGCGGCTTTCTTTGATGCCTTTGAGGCGGACTTTGAGAGTTTTCAACACCGTTATGTAAATATAGTAATTATGGGGGATTTCAATGCTGACATGTCGAGTGGCTCGTTTGAAGCGTCTCAAACGTAACTTTATCGAGGCTCATGGTCTAACCCTGCTGCAAACCGGGCCGACGCATCACATGGCAACGTTGCACACTTGGATCGATCTATGCATCGTTGAGGATACAAATTGCGTTGCGGACTGTTGTCTCTTGGATGCATCTTTTCTCTCAGGACATGACTTGGTTCATCTGGTGTATTCTCATGACCACGAACCTGTGTTGGCAAACCGGGGCTGTTATAGGGATTTTTGAAATCCCAATGCAGACCTGTATGTGCGTGACCTTGAGGGTCTCGACTGGACCACACTTCGCCAGTCCGAGACTCTTGATGAGAAGCTTCGCGTCCTTAATCATGGAATAATAACAACCCTCGATCGCCGTACAACGTTTAAGCCGTATCGTCTGTCGCAAACACGAAAGAGCCATGGATCTCCCACAGACTCCGCGTGGAAATGAAGAGGAGGGACCGACTTCGAGATAAATTCCGACGAACTCGCACGGGGCCAGCAAAGGCTGCATACACGGCTGCTCGTAATGCGGTTAAGCATGCTCTCTCGCTAGCACGACACACTTATTATAAGGCGCGTTTTTCTATGGCCACGGACCCTCGTATGTTGTGGAGCGAGCTTCGCCGAGCCGGCGTGGTCGCCGACAGAAAGTCGACACACAACATGCTCGAGGCAGATGAGCTTAACGACTATTTCACGTCGGTGTTTCGGGTACCATCTGATCGGCCCGAACGCGTGCTGGAGTTGGCTAATCAGGAACCTTTTGATGACTCGAAGTTCTATTTCAAGGTGGTATTGCCTGAAGATCTCTGCAAGGCAATACGCGGCTTCAGGTCTCAAGCCCGAGGGGCTGATGGCATTCCGATATCTTATCTGAAATATGCCCTGCCGGCCGTGCTACCATTTTTGCTGTACATATGTAATATATCTCTTCTTACCTCGACGTTTCCGAAAACCTGAAGGCATGCAAACATTGTTCCCGTGGCAAAAATTCCTCTTCCGCTTTAGCCGGCTAATTACCGTCCGATCTCACTATTTCCCGCCCTCTCGAATATCCTGGAACGTGTCGTCGCAAACCAGCTTGTTGAGTTCCTGGAGAAAAATAGCCTCTACGATGAGAATCAGTCGGGTTTCCGGGTTGGTCACAGTACGCAAACTGCTCTCCTGTGTCTCACGAACGCTATCCGAACAGCTGTTGACGGGAGGAAATTAACCGTTGTGATTTTCCTTGATTTCAGCAAGGCTTTTGACTGCGTTGATCATTTTTTTCTGCTAGCCAAACTTACAGACCTTGGGTGTTCTCCTCAGGTAATCGGCTGGTTTCTTAGCTACCTCTCGGGGCGAACACAATCTGTCACTGGAGCTGGCGGTCGTGTCTCTTCTCCGGCCTGTGCTACGTCTGGTGTTCCGCAAGGCTCGGTCCTCGGTCATATCCTCTTTACAATTTTCATTCGGGACCTTTCGCGGGTACTAAATCACGTGGTGCCGATGCCGATAAATCACGCTGCCTATGCCGATGACGTTCTAATTTATCGTCATTGTTTCCCGAGCGATCTTCAACGTTGCATTGAGGAGGTAAACGCCGACCTCTCCGCCATATCTCACTGGTCAGAGGAAAATAGACTTTCGCTCAACATCGCCAAAACGCAAGTGATGCTGGCTGGCACTGCTCGTTATTTAAACAGGGTGAACATGGACGACCTCCCTCCTTTCCTCATTAGAGGCTTGCCGCTCAGTCTCACGTCCTCTGCAAAGTGCCTTGGTGTCACTCTCTCCTCAACTCTCTCCTGGAATACTCAGGTTGCTGCTACTCGGGGTAATATTTTTCGCACTCTTCCTCAGCTTAAGAGGAACCGAGGTATGCTCTCGCGTCCTCTGAGAGTGCGACTGATCGAGTCGTTAGTATTTCCGGCATTAGATTATTGCTGCGTAGTCCAGATTGACGCAACCAAGGAACAAAATCTAGCCCTTAAGCGTGCTCTCAATGCTTGTATTCGATTTATCTATGACCTCCCGCGAGACGCGCATATCTCCGAATTCTATCGTGTACTGTCTTGGCTCAGCCTGGAATATCGAAGAAGGTACTTTCTGGGTACCCTTACGTATGTGATTCTGCACAGCGGAGTACCTTGTCATCTCAGGGAGCTACTTGCTTTCCGTCACGAGGTTTCGCGGCGACCCCTCAGAGGCTCGGTCCTAGACCTTGCTATCCCGCATGCCAGGACTACGATTTATCAGGGATCCTTTGCGTACAGCGCAGCCTCTGGCTGGAACGGTCTACCGGAGATGGTGCGTGGTGCCCCGACTATTTCTATCTTCAAAGCCCGTTGTGCTGGCGTTTGCCCTTCGATATGCGAACGAGTCACACTTAATATTAATTTTGATGCGCCGGTTCGGCGGAATTATGCGACAGCGGACTTTGAAATAGGAACGACGTATACGCAAGGTTAACACACAAAAATATAACACTCGCGGAACAGACAGCTGGGTTTTACAGTTTTTATTAAAAGCACTAACGCGGATCACACAGAAGCGCGTAGCGGAGACATTTGAATGCAACGTGACTGCAAGAATGTATATCTGATTTGCCAAGCGGCGTTCGGGCGATAATGCCAAGCGGATTATCGACGCGTATCGATCCTTCTACTACTTCGGCAGGAAGCAGACTCTGATGTCACGCAACGAGTACGAAAATTGGAAAAAAGCGGGGTGACAGAGGTGAGCGGGGAAACCAAGATATATGATATATTAGCGCCGTCCTACTCTGACACCGAGGCCTCGCGCGAGACGCTTTGTTTACATTTGGTCAACGCGACCGAAATGTGAAGAATAAGAGCTCTAAGAATTTTACACGGCGTACGAAATATCACGCGCGCTAGAATATTAATTTTATTGCAAAATCTGAACACCCGTCTTCACCTACACCTTCTCCGCGAACAGGGATTTTAATACTCCCTCCCTTGTTTTCTTTTCCTCTCTTTTTCTTTTTTTTTTTTTTTTTTTTCAGAGCTCCCCATTAAATAGCGTGCTACTGGTACTTCTCGTTCTGTTAGTATTATTTAGTATAAGTCTTTAGTATAATTTTAGCGGTATGTATATTACTTATGCATTGTGAGTATAGGTTTAAGAAACAATTTTCTAATACACCTTACACTATGCTCTTATGGGCTAACCCCCAGTGCTAATGTGTTAATAAATCAATCAATCAATCTATGTATCTATCTATCTATTTACCTTATTATCACTTCATCACGTCAATAAATTTCCAATCGTATTTGAACCGAATATCGAGTGAAAATTCATTTTAATTAAAAGGAATTATTGATTCAAGAATCCATCTTTTTCGAAAAATTTGTCGAGTGGAAATTCATTCGGATCTGAAAGTAAACAAATAACGAGTGTTTTTCCACTCGAACCGAAGACGGCGTTCGAATGGTTCCCATACTCTCCACTCAGTTCGGATGTAAATAACGAGTGGGAATCCATTCGTCACTCGATCGCGAAACAAATACAGAATGAAAAACCACTCGTCACTCGACCGCGAAACGAATGGCGAGTGGAAATTCATTCGTCACTCGTACCCGAAATAAATGACGAGTGGAAAAGCATTTTGTATTTTAATTATGTATTTTGAGACAGGCTATTTTTAACACATACGATTTTCTATGCCTTCTCCTGCCGCGGCCGTGGTCCGTCGGCTGACAGGGCTCTAATTATTTCTCTTCAACTCGATTTTTAATAACTGGGCGCCAATTAGTTTTTAGAAAACTAATAAACTATCGATATATTTTATTTACGAATCCGACTAGCTCCCTTGACAATGAGACTATCGCAAGGAGGGGTACAGTTGGAGGACCAACAACAAGGAATTGCAAGAACAATAAAGAACAGTACTTGAAGCAAGAAATATAGGTTTATTCTGACTTAATTGATTACTTCAATACTTGACATTCGATACCTCACAGTCGTTCCTTCATAACGTATGACCTCGACAAGACGGCGGAGGTCCTTCGATTCACAATGTAATATGACAAAATACGCAACTTACACTTATTCAAATTAACACAATCAATTCAGTTTTGTCGACAGACGCGACTAGACTCTCAATTTACTTTATTCCGTTTGGGTTTTGACGAGACAATCTCAACCCTTTTACTCGACAAAATGCTCGGTTTACAATAGATCGACGAATATACAAATCTTGTCAACAGACGCAACGAGATTTGCATTCGACTCAATAGATACAGATTGGTCAACAGACGCGACGGGACCCTCGAGGTTTTACAATCCGGACGTTCTCTCCGTCGTGAGAGAAGTGATTTTTGGTAACGGAATCCCTTAGCTACTTGCTCATTATACGAGGCTCGTTCGTCAATCTTCGGCTATCCCCACCCGTCGCATACGTTGATCTAGGGCCGAGCTATCGGCTCTCTCGCCTCGTGACGTGTCGCGTTCGATATTTTGTCGAATTATACTTTGGTAATTTCGACAAATAATCCATGCGAAATACCAAATTGACCATGCATATTTCATAATGACGAGACTTAATGTTAACAGTCGAATATACAACATTTAGGGTACGCTCGAGGAGTTTATTGAGCGTTGACGTCGAGGAATACAAAGTCCTTTTTAATTTCCTGTCGCAATTTAAATACTTTTTCATTGGATGTTGCCCATCCCTGCTCCGATAGGAGTATCACAAAAACGAGTCTCGAGCAAGAATGGGGAAAACCTTCAGACAAGCAGTTGGGCCATGAAATGTACGCAAAACCGACCCTCATCGCCAACTTATTTCCGCCAAAAGAGACTGCCTACGTCTGTGTACCAGTTGTACCAGTTAATCCACGACTCGAAGACCTTAAGCACTCGTCGGCGTTACAAATAATTCTCAAGGAATATGAAGTGAGTGAGCACGAGCGATTTATTAAACGGATTTTGCTAGAATGCGTCGACTCCGCAATTGATAGCAGCGACAATAATCATTGCGATGGATGCATTGTCAGCTTGATAAACTTTTGCAAGGATTATCCGGTGTATTCATCTAAGTTCGATGACTCAATTACCGATAGAGTTTTGAAAGATTTTTCGCTTGAGAAGTTTTGTTAGACGAGGCTCAAATAATTAAGTCGTGCTTAGAAACTCGGGGTCAATCTAACTGCGATAAATGGTTTTCTGTGCGAAACGTCAGGATTCTAGTTCTAAGGCACTGCTAGTTCTAAGGCACATTCTATAAAAACAAGGCAATCGAAGAGTATCGATGCTTTAATTAACAATTTTTTGACGCCCAATAATCTGGCTGGCAGAGCTAAAAAAAATACTCAATACTGTTTAAAGAATGAATACGAAGCTCTCAAAGGATATCAAGCCACGCAAATGGTAAAAGTTGTTCAAACAGGAGTGGTGATATCAAAAAAACAGCCGTGGCTTGGCACATCGCTTGATGGTGTGGTTGTTGAAGATTATTGTATTACCAAACTCGTCGAAATCAAGTGTCCCGTCTCTTGCGAAAAAGTACCGGTTGTAGACTTCGATTCACTCACGACAAATGTCGATTATCTATATTTCTCAAACGGTAACGTCGAGCTAAAAGAAAATCACGTATATTATACGCAGTATCAGGTACAGTTGTATGTGACTGGATTAATGGTATGTGACATGTTCGTCTGGTCTTCAAAGGGAAGTTGTGTCATACCAGTGCACAGGAACGAAAATTTTTTGAAACCTGTAATTCACAAGATGGAAACTTTTTATTTCAAGCACTTTTTGGAGGCTCTGGTGCGTGTCTTAGACTACAATAATAACAAAAATAATTAACAGATGTATCAAAATATATTTTATTTATTTATTTATTTATTTATTTACTGTAAAACGAAGAATGTGATCGTTATAAAGAATAAAATATAAGACGGTTCTTCAAATCGTTGTTTTTCATTTTAATAGAATAAATTTATTCGTATACACGACTGAACATATTATTTTCCGAGCTCTTCATGTACATTTTCGTCGACATGTTTGATCTCCGTTTCGTGTACGTCTCCATCCTTTATAATCGGTGGCTGCAAATTCACGAGGACTCCACATACGAAGACAATTGCATCGGCATGAGACAGCATATCGATTGAGAATTTATCCAAAATTTTGTAAATTCGCAATCGTTGCATAATTCTTTCGATATGAATTCTTACTTTCGCAACTTGATACGTTTTTTCCACATCTTCAGCTGAAAACGCTGGGTCACGCAGGAACGGTCGCATCACGATCAGAGCCCCTTTACCATTTTCGTCGAGAGCCGTTTGGATTCCAGGGAAACTTTTATCTGCGAGGACAACGTCACCAGGTTCTAGCAAATCTAATATGCCTGGATCAATAGTGATTTGACAGTCACTTGTGCGCCCTCCGTAACACTTCGAGATGAAAGAAATTAAACCACTCGGAGAGCATCCGACGAGGATTTTGACTGTGAACCCTTTTTTGTAATGCGAGTATAGGAAAATCCGATTGTCGACAGAATTCGGTTGTTCTACCTTTACTTCGGTACAATCGATAATTACTCGACAATCTTTGTACGATACTTTGAAGTCGTCGGGCAAGGTATTCTGAATTACTTCTCGACATGGCCAAAAAATGAATTTGCTGCAAGCAACTGCAGAGCGGTAAAGAATATTCGAGATGCAGTTGTTCGATGCACACGGAACAAAATGCCGATAGCTGGGAATGACATCCCACTTTTCATTTTAAAGAGAAATATAAGAAGCCGATTGCTTTTAGAGATTTTCTTTACCTTATTATCAGGTAATAATTTGAGCAGCAATTGAAAAGTGGATAACGAGACACCGCCGAGGTCGAGTATTTCCTGATCCTTTGTAATTGACGATATGCAATGAAATCCTGTTACCCATGCACTTGAATTATTTAAATTACTGTCAGGCGTATCGGGACCAATCGCTTTGTCGACTTGAACAATGCAAGTACTACAAGACTTATCACTTGTATTCCTTCGTTTAAGAATTTGCAAGCTTCCACAATTTTCCGGTATATATACTTGAGTTTGAGCATGGCAAATCTCGTTAAATATATATTGAACGCAAATAAAATTATTTGTTCCTTTGAAGATATTTTGAATCTCCGTCATGGTTGCAACCATTTCAACTTGGACCTCGCAGTCAATTCGAACAGATGTTATAATACATGCTAGATTATTTCCTCAGAATGAGGCCGCTCTTGCGGTTCTTCTACAGAATTTATTGTAGCATGAATGTTCATCGCACTGCTCTGGAGATGTTGCGTACTGCCCATTCTTCGGCGCATACTCCGATCGAATCTACAAAAAATATCAACTTATTGACGCTCCATTTTATGAATAATGGTTGAATTGTCACAGAAGATATATATATATAGAATTGCCGTTGGATTGACGACTTCTCGGCAGAACTCGATTCGCGATTTTTCCGTAACAAAATGCTCGGGACGTAACTCGGACTTGATTGTATCGTAGAAGAACGATTACCCACGAAGTGATCACTGCATATTCGGGTACTCTTCTTCGGTTGCCAATCATGAGAGCAACTAAGAATAAAAATAATTCAATTTATTTGTATTATAATATTCTGACATAAATTTTTCATACCAGACAAAATATGCACGTATAACCTCAAAAATTTTACTTACTTTGTTTTTTGCACCCAACGAATCCAGTTTTTACGCAGCTCGACTATAATTTGCTGTCGGAAACGCGTAAAACTTGATTTCCGACGTCGTGTTGTGGAAAACATTCTTACACGATTTTACACAACAGTTCGAATTTCCATTGCGCGACTTCTCCATTATATTGCTGTCAATTAGTCCAGAAAAATGTGTGCATTCTCGCCACCATGGGCAGTCTAAGTCGTTCTCAGCCGCTATAGTATGGCACCGTACATAGCGAATAGACACAGTAGGCCTACTCTGCGAATATACATAGGCAAGTTCACGAAGCATCATGCCCTAGCGCTCGAGAGTCAACAGCTATGGGCATACTCATGCGGAATCGTTCAGTAGCAGCAGCAGCAGTTCTTTTACATAGAAGGCGAAGAATAATTTTTAAATGGTGCAGATCACAGGCAGGGTTGCTTCAGGATCTGATGAACCATCTACAAGAGTATAGCGATGACTGATACTTCTTCATTGTGGATCTATTTTTTTTTTCATTTTTTTTTACCCGGAAACAAAAGATGCATAGCTCTCACCACTACGCATACATGCTGCTGTGTATAAGAGAATGTCAGCTAATTTGCACGTGCCAAGGCTTGCTTTGTTTTGGCGAAAACTGAGTATCGATATCATGATGATTCTCGACAAAGATTCAACGACGAGGTGATACATACAATGACGTTTATTTGTATTATATGTAATATATTTATTTGAAAAAATGCAGAAGCGAGCTAGTCTTAAGGCACGATGGTCGACAGCATTGTTCTACACGATTTCATTTTAAATGTTTTGCATTTGGCAAAGCTGCACAGTTCTCATCTTTGACGAAAGTATACTAATGTCAGCTAATTTGCACGCGCTAAGGTTTTCTTTGTTTTGACAAAAACAGAGTATCAATATCATGATGTTTCATGAATGTGAAATATAATTCCGATTAGGGCTATGTAAGAAAAATTTCTCTCTTGCCTTGAAAATATTTTCTTCGTTGAACGAAAATTATTTTTTCGAAAAAAGAGCTGAGAGGGAAGCTCGAGGCTTAGCAGTTACATTGAAACAATAATAGTGTTTGGAATGACTATAGTATACCTCGGTTAGATATAGGAGAAGGAGTATATGCAGGTACTTGTTTAGTCCGAAACACGAACGGCCGCGCATACATGATATTATATAACACAACGGAAGAAAAAATTTGTATTCAGGTCCCCACATTAAGAATTAGGGAATACGAGAAAATACAAGAGCCCTGTGATCGAGGTAAGGTACGTGACAATCAAGAAAACTCTTCAACAAAAATTCAAGCAATTGTTACTCACATGGAAAAAGTTGAAAACACAGATCGATTCGGAAAAATCAAGAACTTGTTAAGATTAAATCATTTAGCAGAAAAAGAAAAATGTCATGTAGAACAGATTACAAAAAAATATTCGGACAGATTTCACGCACCTGATGAGCCATTAAGCTCGACAAAAGTGCACAGACATAAAATTCCAGTAAATTCGGATATCCCAATCGCCTCAAAACAATATAGACTACCACATTGTACAAAAACGGAAATGGAGAAACAAATTGATGAATTATACGAAACCGGAATAATTAAAGAATCGCAATCTACATATAACAGTCCCGTCTGGATTGTACCTAAGAAGCCTGATTCTCAAGGCAACAAAAGATGAAGGGTAGTGATAGATTTTAGACTACTGTACGAAAAAACGACAACGGACGCGTACCCTCTACCGAATATAACGGAAATCCTTGACCAGCTAGGAGGCTCAGTATATTTCTCGATATTTGACTTAGCGAGCGGATATCATCAAATAGAAATGGACCCAAAAGACAGTCACAAAACCGCGTTCTCAACCCCAAAAGGCCACTGGGGATTCAAGAGAATGCCTTTTGGTCTGAAAAACGCACCAGCAACGTTTCAGAGGTTAATGGACAACGTTTTGTCGGGATTACAAGGAACATCGATGTTCATATATCTAGATGACATAATAATTTTCGCGAATAATTTAGAAGAGCACGGTAGGAAAATCGAAGCTTTAACGAATCGCTTACGGAAAGCAAATTTGCAACTACAACCCGATAAATGCGAGTTTTTACGTCCGGAAGTAAATTTCTTAGGGCATGTTATAAGCAGGGAAGGATTAAAACCAGATCCGAAAAAGCTCGAAGCATTACAAGATTTTCCAGTCCCGACAAGCAAAAAAATATTCGGTCATTTTTGGGATTAACGGGTTATTATAGGAGATTCATCGAAAATTTCTCTAAAATCGCGAAACCATTGACGAAATTACTAGAAAACGATGTAAAATTTGAATGGTCCAAAGAAGCCCAGAGTGCTTTCGAAACACTCAAAAAGGCGCTATGTACAGCGCCAGTTTTACAGTACCCAGATTTCTCGAAACCTTTTATAATAACTACAGACGCTTCAGGAATAGCTATAGGAGCAGTTTTATCTCAGGGAGAAATCGGGAAAGATAAACCTATCGCTTACTTCTCCAGGGTACTAAGGGGGGGAAGAACTCAATTATGATACATACGAAAAAGTAGCTCTTGCTATAGAACAGGGAGTAAAAAATTTCAGACCCTATGTATACGGTCACAAGTTTACGTTAGTCACAGACTATAAACCGTTGGTTTGGTTCCGGACAGCAAAAGATGCAAACGCGAGAATATTAAAATGGAGGCTAAAATTAGCAGAATACGAATATGACGTTAAATACAAACCGGGAAAAGTTAACGCGAATGCAGACGCACTATCACGCAATCCAGTAGAATCAGTAAATGTAACAACACGGGCTCAAAAGAAACGGTTCATGGAAACCCCCGAAATTCCTAGTGACAACGTTAAAATAAAGAAAAATAAAGAAAAAGAAGTAGGAAAATCAGAAGAAGAATATCAAGTAAAAAGGAAAAAAGGAAGGCCACCCAAACGAGCCTTGGGCTCTGGTGGACCTAGTAATAAAAAGGGAAAAAGTGAGCAAATATTGGCAAAACCACAAGATGTGGCTGACCATAACACTGATAACCCCTCATTTGAACAATTACATAGCTCAATAAACAGTGAAGCTGAGGGTAATGGAGAATCAGACTCGGAACCTGAATGGCCATACCTCGAGGCCACTGGGGAAAATCGAGAAAAGTCAAAAGTTATCAAAACCAAGGAATCAATTATACATAGAAAAGACAATGTATTGTATTTCGTTTCAGAAAATGGTGAACCTCTTGACGAGGGCGCTAAAGAATTTAAAAAATTAAACAAAATGCCCAGCATAAAAGCCACGAGTTTAGGGGGCATCTCTACACACAGAATCGGTAAAAACTTACATTTTGCGTCAATTGTCACCAAATGGAAACGGGAATCGATCATAAAAATCAAGGAACACTTTAAGACAAGTTTAAATTATTTTTAAAAAATTTTAAAAGAAGAAAACGTTACAACAATATCAATAGCATACTCGAAATACATAGGTAACATCTCATGGGGAGAGATATTGATATTAATGGAAACAATTTTCAAAAACGAAGATATAAAAGTTGTAGTTTGTTTGGGCACAACGAAATACGTCCCACTTGAAGAAAGAGGGGCAGTTTTCTACGAGAAACACTGTTCTCCGATTGGGGGGCACAAAGGGGTCACAAAAACGTATAGGAGGATAAAACGTGATTATTATTGGGAAAATCTAAAAAACGATATACAATGTAGGATTCAACAGTGTGCGGAATGCCAATTAAGGAAACTAACGCGTGTAAAGACGAGGCAACCAATGATCATCACAGATACACCAGGCACAGTTTTTGATAAGGTAGCCATGGACATTGTAGGTCCACTACCAAAGACAGTAGACAATAACGAATGCATTCTCACAATCCAGGATCAATTATCAAAATTTTCAATAGCAGTTCCATTGCAAAATCAACGAGCAGAAACAATAGCAGACGCGTTCATTAGACGTTTTATGTGCATTTTTGGCTCACCAAAAGTTTGTTTAACAGATCAGGGCAGGAATTTTATTAGTAACTTCATGAAAAGAATAAACAGAAGGTTTAGAATAAAAAAGATCCAAACAACAGCTTTCCACCCACAATCCAACGGTTCATTAGAACGTTCACACCATACACTGGGCGAATATTTAAAACAATACGCAGGCAACGATTCGGAGTGGGATCATTGGATCGATTTAGCAATGTTATCCTACAATACGTGTGTTCATGAGGAAACAAGATTCACACCCTTTGAATTGTTATTTGGAAGACTTGCGCGACTCCCATCGGAAGAACCAGTGCATGAGCTGGATAAACTGCCCACCTACGACAATTATATCAAAGATTTGGTAGTGTTACGTCCCGGGTTTTTGTGATTTTATTTTATTTTCACTTACCTCGTTGACGTAACGAAGTTTGAGGTTTTGTTGCTCCTTTTTAGGCGGGAATGTGCCCGCCAAGGACTGGAGCTAGAGTGGTAATCGTGGGAGGTTACATTTTTATAATAATTGTCCGAATTACAGTTGTTTTAAAACTTTAACAACAAACAATAATTTATTTAAAACACCCCTTTTTAACTATACATTTACAATTTTTGTATTTGATGATTTTAATTTTTATGCGAATGTTGAATTTATTGACGACCCCGACCATTCTGGTCGGGGGCTGGAGTAGAACTTATAAAATTTCCTCGACCTCGACCATGTTGGTCGAGCGTCGTAGTCTAACTGAACTGGCTTTATAATTTTTTATAGTGCGGAGCATCTTTTTGATTGCTCCGCGAGAAAAAGATACCCGAGTCGGGCGCTGCACATCTCAGAGGTGCCCAGCGTCCGGCCCGTTACCGTGAGATCCCCAGTGTCAGCAAAATTGACACGCTGTGACTGTGAGATCTTCACTGGTAATTCGCTCACATGCTGATTATTCGGATAATATTACATTTTGAGACGTCGCTTCGTCTTCGAATCGTTGAAATATTATTTTAATAAAAATGTTTTTATTTCGATGACTGAAATAATAATTCTAAAAACCCAGGACGTAACAGTAGAAAGACTAACAGAAACAAGGAAACTTGCGTTCGAAAATTTAGTAGAAGCAAAACACGGGTCAAAGAATTATTATGATAGGAAAATTAATCCAGTTAATTTCCAGGAAGGGGATAATGTATTTTTGTTAAGTAGACCGAAACTCCACTCGAATCGATTCGATAATCGAATCGATTAAAAACTACAAAAATAACAGAAGTTGTAACTAAGAAGAAAAGGAAAATTAAAGAAAAAAATGACTCAGAAGACTCTGACTCACAAGGAAAGTCTTTCCGCTGACGTCCTTCGATTTTGACGAAATTCAAATATGTTATTCTACATCAAAATCTAAGAGACACGTATTTTTTTTTATCGGCGGAAAAACGTTTCTAGGGGGTGAAATGATCCTTTAAAGTTCAGACCTCCGAGGGGTACTTTTCAGGTTTCACCTATTTTCACTTGAGATAATCAAATGCACCCAAATGGATAATTACCTTAATGATAAACGATGAAAGATACAACTGGTTTCATATCGGGGGGTTGCATAGGAAAAAAATTATAGGGGTTGAAATGCACAAAATCGTTATCACAAAGAAACTATTGCACCTATCTCGATGGATTCAATTGCATTTTGAAGAGGGCAAAAAAATAATACCTGTAGGTTTTTGCGTTTTTTTCGCAGATCAAGTTAAAGGGGTGAACTACCCCTATGTATGTTTACATTTAATCTCAATAAAACGGCAGTAATTCTTTTTTTGCTTTATTTACGTTTTTTCTTTAAATTCTTAACATCTTCATATCAAACGATGGATAGATTTTTCTCGAAATTACATTTTTATAATTGGTGAAAGTGATAGAACCAAAAGTATACGTCCAATCTTAATGGTTTGTTTTTTATTTGAAAGCAATTTGAGACTCTTCTAGTTACACTTAAATGATTACATTTAAAATGAATTAAACAATGGATTTTACCTAATGGAGCAAGGAAAATTGGATAAAATCAAATTTTTCTGTTAAAATTCTACCACTTTATTAGTTTTTTAATTTTGGTAACTTTTTACGGTATTTATACGAATCACATCCATAGTTTGAAAAAATTCACTTATTTATTTTTTTCCGCCAAAAATTACAGATTGGATAACTTTTACGGATAACAATTTTTTTTATTAGTTAATATTGAATAAACCACAAGACGAATTTCGAAAATATCTATTCCTTATATTTTTCACAAAAATTTAGTAAATACTGACGTATTTTCATAGTTATCATAACTCCCCCCCTTACTTGACGGTGTTATCTGGGAGTCACCTCTATTCAGTTTGTGACTCGCTCCCAAAATTAGATTTGAAATACGACGTAGAAGCAGTGATAAAACTGCGATCGCAGAATATATTCACCGCAGTCGGCTATTTTTCTTTTACACGACGAAAGAAGTCACTTACAATTCGAGACATAGATAAATCCTTTGAACGTTATTAGAATGCTTCTCGCAACTTTTGAAGTTATGCGTTTACCGGATTCGCCAGTAAATAACGATGAAATACAGTTGAAAGAAAACTTTGAAAATATTTTGTTGAGTGCAATGAACGAATACAGTGGTTTCGAAATGGTAGAAGACAATTCTTTGCATTTCGAAGAACCGTTTAAGGATTGGGAAATGGAAATTGTTGAAGATAAAGAATCGGCAAACGCCTTGTATGAACCAGAACTTCCGCCTGATACATGCACTCGTGATAACGAAGACTTATCTCACGAGTATATTAAATCTCACGAGTTCATTAAATGCTATGTACGTGATACGGTTGCGGTAAATTTAAAGAAAAAAATGTATCACTCGGAGAAGGAATAAGAAAAAAAAAGAACACCCCCTGAACTTGATTTGCGAAAAAAACGCAAAAACATGTATGTATTATTTTTTTGCCCTTTTCAAAGTGCGATTGAATTCATCGAGATAGGTGCAATAGTTTTTTTGTTATAACGATTTTGTGAATTTCAACCCCTGCAAATTTTTTCCTATGCAACCTCCCGATATGAAACCAGTTGCATTTTTCATTGTTTATCACTAAGGTAATTATCTATTTGGGTGCATTCGATTATCTCAAGTGAAAATAGGTGAAACCTAAAAAGTACCCCTCGGAGGTCTGAACTTTAAAGGATCATTTCACCCCCTAGAAACGTTTTTCCGCCGATAAAAAAAAATACGTGTCTCTTAGATTTTGATGTAGAATAACATATTTGAATTTCGTCAAAATCGAAGGACGTCAGCGGAAAGACTTTCCTTGTCAGATTATACGCCATAAAAAGTAGAATTAAAGGACATATGACTAATATATCTTTACAATTACAGGAACAAAATAATTCTCATTGGATTGATGATACTAATGGTAGTATGGAGGTTTGCAGCAGCCGTTATTGGTTACGATTGTGGAACGAATTCACTAAATATTACGATGATTTCGCTCTTGAATATTGACGATTGTGAAATCGAAAACGAAAAAGTAGAGTCCATGATAAACAACGTTTATCTATTACAAACAAATGAATATACAGAGACTGACGTAATTCAGTGCAAAGTAGTGATAAGTAGAACAGTGCACCTTTGCGGTATGTTCTCCCATATCTCATTGGTTGACAACGCGTACATGGAGTATATACACTCAACACCGAGAGAAACATGCGAAATCGCCCATAATCACGGAACCATGCGAATTGGTAACACTATAATAAATGAACTAACAATCAACACTACGACAACACGGAGTATAACCCTTGCAGGCAGTATATCAAACACCCGCGCTTGCGCTGGAGAAAAATATTCAGATCCATTTGGAACTTGGGACTCAGTCGTAGTGATAGGTGTTGTTCGTATATCGTTAAGGTCAATGACAGCTCTAGTTAAAGTAAATAAAAACAAAATACATTTATCATCAGGTCTCTCCTATCTCTTGACAGACGGTCGTTGCATTGACCCAGAAGGTGGGTATAGTTTTTGGAGCGCTTTGCCAAGAAATCAATGGTGTCAAGCGAATTCCTTCGCTTTGCTTTACAAAGGAATGGCAACCAAAATAATAACGAAAGATGATACATTGTATATGGTAACATTAAAAGAGACTAGTTTCACACTGACCGGGAAAGGAATGGAAGACACCTGTGGATTAAAAATAATAACTACCGAACACCCGAAATTGTTTATAGTAGAAACCCGCGATGAAGAAATAATATCAAGATCAGGCGTAGTCAAATTAACTTGAAATAAAATGGATTTATTTTTATATGTGAATGCGAAATTTGTTTATGTAGAACGTTTTATAAGAAAGGAAATTCAAACATTGTAGAAAGATGTATAAAACTACCGTTGTAATTTAGAAAGAGACATATTGAGAAATGGGTTGGCAATTGCTTCGATCATGCCGGACGAATTTGCGTACAGATTCATGAAAGGTCCGGGCTATATGGCAGTATTAGCTGGGGAAGTAATTCATATAGTACAATGTGTACCGGTAGAGGTTAAGGTCAGGCAAATAGAAGAATGTTACAATAGACTTCCGATAATACGTGGCAACGAAAGTGTTTATCTGACACCACGAACCCACATCATCGTAAACCAAGCAACGCAGCTCGCTTGCAACTCTCCACTATTGCAGTATTACCATCTAGAGAACGCGTGGTATAAAATGATGCCACGGCCTACCGAAGCCCTGCCTCCAGTCCAGGTTAAACCAAACACGAAAGCAACATGGACCTACAAGAGCCCAAAATACCTGGTCCCAAGTGGGATCTATACATAAGAGGATTTGGAAAAAATGAGGGATCGTATCATGTTTCCCATCGAGAAAACAGCGGTCCTCAACCAGATTACACAGAAGGCAACAACAGGAGACGGAAACCCGAAAGGCTCAGCGTCAATGTATAATATATTTGACGAAAAATCACTGGAAAAACTAGCTACGAACGCCTGGGAAAAAACCTGGGGTCGTTTCATCAAGCTCGGCACTGTCAGTGCTGGGTTCATCGGCATATTCATGATCTTACAAATGTGCAAGCTAGTCATCGACACACCCATTCATGGATATACACTTCATTTGGTGTATGGATGGTCTTTGAAAGTAGTCGGGGCCATATGGGACTCCGTCACCAACCTCCTGTTGCATCTGGCCAAGAGAGAAGAAGGGGGAAGACAAAAAAACACCAAAGACATCGAAGCTGCTGAAGAAACTTCGGAACCAAAAAGAGCCGAGTAGCACCTATATCCGGAACTGATCGGACCGACAGAGGCAACAGCTCCATCAGAACAGAAGAATTTCGTATAAAGTAAGAAAATGTCAAAAACATCATAAGATGATATGTATTTTGGTATACACCTATAAGCTTGAGATCTTTTTGTTTTTTTTTTGTTTGTATTATTTTACGTTGCACTGACTAATAATTTCACTCGTACTTCCGTCTAACTGTGGGGTCGTGACGTCCGCCGAAATACAATATGACTCATTTCGACGCACGTCTAGACTATTCAAGAATCGGGTCAAAAGACCCAGAACAATGCTCACCCGGAAACCATTAAAAACCCATAAAACTATTTAGACGTTCAAACCAGGCCATAAAAGCTATATAGACGTCCAAATTAGGAAAAACCCAACATTAAGGTAAACTAAACTTCTGAGAAGAACGAAGAATGTTCGAGAGCGGAATATCCCAGGATAGAATATTATGATAGATTAAATAAATTGTGAAGGGAAATGGGCGTCTCGAAACAATTAATGAAGTACGGGGGAAGAAGGGAGTCCACCCGCGTTAAGAAAGTCCTATACAGAGGAGAGGGAGAAAACTCTAAAGCATTGGGACCGGGAAACTTGGAGGGGAATTCGACCCACGACCCATTGGTCCCCGAACTTCCGCCACGTTTCCGGAGGTCACACCCTCCTTAGAGCTTATATAAACCGGATGCCCTGCATTTTTAATCAATCATCAATCTCCAGAAAAAGTAGTACGTATCCTTGTCGAGTAACGCGTCACGAAGAATTAATTCTCAAGAGATAGAATAAATCAAACATTTGATTTTGAAAAGTATAAATAAAATAGAAGAAGACCGCAATTGAAGTAAACTATTTGAAAGTGATTCAAAGAAGAAAAAGGAAATATTAGGATCAGCGTCGAGATAAACTAACCCACAACTGAAAGTCAGGGCGTCCACGTGTCCGAACACATCTTTGTAAGAACCATCTCAAATTGTAAGTAATCCAAAAACCATCGTATGCATTTGTCAATAAATTTAGAATCTGCTATCCATTCGGTGCTTTTTTTCCCTGGCTCTGGTCGTAAGGCCCTAGCCTAAATCGGGAGCGAGCCACGCGACAGTATTAACAGGAAGAACTCGTTGTTTTTTCCGACGTCACAAAGGGGGTCTTGCCCGATTTCCCGACGTAACAATATAATGGAATTCACGATTTGATATTTAAATATTCCATTGAACAACGTTTTAAAATCCAATAATCGAAATCAATGTAAAAACATAAGATATTTTATCAGTGAAAATTATAGCATAATAATTGTACAAATACTCACATCGTTGAGTCGGGCAGATTTAATCCATCAATAGCTTCGTTGGATGAAAAAATAGGTTTTTTCTTTTTCCCCACGAGTTCATCTTTGCGGTCAGCTTTTTTTTCAGTAGTGCAGATTTTTCCGGCACTCAAATTCGCAATTTCCGACATTCTTTTTGACATATTCTGCGTGTCTCAGATAAACCGGTTGTTGTTACCACGACGCGTTGATTACGAATGGTAACTCTTGGTAACGTGAGAAAAACAAGCCTTCGTTTTTTGTCATTGAAAAGCTTGTGTTTCAAGCTTTTAATGACAGCTTTTAAATGACAAAGAAAAAGCTTTCTTTTTTTGTCATTTGAAAGCTTGTTTTTAAAAATTCTAATTAGGGTGGACCCCTTAAGTGCATAGCGTTACTGCTTTTACACAGCCAAATATGTAGAATTGTATAAAATGAAAATAAAATTGATGTAATGAATAGTTTCCCTAAAAAAAATCGTCGATGAACGGTTTTTTCGGCTTTATAGCTAGGTCTTACGCCTCAATGCGCCAGAAATTTCTTGAGTGTAATATATCGATGGACTAATGCCAAATGGGCATACCGGCTACGTACAAGCATAGCTTGTACGCCCCATGTAATTTAACCATCGATATTACAGTCAAAAAGTTTCAGGTCCAGAACCTTTGTTGAACGACAGCATATTTAAAATTTGCGACTTTCCATTTATTTTTCAAAATAAAAAATTCTACAAAATGAGAATTTCAAAAAATAAAGAGAACAAAAATTAATATGTTTTCAGGAAAACCAAGAAATTTTTTTCAAATAACAGAAACATTTTTTGCCGGCTGTTAGACTATTTTTGGTCCAAACAATGTATTGATAACTTTTTGGAATTATCATTATTATTGCAAATGAACTCTATTGTCATCTTTAAAATCCTCTACGGAGAAGCAAAAGGAACTAAACTATATATAGATAGGACAGTTTGTCTCATCGAGTTAAGAATAATGGCAATTTTTTTCGAACAATCTATTACTGGATTTGAATACCAGATTCGTGTGAGGAATAAAGCAACAAACGTTCCATTTATTTATCGGAATCCGTCTATATAACCCTGAATTTTTCAGGATTCGGGTACCTGGATATTCGAAACTATCCGGATCTGGGTATCCGGATATCCGAAATTATCCGGATAATTTCAGGTATCCGGGTATCTGGATTTGAAGCGTCGGATCTAGCTATCCGGGTATCCGAATAGTTTTGGGTACCTAGCTTACCCGGATCCAAGTAGAAGCCTTAGTATACGCAACTGTAAAACTGACAGTTGGACATATGGAATCAAACTAACAGCGGGACTTTGAACACGAAATTCTTGACCAATCACAGAACGAATAAAAAGCCTTCAGTCCGAGCAACGAAAGTACCGAATCTTCGATAATAAGTAAATTTCAATAATTGTCTTATAATTTATATATTAACATAATTAGAGAAAGCTTTTCCATTATGTCTATAATAGAGTTCCCTGTGATAAATTTATGGTTAAACCTCGAGAAAACTTCAAATTCTTACTCAAATTTTTAGATGAAGAATAACTCTGAAAAAAACCCAATTTCTTCAAAAAAATTTCTACCAGTAATAGTTTCATTGCTCAAACTAAACTCGTCATGATCGTTTCGATCCGTGCTGTGATTGGTCGGTTGGAGGATAGACGGGGAATAGTAACCAGGATCCCAGCTTTAAACAAACTATTTAACAGTCGGTGGTGGGTTATATATGTACCAACACATTAGAGCACTACAGCACTACGGGTAAATCGCTCGCGAGCGTGAGCGCGCGTGATGGACCCAAGTATATAAATAAATGGAAGAATATCGTCAAATTGCGCGATGTCGAGTCATTGGCGAAATCCACGTATTATACACGTCGCAAACGCGAAATACACGTATAATACGTGGATTTCGCGGATCAATCGGCAACGCGAAATTTCACAAGATTCTTCCATTTATTTATTTATTTATTTATTTATTTATTTTAATTGTTCCACCGCTTTGAGGTCCTACCCCTTTAAGCCTCCAACCACCTTTTTCCATTATTCCTTTCTCCACCCTCTTCGTGATCGTATGGTTGCAGCCGTATCGCTTCCTTCTCTCTCACCCTCTATCGACCATTCATCGCATTCGCCTAGAACGAAGGAAAACTGCAGAAAACCTTCCGTTAATACAGGGCGGACCCTCCCTAGTTCCCCCCTGGTGGCCACGCGAGTAAAATCAAGCGTGGTATCCTGAGGTGCCCTAAGCAGGTTCCTCCTTTGCCGTGATTCAGTGAGTAAGTCAGTGCACGGCTAAGCGGTCCCCTTTCGAATGATAAAAACCACTGTGAAAGTCCTCCAATGCCACACCCCGACCACCAACCCATCGCAGAAAGGTGTTTTTTTGGCAGTTGTTTTGGTGGGACCTGAACCACCGGGATTTCAGATTAAACAAATAAAATAAATTTTCCATTGCTGTCGGCCGTGGAGCTCTAACTCGGGTCCGCTGCGTACGAACCCCGATCCTCACCCACTAAGCAACTGCGTTCCCTTTCCATTTATTAATTCACATCGTATTCATATCATCAAATTCGTGTAGCTTTCACGAGCAATCGAAAATTTGCTGAAAAGAAAAATAATATATATAAATAAATAAATACATATGAGTAAAAACATAAATTATCGGCCAAGTTTAAGCTTCACTATCGAGGATCTTTTTGTGAGTTACACAGCTTCGTGTCTGTATTGATAAACACGTGCATGCCGTAATTTTTTCAGATTTTTTCTTCAAATTTTTTAGCTACTATTGGGTATCGAATTAATTCATTTGAAACTTTTTTGTTCATTTCATTTCATTTTGGCGGCTTTAATTTGAAAAAAAAAGGAATAAAACCAATTCTATATTTTTTTGTCAAAAAATGGTAATTTTCCGAAAAAAAAATATTGCCTAATTAATATACGTGTAGAAGATTCTCGCAATCTAGATTATAATCTGAAAAGTCGTTTTTTCGGCAGTGCCCAAAGTTAAAAAAAAAATTCCATATTCTTTTCAAAAAGCTGAAAAAATTTTACAGATAGATAGATTCATTTAGCTATCCTTGCCACTTGGGCTTAAGGATATCACATCATTTTTACCATACATTTAACAGCACATCCTTATACAATTTATACATCTTCTACACTTTATATATAAATATGTCACATCCATACGTTTCTTCCTCTATCGCACTCGGTGGATCCTTGGTTTGTATATGTTATCTACAAACCCCGCAATCGTACATTGCGCGCATTGTACAGACTTTTTGTACAATGCGCGCATTGTACGGAGATGTTTGTACAATCTTGGTTTATGCGGGGTTTGTACAAGTTATTCTGTACAGTGCGCGCAATGTACGTTTCATGCCGTACACTGCGCGCATTGTACGAGAGTCTATGTAAAATCCTGCACTAATCACATGTATTGTATATGTGTGTGGGACAGCGAATAAATACGTTTCATAGTAATGAAAATTGATAATTATTCTCTTTGTCTGCTGCAAGAACATAGTACATGCAAATGAATGTATCGAGTCTTATACTATACATTTACTTACTACTTATTGCAACACGGACTAGAATTGTGACAACGCGAGTTACATAAAAACATTGTTCTTTCTACAGATGCATCGGTTATTTTTACATTTAGTAGTACAAGAGCTAGCATCGGAGGAAACCTTGCCCCCCCACAAACGAAGACTTGTTATTGGCTGCTCTAGCAGAAGTAGTTTGTTGAGGGACATCCTTCTCCTGGAGAAATTCGGCCGTAGCTGGAGCTATGTGATTCCTACTAAATAGTCCGGAAATAATTCCGCTCTGAGTTCCGATCTTATAAAATCCATCTCCAGTTACTGCCATGGTTTTCTCTTACTATGATTATCATTATTAAAGCTAGTATTATGATACAGGGATCATCATAGAAGTAACTGAAGATGGATTTTATAAGATCGGAACCCAGAGCGGAATTATTTCCGGACTATTTAGTAGGAATAAAATAGCCCCAGCTACGGCTGAATTTCTCCAGGAGAAGGATGTCCCTCAACAAACTACTTCTGTTAGAGCAGCCAATAACAAGTCTTCGTTGGTGGGAGGGCAAGGTTTCCCCCGATGCTCTTGTACTACTAAATGTAAAAATAACCGATGCATCTGTAGAAAGAACAATTTTTTATGTAACTCGCGTTGTCACAATTCTAGTCCGTGTTGCAATAAGTAGTGAGTAAATGTATAGTATAATACTCGATACATTCATTTGCATGTATTATGTTCTTGCAGCAGACAAAGAGAATAATTATCAATTTTCATTACTATGAAACGTATTTATTCGCTGTCCCACACACATATACAATACATGTGATTAGTGCAGGATTGTACAAAGACTCTCGTACAATGCGCGCAGTGAACGGCATGAAACGTACATTGCGCGCACTGTACAGAATAACTTGTACAAGCCCCGCAAAAACCAGGATTGTACAAACATCTCCGTACAATGCGCGCATTACAATAAGTCTGTACAATGCGCGCATTGTACGATTGCGGGGTTTGTACATAACATATACATTAGGGTGTGCGGAAAAAAAAAAAAAATTTTTTCGGTTGCATCCACCAAAAAAAGTTAAAGTAAGGTAAAAAAAGAAGAATCCTAAAATGTGAGGTCAAAAAAAAATTATTTCGAACGGCGCATTGCATTTGAATATTTTCCATAAGAATAACACAGGAAAATATTGGGATTTCTGAATGTGGTAGTGCAACTCGTCAGAAAAAAATCACACAAAGATGTCATTAACATATTCTCACGGAGAATCGACATCCCTACAAAAAAAGTTTTTACGAAAAATTAGCTCAGAACAACCGTTCGAGTGAAATATAACGCAAATGAATATAGTGGAAATAACGCTGTCTGAAATTGAATTGATAGGAAAAAAAATAATTCAAAAGGCTGTAAAAATCGAATTTTTCGCTTTACGAAAAAACTTTTTAAGGACTTTTTGTAGAGAATGTTCTGCTCTAACATACTTGCATGAAATTGTTTTCAAAATATTTCTCTAATACAAAAAAAAATCAAGTAAAACAAAAAATATAAAAGAAACGACGTGCATCATTGATCATTGATCGTGTTCGTGAAAAATTACAAGCTGTGCCGATAAGTGTGAAGGCGAAAATGGTTCAAGCTCTGCAATCTCGATAAAAATCCAAAAATACTTCGGAGCGAGTAATTGTTAAAAGAAATGATTGGGAAATGGTGCTGAAAAAAGACATAAACGATTTCGTTACTCCAGAATCCTTATTGATTTTTCAGCAATTCAATTTACCTCATGATTTTTTGAGAGAAAATATTGAATTATGGCCTGAAAACGCGAGTTATTTGAGTTGCTTAGATTTTTAAAAAAATCTAGAAGTCGTTAATGACGTAGCCGAAAGTGGTGTCGCTTTGATAGAAGCATAGAACGGTTCATTAACAAAAAACGAAAAGCAGCTACAATATTTATTGGGCATAGTGCAAAATTATCGACAGAAATACCCTAATTGCAACAAACAGACTCTTAAAAAAAAAACGATGATTATTAACCATTATAATGTAAAAAAAAACCTATTCTATCTTATTAAACCAAATTCATTGAATAAAGCTTTTCGAAACACGATCAATGATGAACGTCGTTTCTTTTATATTTCTTGTTGTACTTGATTTTTTTTTTGTATTAGAGAAATATTTTGAGAACAATTTCATGCAAGTATGTTAGAGCAGAACATTCTCTGCAAAAAACCCCCGAAAAGTTTTTTCGTAAAGCGAAAAATTCGATTTTTACAGCCTTTTGAATTATTTTTTTTTCTATCAATTCAATTTCAGACAGCGTTATTTCCATTATATTCATTCGCGATATATTCCACGTGAACGGTTGTTCTGAGCTAATTTTTCGTAAGAACTTTTTTTGTAGGGAATTCGATTCTCCGTGAGAATATGTTAATGACATCTTTGTGTGATTTTTTTCTGATGAGTTGCACTACCACATTCAGAAATCCCAATATTTTCCTGTGTTATTCTTATGGAAAATATTCAAATGCAATGCGCCGTTCGAAATAATTTTTTTTTGACCTCACGTTTTAGGATTCTCCTTTTTTTACCTTACTTCAACTTTTTTTGGTGGATGCAACCGAAAAAAAATTTTTTTTTTTCCGCACACCCTAATATACATTAACCTATTACTATTTTTCCGTTACCCTCTATTTTTCCGCCTCAAAGCCTTTTCGAACTCTCTCACAAACTCGCACAATATCGGCACTATTGGTCCTTTTAGAACCTCATTCCATTTCCGTTTATCCTCTATTCCCATACCCCGTATCATTCCTTCGACCTGCTCTCAAATTTCCTTCCGTATTATTCCCTTTATCGCTACATAGTCCCATACATGCCCCAGTTCTTCCTTCTCCTGCTCATAAAGTCTGCATGTTTCCTTCTTGACTCCTTTATTACCCCCTGTACCCACATTACCGCATCTCATCATCATCCATTGTTCTTTGTCACGTCATTTTATTTCTCTCCGTTCCCAATACTCTTCGCTTTCTGCTGTTTCTTTCCTAAATTTGTATTCTACGCAATACTTTGATTTATCAATTCTGGTCCAGTCTTCTTGTATTCTTTGGTCGTTAATTGTTTTCCATTTTTCCTTTAATCTGACTTTAAGCCTCTGGCGATCCTCCCTTAATAAGCAATTAAACGCTTCTCCGTCTCCTACTCTTCGTAGTGCTTGCTCTACCTCGTATCCCCATCTCGATGCTTGTCCATTTCTCCAGTTCCTTATTTCCTCCTTCAAACACACCTTCAGCCATCTGTTGTCCTCCATATCCGATACAGTTAATATATATTCACCTGCTCTTCTTCTTGCCTCTACTTCAATCTTTCCCCTCCCGCTCACCATCCTCCATATGTATCCCGGTGCACAGTGGGCTGGATTTCGGGAAGGTGGGCAAACATAGGGACATGCGGGTACTTAAAATGTGGGAGGTGATTCTTCAGTTTTTGAACTCGCTGATTTCAAATCTCGAATAAAAATTTTGAAAAAACAAAATGGTGGACCGGAAGTGACTTTTGTCGTTACTAAAAAGCATCCGATTTTGGGAAAAATCGCTAAATGTATGGTTTTAAGCTTGCTGATTTCAAATCTGAAATAAAAATTTTGAAAAAACAAAATTTCGGCACGGAAGTGACTATTTACGCTACTAAAAACCATCCGATTTCGGGGAAAATCGCTAAATGTATGGTTTTAAACTCGCTGATTTCAAATCTGAAATAAAAATTTCGAGAAAAAAAATGGATGTATTGATTGACACCACTCACAAACAACTGTTCACTATGAGAAATTGATATTTTCTTATTTTGATAGTTCTGTATTATAAATTTTTAATAATAATTTGTAAATATAGATATAATTGATCGGTAGGAGGAAGAAATTATTTACAATGCATTCAGAATAATTTTTTTTTATTTATAACTGTAAAAACATTGTTATATAATTAATAAATTTTAAGGACAAAAAAATATTCATCGTCGTCAGAAGAATTATTGGAAGAACCAGAAGATTCGGCAGTCCAGTATTCAGTCGGATCCTGTAATCCAAATTTATCGCGCGAACTATCAGTACCGAGTAAAAGTTGCAGAGCTTCTGAGACTAAATTTTTCCCTTTCTTTGGATACCTCTTACCGATGCTTGACATGTACGGATCGGAAGTTAAGAGGATTCGATTAAAAATGTCTTCCATGGTCGCTGTTCTCGAGTTTTTTCGGGAATAACTTTCACGATATTTTTTTATATCTTTGTTACGGGCTTCTTGCGCGTCTTCCGACATTTGTCCAATCGGAAGTGGGGACCACTGAATTATCAACGGAACATGAATTAAAACTTTGTGGACTGTAGTTGGCATACTGTACCAATGGTATAGAGTTACGAACATTACAGCGGTTTTAATACAATACCGTTGAAACGCAGTGACATTTACGGCATACCCACTTGAAAGAACTTGTAAAATTACGTAGCATCGTTTCATAATCTGCATGTCTACACCCAAAATGTGTGCTGATAACGTTGTATTTTGGAAGAAACGTCTCACAGTGTTGCCGTCGTTGCTGCTACCAAATCCTTGTTTCGGTTGATCAACAATTAGATGCAACTCCTTTTTGAATGTAGCTTGAATATTTTGTTTTCGCTCAGCAATAACGTTCTTTTCATCAGCTTTGCGGGTTTGCCACTTATAAACGCCAATTTTGTAGCCGATGTGCAAGAAGCACTTAAAAAATCGGATCCAGGCATGTAACGTTGATAATCTAAGGCCGAGTCGAGTTGTGATTAAGGCTGCCGTCTTCATCAGCTCCATGTTGTTGAATTTTGATGATGTGTGGCTGCATATGTAGCAACGCATTGATGACTTTGTATCTGTCACAGAGTTGCAAACTTTGCCGTCAATCATAGTAAAGAAAAGCTCATATTTTACGATAATTTTATTCGCCTCAATAATAGTCGTAAAAGGGACCAGAGACTCGATCTGATTTTCAAATTTTTCTGTCGTTCGAGGTTAGTTGATAACACAGTTTCTTTCAAAAATTGAACTCTAATAGGGCGACAATAGTGCGGCGATGAAGGCGTGGGATTTTTCCAAATAACTAATTCCTTGTGTTCATTATCTGAACCTATAATTTGCAATGAAACTATAGATGTTAAAAATACACTCGCATCGGAACTGTCCTCGTTTATAAACTTTTGCTTGTATTCGCTGTGTCCGGAACTTCCATCGCAACCCCATTTAAAAAGTAATCGTAGATTTGTCGTAACTTCAGGCTTCAAAGATGCAATCACGTCTGTTTGCAATTTCAAAATTCTATGACAGGTATGATCCAGTAAAGACTGTAATTTAACTTCGGCTGAGGTTTCATTTACGTGATATTTGAAGGGTAACACAATTTTTTAGCGGTAGCAAATTTTTCGTACGATGGATACACGATGTAATTCTTCTGCCTCAAAGATTTCCGAATGTCTTTATACTGCTGTTTTGTTAATTTTGCATCTATGAAATCCACAAGGGCATCATCTCCGGACATCTCAATTTGCTGTGGTTCCATCGACGCTCTATAAGCAGCTCGATATTTCGTAGCTCTTACGGGAAATTTAGTTGTTATATCTTTAACAACTTCAGCAGCATCGAGTTGTCCTGCAGAAATAAGTTTTATTCTCGTGGCGAATGCTAATTCATCCAGGCTACGTGATTCGCTCGTGTCTAAGGCCGTTCTTTTTCTTGTTCGTCGACTCGATTCCTCGAAAGTCGATTGTCGTGGTCAGCCAGGTTTACCTGCAGCCACAGAAGTTGACGATGTCCCAACATGTGTAATAGAATTCTGAGAAAAAAAAACAACATTGAATTGTCTGCATTAGCCCACAAGTTGAGTTTTGTATAAATTAATTAAATTACTTACAAAAATAGTTACTGAAGTTTTGAGCCAAGTTTCGTATTTCTTCTGAAAATAATCATTATTTCAACGTGCTTCTTGCCATTTCTTATACAATTTACCAACAAGTTTTCGTAGTGCTTCTTTGGAATCACTAAAAATCGAAAAAGGTATCGATAATTTCGACGCAACTTTCTCCTCGAAAATCGCAACTTGCTGAGCGAAACTCGTGTGCAAGTTATTTTTCAGTATTTCGAAAATATCGTTGTAACTGCACGTGTAATCCGTAGTACGCGTGTCTGAAATCAAACAAACATTATAAATATTATTACAAAAATTATGTTTCAATAGAAAAAAATTTTAATCTACCTATATTATATCCTATATTATATCCTATATTAAGTGGGGGGGAGATCGAGGGGGGGAGAGAAGAAGAGGGGTTGATGGCACAAAAGATAAAGGCAGGAGAGGAGATTCGGATTGTGATAGCAGTTTATGTAAACGGAGATATGGAAAAGAAAGTAGAAAACGTGAGGGGATGGATGGAAGTGCAGAGGGTGGGGGAGAGGGTGATAGTAGGAGGAGATTGGAATGCGTGGACGGGTGAGGAAGGGGGAAGAGTGGAGGGACTAGAGAGAGAGGAGAGGGAGGGGGGAAGGCGCTCGAAGGATAAAAAGGTAAATGGGGAGGGAAGGAGGCTGACGAAGATGATAGAAGAAGTAGGATGGGAGATTTTTAATGGGAATATAAAGGGAGATGAAGAGGGAGAATATACGTACACAGGGGGAAGGGGTGAGACGGTGATAGATTATGTAATAGGAGATGAAGATACGAGTGAGGGAATAGAGAGTATGGTAGTGGGAGACGCAGTGGAGTCGGATCATCATCCGTTGATAGTGACGGTGAAGACGGGAAAGGCGAGGAGAAGAGAGGAGAAGAGGCAGGAAAGAAAGATAGGGAGTGGAAAATGGTCAGATAAAATGAAAGAGGAGTATTCAGCAAGGATGGATGAGGTAGAATTGAAGGGAGAGGGAATACAGGAAATGGTAGATAAGATAGGGGAGGAAATGAAAAAGGTGATGAAGAAGAGTGAGGAGGAAGGGGGAAGGGAGGGGAGGCAGCGAAGGGAAGGATGGTGAGATGGGGAGAGCAGGGAGAAGAAAGAGGGAGTCAGGAGGGAACTGAGGAAATGGAGAAAGGGAGAAGGTACGAGGGAGAACTACAGAGAAGGGAAAAAGGAGTATAGGGAGATGTGCGAGAGAAAAAAGCGAGAGGAGCAAGAGAGGCTAATAAGGGAGGTGGCGGAGGCTAGGACGGAGAGCAAAGTATGGGAGATAGTAAATAGGGGGAGAAAAGGGGGAAAGAGAGTGGATGAGAGGATAACGAAGGAAGAGTGGAAAGAATATTTCATGGGACTGCTGGGGGGAGTAGGGAATAGGGTGATGGCGGGGACGGAAAGGGAGGCGAGGGAAGGGAGGGAGGAGGAGTTGAGCAAAGAAGAAATCAGGAAAGCACTGAGAAAGACGAGAGAGGGAAAGGCAATGGGAGCGGATGAACTACCGAGCGAGGCATGGAAGTGCGGGGGGGAAAGGACGTTGGAAATGGCGTGGGAAATATGTAGAAGGGTATGGAGGGGGGAGGGATGGCCGCAAGGATGGAAAGATGGAATAATAGCACCGATAGTAAAGAAAGGAGAGGGAATAAGAGTGGAGGATTACAGGGGAGTGACGCTAATGCCGGCGCTGTATAAAATATACACGACGGTACTAGCGAGGAGATTGGAGGAGGAAGTAGAGGGAAGAGGAATGATACCACCGAACCAGACAGGGTTTAGAAAGGGTGTGGGGACAATTGACAACGTATACGTACTGAATTATTTGGTGAACAGGCAGGTCAGAAAAACGAAGGGGAAGTTGGTGGCGTTGTTTGTGGATTTGAAGGCGGCGTTCGATTCGGTGGACAGGCGGGTACTGTGGGAGGCGTTAGAGAGGAGAGGAGTGAGAAAGGGCCTAAGGGAGAGGATAGAAGAGGTATACGAAGAGACAGTAAGTAGAGTGAAGGTGGGGGGAGAGATAGGAGAGGGCTTCTGGACGGCGAAAGGGGTGAGACAGGGGTGTCCGATGAGTCCCATATTATTTAATATGTTGACGGCAGATATGGAGGAAGAGCTGAAGAAGGGAAGGTGGGGAGGAGTAAAAGTAGGGGAACGAAGGATTTGCACGTTGGCATATGCAGATGATGTGGTGGTGGTAGCGGAAAACGAGGAGGAGATGGAAAGTATGATCAGGAGATTAGAGAAGTATTTTGAGAAAAGGAAATTGGAAGGGAATGTGGGAAAAACGAAGATCATGAGATTTAGGAAGGGGGGAGGGAGATACAAGAGGGGGAATTGGAGATGGAAAGGGAAGAGAATAGAGGAGGTGAAGGAATTTAAATACCTGGGGTATGTATTTAAGAGAAATGGGGGACAGGAAGCACATATAAAGGACAGGGTTAGAAAGGCGGGGGTGGTGATGAAACAGGTATGGGGGATAGGAAAGAGGAAGTTTGGGAAGAAATGGGAGAGAAGGATGTGGCTGTTTGATACACTGGTGTGGACAGTGATGGTATACGGGGCAGAGATATGGGGTTGGGAAGAAAGGGAGGAAATAGAGAGAGTGCAGGAAAGATATATCAGATGGACGCTAGGTATAGACTGGAGGTCGCCGGGATATATGGTGAGAGAGGAGGCAAAGAGGGATAAGCTGAGAACGAGGGCAGGAAGAAGAGCGTGGAAATTTGAGGAGAAGCTGAGGAGTGGGGAGGGGAGTGAATTGGCGAGGGCGTGCTGGGAAGAGATAACGGAGCGGGGAAGAGAAAGGGTGGGGGAGATATCGAGCTGGGAGAAGGGAAGGAAAGAATTCTTAGATAGGGTTGCAGGAGGGAGGGAGCAAGAGGAAGAACAGGGAGAAGGAGGATACGAGAAGATAGAAAAAGAGGATCGTAGAGGACAGGAAAGGGAGAGAAGAAAGAAAATAGTGAGATCAAAATATAATAGGTGGTATAGGGAGGTAAGAGCAGAGGGGATACCAAGGTACCTGAAGAAGGGATGGAGCGAAGAAAGATGCAAACGGATAGCAAGGTTCAGAATAGGAAATGAGATGAGAGAGGGTAGGTATTGGGAGAGAGAGGAAGATAAAGTGTGTAGAGTATGCGGGGGAGAGGAGTCGTGGGAGCACGTGCTAGAGAGGTGTAGAGGCGGTGAGGGGGACGAGCGGGGGATGGGGGAGAAGATTAGAGAGATTCTGGATGAAGGGGGAGGGGGGAGGAATGGATGAAGGAGCTGGAGAGGATTAGAGGGGAAGTAGGAATAGAAGAGGAGGAAAGGGAGGGAGAACAGGTGTGAATGAAGGATTGGAGTGAAAGAGAGGAAACGGAAGTCGGCGCGAGGAGGGACAGGCGGTAGAATAAGAGTAGGTTAAGAAAACGGAAATGAAGGAGAAAGAGGAGAGAAAAGGAGGGAGAGGGACGAGCGTGCGGATAAAGCGAGCGAGCGAGGGGTGCGAGCGAGACGAGCGAGACGGGCGAGCGAGACGTGCGAGCGAGACGAGAGAAAATAGCGAGCGGAGGATGAGGATAAGAATGGATGGATGAGAGAGGAGAGAGAACGGGATATGTGGAATGGGATATGTGGAATGGGAATAAGAGATGTGGAAAAGAATGTGAAAGAGGATAAAAGGATGTAAGGAGAAAGAAAGGAGACAACCTTTTCAAAAACTTGTAACCCGTTAGGGAACAATAAATATACATACATACATACATATATCCTATATTATATATATTATATATATAATATATATTATATTATTATAATATATAAAATTATATATTATAATAAAAGTATCACAGTGGATTCGGACATTTATTTATGTATGTACTACATTTGCGTCATTTATATATTAATAATTAATAATTACTTGCAACAATTGTCATTTACATTAATTAAGAATACATTTTACTTACTTTCATCTCTATCCATTCTGAACGTTCGTATTTTCACACTTTAACTTTCGTATATACGCTCTGCTCGGAACTCTACGAAGGTTTCCTTACAACTGCACTTTCAATGTAAAAGAATGCAGAATGACGAACTGCAGACACCAGAGTTGCCATAATTCGGGTGTACAAACGACCTGGCAACCCTGCGCGGGCAGGAAAAGAAGGGTCGGGCGCGGCCGGTCGTCGCATTATAATGCGTATACCTGCTTGACCGGGAGAAACTTCCCGAGCATTACGTACCATCACTATTTTGCTTCTCATTCTAAAACTGCAAAAATTAGCACCTGGCAATTTTATTATTCGAATCTTGATAATATTTCGAAGCCGTTAAAACAAAAACCAGCCTGGGCATCCCTGGGCAAAAAAACTTTTCCACTTTTTAGTTACGTTATTTTATTAACAGGCAGGCTTGAAATGCAGATATTCAGCACCCATTTTAATATGTTATATACAACATTTCCAATAATTTAACCATACGAAAATAATGTGTGAACCTTCAACTGTACCGTCAATTAATCCGTTTTTAAATCGGCAGCGTGGAATAGAAAATATTTCACTTCGCGCGAGTCGAATATTTCGGGCCGAGAATCAGCGCGCGCCACGCTAGAAAAGGGTCAACTTCTGAATATCGTCACCTGCTGAATTCGAAAGCTAGAGACCTGTTATTTCGGTATCAAGTGTAGAAACATGGTTTCTAACGATTCCAAAAAAAAAAAATGGAAAAAGTCGAAAGGTCATTTTTTGGATTTTGCCCACTTTTCTGAAATCCAGCCCACTGTGGATCCGTAAGATTGGAAATTGCTTCGAAAATCTTTCGCCATTTGTCCTGATTTGTGACACTTATGACACGTCGTCGGGGGACGTTTTTCTTGATGCGTCTGCCTATTTGTTGTTTCATTACCTGGGGCTGTTTTTTCTTCTTTTATTTTGCCCTTCATTGCTGTTGCGAGGTCTGAGAAGCCTCGAGCCTTTACAATAACCTGAAATTCTCACCTGTGTCCTCGCTCGAAGTTATGGAGCCCCATTTTGCGTACTTAGCCCTCAATGGCTTGTTTTTTGGCGTCATTTGTGCTTCTGTCGCTGTACTCACGTCTATTAATTCCATCATAATTTTTTCTGACCTTCAACCGAAGGCCAATTCTGACTCGTTTTTTTTTGTTTGCTGGTGTTGACCTCTACTTGTAGAGCTGCTACCGTTCGTCTTCTGCCATACAAGGCGGTCATTTCTTCTCTAAATTTCGCAAAACTGTCTATATGTTTGTATTTTATTTCTTTTGCAGCTTTACCTATTACTTTCGTTTTTAATACGGCTTTTAAAAGATGGCCTTTGTCTGTGAGTGCGATACTCTCGTCAGCGTATTCGTATGCGTTTATTATGTCATCTACTTTCTCGGGCTTTGTCCCGTCGTAACAAGGTATTAAAGTTCTTGCCCCTTTTAAGGTAATGTGTGATTGTGCGTTTTCCGCCTTTGTGTTGTCTATGTTCAGCAGTGTGCCGTTGAATAAAATAAAGACAGCTAAATTTATTTCTGTACGGCGCTCAGTATCTACTGCGTCTTCAAAATCTCTTATTATTCTTACGCGTTTTTCGGGTCTTTTTTTTGGAGTGCCTGGTAAACGATTTGATTCGTCTGAGCTACTAACTGTACGGCGTTTTTTGTCACTTTGAAAGTCAACTTCCTCTACTCTTTCGTAATTAAGTGGTTTGTCAAAAATAGATTCTAACAATCTAGAAAGTACGCGCCTACCTGATAAGCATAAGCGTGTGACTTCCTCGTCTTCCGACATGCAATTTTATTTATTTTTACTTTTTTCTGGCTTTGGAGGGTTACAAAATGAAATATGTTCCGTCACTTACAGTATGATGCTCTGCTTTATGATGTTCAAAGATTTGTTGTGGATTATTTGCCCTTGTAGTTCTGCGTTGTCGATTTTTTCTTCTACTAGTTCTGCGTTGTCGATTTTTTCCTCTAGTAGTTATGCGTTGTCGATTTTTTTTCTCATCGACCCGTCGGACTCGGGTTGAATGGTCTTTGTCAGCTTCCTGATGAGTCTCTGGTTTCGTAGTCAGTACTGCTCGATGATCCTCGGAATCCACTCGATTATGTTTGTATTTTTTAAAGTCTCTTTCTTTTTTTTTCAAATTAGTCTGTTAACTCTGGTGTCTGGTCTCACTACCGACTTGGTCGGGCTTTCAGTTTTATTTTTCTTGAAATTTATCTTTTCACTTCTTTTCGCGTTCGTTTGTCGTGACTCGGTCACTTACACTCGCGATACTTAGTAGGGCTTGCTTCGTTACCGTGAATTTATCATATCAAATTGTGACAATCCCACCGCTGCCATCAATGTTGGCCCTGCGAATTTCATCACGTGGGGATGAAATCGTCGAGGACGGGTTTGTGGGTGTTTGTCAAGGTTGAGTAAATCTCCAACCCGAGTATTACAAAATTACGGTCTAATTTATTCGATGATGATGAAGTATTGGTTACCATATCGTTATTGGTTATTTTGCCTTGAGATCGACTGACTGCAATTTGGCCATAGCTTCCGCTAACGATAGCTCGCTTTATTGAACAGCCCTGTTGCAAACCAAAGACTACCTTTTTATATTATTCTTGTAATGACTTTTCATTTAATTTTCTGGAGAGGTGGAATCACACGAACGTCGCGTGACAACTTGTGTCGCAATGTCACCTTTAAACTGCTGACTTCGCACAATTACAAAGTCACCTTCAATCTGCTATGTTTGCACAATCAATGTCTAAGTTGAATATAATTCTACATGATGAAATCGAGGCACATTACTCAATACTAGCCCGATCAGTACATAAACATGGCCAACGACTCACTCATACAGATATCGGTCAACATTTGTTAGTAAGTGCCAAGGCACGCACGCTGATTAAGACTACAAACTATGGTTATTTCATACAATTACAAAACAGAGATATAACAAAACTGCCACTCACCAGTTGAGATGGAGAGAAATAAAGGAAGAAAATAAAATACCTGATTTGGTAACATATTTGCGATTTTTCACCGTACGTGCTGCATGGTGTTACGTCCCGAGAGCGTCGGTAGAGCAGAAACTCTTGTAACCCGCGATGGGCGAGTTCGACGAGTCTGATATGAGCGGTTTCTGCTTTTTTCCTACTCGATACCGGAACCAATAGCATATAAATGTTTTTGGGTATATCAGCGACCACTACGCGTGGCTGATTTGCCGGAAAAAAGATGTTGATGATTTCGAAGATTTGTTGATTAAACAGAAGAACGTTTTTATTCAATTTATAACTGTCGATGATCTTGGTTGGTAAGACCAAGATATTTGAATATGGATACAGAATGTTTGATACACTTGATATTTTCGGATAACAGACACTGGAATCGCGCGTACGAAGTTTAATTGAATTGAGCGCGATTCGAACGAACTCATGAGTCTCGTGTTTTATTCTGGATTTCGAATTGAGACTGTTCGTCGGAAATGGCGAGTTTTATTTTCTACCAAGACTAAGCGTAATGAAATCGTCTAGAGCGAATAGTAAAGATGAATCGAAGTCAATTGATAAAAATTAAGTGTCTGTCGATGAATTGAAATGGAACGGTAAAATTTTAGTGTCAGTTTTTTGGAGAGTTTGGTTTTTTATAACCTTGGTGAATGGAGTTTAGGGAGATGGAAAATTTGGGTTGGGTAGGAGAGAATTGTTCTCGTTGGTCCAAGTGGAGCAAGGGAGGAGTCAAGCTGATGCCGCGTGGGCGTACTTAAGGGCGGGTTTTTTATCCTTAAAAAGTTTGGTGATCGTTGCGAGTTTCCTGTGTCTGTTTTAAATATATTTTTTTATAGATAAACATGCCGGCGTTTTCCTCGGAAAAGGGAAACGTTTTTTCAGTTGCAAGATAAAGAATATTCGATTATAATATAAGTGTCGCTGTTTTCTTCTGGCGAGAGACGCGTGCACGTGGGAAAGCAAATAGTCTCGAGAAATGCGAGGTTTTCGCTTGTATGTTGAAGATATAATTTTACGACAGGATGTGTCCCCTTTCCTCGGGAAAGGGCCGTGTGCTGATCAAATGTTTACGAAGATATTAGTTTTGGTACATTTGGGGACCAAATGTATCAACTGAGTTGGATTATTTAGTTTAGATATTGGGTGGTCTTGAGATTCTCTTCTCGTCTAGTTTTGAATATAAATATATTAGACTGGGAGATAGTGAAAGGATTTGGTAAGTCATTTCTTACAGTATGGCGCTTTTAGGGGGGTTCATATACGTAATAAGTGGCAGGAAAATTATGTTGTTACCGGTGGTGCGCAGGACGCAATTGCAGAATAATTAATTGAAATTGCTCGAAAAACCGGAGGTGTCAAACAATTTCTTTCACAAAATTTCTTTAATTTATCGGTACTTCAACAAAAAAAAATCCGGCGCTCGCTATATGCCATACTTCTCCGGTGGGTGTTTAGGCCCGCCATACTTTTTTAAAAATGTTTTTTTTTTTTTTCTATTTATTTCTTACAGGCAGATTTTTTTTTAATAATTTTTTTTCATTAATCTTGTACGAAAATCACCACGCCATACCATTCCGACGGTCCAAAATACCCGCCATACCCCCTCAAACATGTCATTTTTCAAAATTCGAATACTATTTCTTTCACCTTAAAATTTGGTCTAGTAGTTGTTTTTATGATTAGAATCATAATTGTTATAATGCCATACCTGTAGAGTGGGTGATATATGTACAATGTAATTAAATAATTGTAAAATTTTATGCAACATTTGAACAATTTCTTACAGTATGGCACCAATTTTTTTTGAAAGTTTGATATGTGAGGAACGTAAATACTAAATTTCAAAGTTGTATGTAGGGACATTCTTCTTTAATTAAATAACGTGCTATGTCATATAATATTCTACGCTCGAACGTCTTCGAACTGTCTTCCTCAATACAAATTCTAACGCAGGTACACAGCAGCTGCTGGTCAGGCGTCGCAAACTCCGTCGGGCGTCCAAAAATCAATTTTCCGGGTATGGCACCACTTTTCGACTTCACCATAAGTATGGGATAATTTTCCTGAATCAAACTTTTTATGAACTTTCCGAAAATGAAAATGCCATACTGTAAGAAATCGTTTTTTTTTTTTTTTTTTTTACATAGCAGCGTGCGTATCACGGTCTTTCGTACCATGGTCACAGAATGGCGTATTTTTTTTAACTTATAATCATATTAAAACAATCTGATTTCATTTATGCCATACTGTAAAAAATAATTTTACGGTTTCTATAGGCGTGTTTTAAAAAGGTTAAAAAATACCATGTTTCAAGTATGGTAACACTTTTGTACTGCACTAGAAGCGTGGCGTATATAATTTTATCTCACTGTATCATAAACTGACCACGATTTAACTGCCATACTGAAAGAAATAGTTTTTCCGAATTTTGAAAAATGACATGTTTGAGGGGAGTAGTATGTGGACCACTATGGCCACCCCCACTCCTATCCCCACTCCTATCCCCTCCACTTTCCCCCGCGCTGGAGCCTCTTTCCGAGCGTGGTGGGGGTAATGGTGGGGAGAGGTGGTGGGGGGAAGAGTTCTGACGGCTCGCCATAGTGGTCCGATTATTATCATTATTATTATTATTAATATTTATTTTTATTATTTTCAATATTCTCTCTCTCTCTCTCTCTCTCTCTCTCTCTGGATTATTATTTTTTACTTTCATAATGATTATTATTTTTATTATTATTTTTAATATTTCCACTCTCTCTCCGATTTATGATTATTTTTTACTGATGCTTCTCCCGAGGCTATTAGGCGCATCTCTCTCTCTCTCTCTCTCTCTCTCTCTCTCTCTCTCTCTCTCTCTCACTCAACGTGCATTACACTGCTCACTTCTCTGCTTTTGTAAGACTATTTTGTAAGTTTATATTACTCTACCATGTTATCATTTATACTTTGGGGTATTCACCCTGGTGTAATAAAAATACGTTCTTCTTCTTCTTCTTCTTATTCTCTCTCGCTCCTGTCACTTAGGTTTTTCTTCTCTTTCTCCTTCTCTCGCACACACTCTCTGTTTTTTGCGCACATTTTGTCTCTCTCTCACTATTCTCCCTCGTTATTTCGGTAACTAAAATTTATTCCGAATCCGTGAAAAAAAATCACCGCACAGTAGAATTGCGAAGGAGTTTAAAAACACTCGTACTAGCACTCCAAAATTTATTCCGATATTCCTACGAATAAGGTTTTGAGTGATCTACAGCAGGAATTATTTTGAAAAACGATAGAATGCAAACCCGCACAGATATATTCGTTATACTTATCTCCGTGAGTCCCGTCTTTATGAAATATTTTTATTAGCACGAGCACACACGTTAATCCTGAGGGCACATAAATTATTTAAACGAATAATATTTTAACCGATTGACATTGCGAGAACGTTTTCCCGATGTTACACGATTAAAAGAACGACGATTACTGAGCTCTACAGATGCTTGGAAGAAAGCTCCACACGCCTTTAGGGATAATATTATGAAGACTTCTCGGCGCGCGCGAAATGCACCGTCAGCACCACGTGCATGTCTCATCGTCGCCCAAGCTTGCTCGAATTCGCTCATTTTTTTAATGTATATAATGTGGTCTGAAGATGCAACGCGAGTATACCTACAGACACAATAGGTATACGCTGCGAATATACATAGGTAAGCTAACGAGGTACCGTTCCGTAGCGCTCGAGAGTCAATAACTATGGGCATGCTCACGCGGTATCGTTCAGCAGCAGCAGTTCTTTTACATATAGGGCGAAGAATGAATTAAAATTGTACAGATCACAGGCAGGCAGGGGCATTTATCATCGAATGGCCCATCTACAAGAGTATAGCGATGACTGATACTGTTCTCCTTTGCGATTGTATTTTTCAAATTTTTTTGCACCCGGAGAGAAAAGTTGCATGGCTCTCGCCGCTACACATACACACTGGCGTGTATAAGAGGATGTCAGCTAATTTGCACGCGCCAAGGTTTACTTTGTTTTGACGAAAACAGAGTATCAATATCATGATGCTTTATATGAAAGCGATGTATAAGGCTGATTCGAGCTATGTAAGAAAAATTATAAATTAAAAATTTTTCTCTACACGGAAAAAAATTTTGCCTCTCGGGAGAAACACTTCGGAAATTCTTTTGAATTTTGAAGTGGAAATAGTTGTTTTTACAGTTTAAACCAGCAAATATGGTTATACAGATAGTACAGAAGTATATTCCGCACATTAATTTTAGATCAAAACACTGTAAAGAGATTAATTTACTGTGTTAAACTGCATTTTTTTATCTTCATCGTTGTATTTTTTAAATTTCAGTTATTATGTTTGAAATGTCTTTTTTTCCGTGTAGCCTTGAAATTATTTTCTTTATTGAACGAAAATTATTTTTTCGAAAAAAAAAGTGCCGAGAGATGAGCTCGAGGCTCCAGAGATCACGAGCATGCATAGTTATTGAGCTCTCCTCTTTGGGTAAGTATTCGCTAACTCTCTCTCTCTCTCTCTCTCTCTTTTCTGTATGCATATCTTTTTCCATGACTCGAATCTTTCTATCACAGCAATAGCGGGCTTTTTTTTATATTTTTCGATGTATACCGAGTATTCAAGTATGAAACTACGAGATTTCTCGATTTTTCGAGGTGCGTGAAATGCATCATCAGCAGTGCGGCAGCCGGTTACAGGCCGTCTTCGCTCAATGCTGCGAATATCTTCTCCCTATTTTTATATAATGTGTTTGTAGATATTTGTGTGCTTCATGCAACTTAGTAATATAATTTCATATATATTTCGCCCTCAAGATCGTTAAACCTTATAAAAATTATGATACCCACTTATGTATTCAATTTTAAAAGTATATTTTTATGAATTGAAAATTTCTCTGTTGCCTTCAAAACATTTTTCTTTATCGAACGAAAATTATTTTTTCGAAAAAAGAGCCGAGAGGTGAACGCGAGGCTTAGCCGAGAGGTACGGCAGAGATCACGAGAATAGTTATTGAGCTCTCTCTCTCTCTCTCTTTCTCTCTCTCTCTCTCTCTCTCTTTCTGTATCCATATCTTTTTCCATGCTCGAGAGTCTTTCTATAGCAACAATAGGGGGCATTTTAAACATTTTTCGATGTACACCGAGTATGCAGGAATAGCACCGTGAGTTATGGCGATTTCTCGAGATGTCTGAAATTCATCAGTAACAGGGCAGCAACCGGTTACGTCGCCGTCTTTGCTAAATGTTGCGAGGCTCTTCTCCTTATTTTTCGCTCAATGTGTGCTTATCTCTATCAATCCCCCCGTGTCTCTGAACATACATAACTGCCTTCATTTACGGGGGTTCGAACGCTGCTACTTCTTTTAATACACATTTTTTTCTTTGAAAAAAAATAAAAGCAACCGGGAATCGTTTGTCGATCGTTCGTTTATATCACTCGTATGAAAAATGTTTCCGAGAAAAATTATTTCAATTTCGAAAAATTTAAGAAAACTTTGTTTTGAAACTCATTTGTTTCGTTCATTTGTATAGTTCGTTCGTATCGCCCCTATCATAATGATTTCGTCGTAATAATTTTACATGAAAAAACTTTTTTCGAAGACGATGATTTTTATTATAAATTACATTAAATTGATTGGAAACTCGCTCTTGTCGTTTGTTCGTGCCGTTAGTTCGTTCGTTTCGTTAATTCGTACAATTAAAAAAAAAAAAGAAAAAAAATGTCCGAGAAACAAAAATGTTATTGGAAACCCTCTCTCGTCATTCGTTAGTATTGCCAAAATTTTTATTGGAAACTCGCTCTCGTCGTTCGTTATTATCACTCGTATCGTTCCTTTCGTAATAATTCTACTTGGAAAAACTATTTCAAAGAAAAAAGACTAAGGAAAAAAATTTCGGAAAAAGATTTTTTATTATAAATTTAATTGAAATTGATTGGAAACTCTCGCTCTCGTCGTTTTCTTAGTTCATCCGTATCTCTCGCTCGCATCGTTCGTATTATTTGCTCCGATCGATCATGTTTTATTACTTTTTAGAAGAAATGTTTGAGAAACGAGCAACTTTATTGGTAATTCGCTCGTATCGGCTTTTCGTATCGCTGGTATCGTTTGTGTCGCAATAATTTTACATGAAAAAGCTTCGAACATATGTTTAAGAAACGAAACTTTAATTACAAACGCTCTCTCATCGTTCGCTCGATCGTTCGTTCATTCGTTCGTTTGTTCGTTCGTTCCTTGGCTCCTTCGTTCCTTCGTTCGTTCGTTCGTTCGTTCGTTAGTTCGTTCGTTCGTTCGTTCGTTCCTTCGATCATTCGTTCCTTCGTTCGTTCGTTGATTCCTTCGTTCGTTCGGAAAATATTTTTGAAAAAATTTTTGAGAAATTAAAATTTTATTGAAAGCCTACTCTTGTCATTCGTTCGCATCGTTCTTTCCTATTGCTCGTGTCGTTCGTTCCGATCGTTCGTTCGTTCATTCATTGGTTCGTTCGTTCATTCATTAGTTCGTTCGGTAAATATTTTTGAAAAAATTTTTGAGAAACGAATATTTTATTGAAAACACACTCGTTTCGTTCGTTCCGATCGTTCGTTCGTTCGTTCGTTCTTTCGTTCATTCGTATCGCTCGTGTCGTAATAATTTTACTTAAAAAACTTGTTCGGAAATTTTTTTTTTCTAATGGTTGGGAAATAAAATTTGTATCGGAAACCCACGCTGTCATTCGTATTGCTGGCTCGTATCGTTCGTGTTATAATAATTTTAGTGGAAGAACTTTTTTCGAAGAAAACCATTTTGATAATAATTAAATAAAATTGATTGGAAACGCACTATCGTCGTTCGTTCGTACCGCTCGTTCATTCGTTTCGTTCATTCGTGAAATTTCGAAAATTTTTTTGAGAAACAAAAAATTTATTAAAAACTCGTTCCCCTCGTTCGTTAGTACTATTCGTATCGATCGTGTCACAATAATTCTACTTGGAAAAATTTTTTCAAAGAAAAAACGACGTTGAGACAAAATTTATTTGTTTGGAATAGTATTTTGGTAATAAATTTAATTAATATTGATTGGACAATTGCTAAAAAAATAATAATGTCGAGTTTTATTTGCACACCCCCTCTGGGGGGTTCTTACAAGGGTGGTGATTTCGTATACTTTCCGACCATCAACCGCCTGCTCCGACCATTATTATCACCACCTACTCCTCCTCGCGATCATACGTCTGCAGCCGCATCGCTCCTTCACCATTTTATCCTGTATCGCATTCGCCGAGGACGGAGGAAAACTGCAGAAAACCTTCCGCCGATACAGGTCGGAGTCTCCCTAGTTTCCCCCTGGTGGCCGCGCGAGTAAACTCAAGCACGGTCTCCAGAGAAGACCTAAGCGAGCTCCTCCTTTACTGTGATTCAGTGGGTAAGTCAGTGCACGGCTAAGCGGCCACCTTCCGAGCGATAAGAACCGCTGCGGGAGTCCTCCAGAGCCGTACCCCGACCACCCACCCATCACAGAAAGGTGTTTTTGGGCATTTGTTTTGGTGGGATCCGAACCACCGGGTTTGCAGATTAAACACATAGAATAAATTCCATCGGTGTCGGCCGTGGGGCTCGAACCCGGGTCCACTGCGTGCGAACCCAGAGCCTCACCCACTAAGCCACTGCTCTCCCTTTTGATTGGACAATTGCTATTATCGTTCGTTTCGTTGATCCGTATCGCTCGTTCGTATCATTCGCACGTATCGTTCATATTATTTGCTCATATCGATCATGGTATATTCATTTTTAGAAGAAATGTTTGAGTAACAAACAACTTTATTGGTAATTCGCTCTAGTTATTCGCGCGTATCGGCTTTTCGTATCGCTGTTACTGTTTGTGTCACAATAACTTTACTTCAAAAACTTTCGAAAAAATGTTTGAGAAACGAAAATTTCATTAGAAACACCCTCTCATCGTTCGTTCCTTCATTCCTTCGTTCGTTCGTTCGTTATTTCCTTCGTTCGTTCTCTCGCTCCTTCATTCCTTCATTCGTTCGTTCGTTCGCTCCTTCGTTAGTTTGTTAGTTAGTTTGTTCGTTCGTTCGTTCGTTCGTTCGTTCGTTCGTTCGTTCGTTCGTTCGTTCGTTCGTTCGTTCGTTCGTTCGCTCTTTCGTTAGTTTGTTAGTTCGTTCCTTCCTTCGCTCATTCGTTAATTCGTTCCTTCATTCGTTCGTTCGTTCGATCGTTCGCTCGTTCGTTCCATCCTTCGCTCCTTCGTTACTTCGTTCCTTCGTTCGTTCGTTAGTTCGTTCGTTCCTTCCTTCGCTCCTTCGTTCCTTCATTCGTTCGTTCGTTCGTTCGTTCGTTCGTTCCTTCATTTGTTCGTTCGTTCGTTCATTCGTTCGTTCGTTCGTTCGTTCCTTCCTTCCTTCCTTCGCTCCTTCGTTCCTTTATTCCTTCATTCCTTCGTTCGTTCGTTCGTTCGTTCGTTCGTTCGTTCGTTCCTTCGTTACTTCGTTCCTTCGTTCGTTCGTTCCTTCCTTCCTTCGCTCCTTCGTTCCTTCATTCGTTCGTTCGTTCGTTCGTTCGTTCGTTCGTTCGTTCATTCGTTCGTTCGTTCGTTCGCTCGTTCGTTCCTTCCTTTGCTCCTTCGTTCCTTTATTCGTTCGTTCGTTCGTTCGTTCGTTCGTTCGTTCCTTCGTTCGTTCCTTCCTTCCTTCCTTCACTCCTTCGTTACTTCGTTCCTTCGTTCCTTCGTTCGTTCGTTCGTTCGTTAGTTCGTTCGTTCCTTCCTTCGCTCCTTCGTTCCTTCATTCGTTCGTTCGTTCGTTCGTTCGTTCGTTCGTTCGTTCGTTCGTTCGTTCGTTCGTTCGTTCGTTCGTTCGTTCGTTCGTTCGTTCGTTCGTTCGTTCCTTCCTTCGCACCTTCGTTTCTTCATTCGTTCGTTCGTTCGTTCGTTCGTTCATTCGTTCATTCGTTCCTTCGTTCCTTCGTTCCTTTATTCCTTCGTTAGTTCGCATCGTTCGTTTTGTCATTCGCTCGTATCGCACGTGTTGTAATAATGTTACTTTTGAAAAACTTGTTCCGGAAATATTTTTGAACAATTTTTGAGATACGAAATTTTATTCGAAACTCACTCTTGTCGTTCATTCGCATCGTTCTTTCGTATCGCCTGTATCGTTCGTGTCGTGAAAATTTTACTTGGAGAAATTATATCGACAACTTGCTCTCGTCGTTCGTTCGTATCGTTTGTATCGTTTGTGCCTTAACAATTTTACTTCGAAAAATTTTGGAAAGAATTTTAAAAAAATAGGTGTTTGAGAAAAATTTTATTGGAAACCCCACTCTTGTCGTTCGTTCATTCGTATCATTTATTTTTCGTTCATCCGTGCCGCTCCTTCCGTTTATTCGTGTCGTTCATTCGTATCGCTCACGTCGCAATAACTTTACTTGGAAAACTTGTTCGGAAAAATTTTGAAAAAGGTGTGAGAAACAAAAAATTTGAGTGGAAGCCGACTCTCGTCGTTCGTTCGTATCGTTCGTTCATATCGCTCACATTATTTACTCGTATTGCTCGTGATTGAAGTAATTTATCGAAAGAAATTTCGTAAAAGCGTTTAGGAAACAAAATTTTATTCATAACAAGTTATGATCAAAATTTTGCGAACGGCGACAGCTTGAAGCCACCGTTCGTTCGTACCCTTCTTTCGTATTGCCCCGTATCGTTCATGTCATGATGATTTCAATTCGAAAAGTCTTTCAGAAGAAGTGTCGAAAAAAATAAATAAAATCAGCTTTTATACGTGTTCTGTACAGTTAATAGTGAGCTTCTAGAAGCTTCGATGACCTCATCCTGTTTCAAGGATTTTTCACTAAAACGTGGATTTTTCACTATATTACGTCGTAAATTTTAAAGAGTTTCATAGAAATGGTGATGTGAATCGTATAAAACTGATTTTATTCGTCATTATCAATCGGTTTACTTTGGTTCGATGCACGGAAGAATTGCATTCACATGGAAAGAATTTTGGATGTACAAGGTTTTAAGAAACCTATTAATACGTTTGTGGTAAAGGAGCCGGCAGCAGTTGAAATTCAGTTTTTCTCGTGAAATTATTACGATATGAACGATACGAGCGATACGAACGAACGGCGAGAGCAAGTTTGCAAGAAATGTTTGTTTCTTAAACATTTTTCCGACACTTCTTCTGAAAGACTTTTCGAATTGAAATCATCATGACATGAACGATACGGGGCAATACGAAAGAAGGGTACGAACGAACGGTGGCTTCAAGCTGTCGCCGTTCGCAAAATTTTGATCATAACTTGTTATGAATAAAATTTTGTTTCCTAAACGCTTTTACGAAATTTCTTTCGATAAATTACTTCAATCACGAGCAATACGAGTAAATAATGTGAGCGATATGAACGAACGATACGAACGAACGACGAGAGTCGGCTTCCACTCAAATTTTTTGTTTCTCACACCTTTTTCAAAATTTTTCCGAACAAGTTTTCCAAGTAAAGTTATTGCGACGTGAGCGATACGAATGAACGACACGAATAAACGGAAGGAGCGGCACGGATGAACGAAAAATAAATGATACGAATGAACGAACGACAAGAGTGGGGTTTCCAATAAAATTTTTCTCAAACACCTATTTTTTTAAAATTCTTTCCAAAATTTTTCGAAGTAAAATTGTTAAGGCACAAACGATACAAACGATACGAACGAACGACGAGAGCAAGTTGTCGATATAATTTCTCCAAGTAAAATTTTCACGACACGAACGATACAGGCGATACGAAAGAACGATGCGAATGAACGACAAGAGTGAGTTTCGAATAAAATTTCGTATCTCAAAAATTGTTCAAAAATATTTCCGGAACAAGTTTTTCAAAAGTAACATTATTACAACACGTGCGATACGAGCGAATGACAAAACGAACGATGCGAACTAACGAAGGAATAAAGGAACGAAGGAACGAAGGAACGAATGAACGAATGAACGAACGAACGAACGAACGAACGAATGAAGAAACGAAGGTGCGAAGGAAGGAACGAACGAACGAACGAACGAACGAACGAACGAACGAACGAACGAACGAACGAACGAACGAACGAACGAACGAACGAACGAACGAACGAACGAACGAACGAATGAAGGAACGAAGGAGCGAAGGAAGGAACGAACGAACTAACGAACGAACGAACGAACGAAGGAACGAAGGAACGAAGTAACGAAGGAGTGAAGGAAGGAAGGAAGGAACGAACGAAGGAACGAACGAACGAACGAACGAACGAACGAATAAAGGAACGAAGGAGCAAAGGAAGGAACGAACGAGCGAACGAACGAACGAACGAATGAACGAACGAACGAACGAACGAACGAACGAACGAACGAATGAAGGAACGAAGGAGCGAAGGAAGGAAGGAACGAACGAACGAAGGAACGAAGTAACGAAGGAACGAACGAACGAACGAACGAACGAACGAACGAACGAAGGAATGAAGGAATAAAGGAACGAAGGAGCGAAGGAAGGAAGGAAGGAACGAACGAACGAACGAACGAATGAACGAACGAACGAACAAATGAAGGAACGAACGAACGAACGAACGAACGAACGAATGAAGGAACGAAGGAGCGAAGGAAGGAACGAACGAACTAACGAACGAACGAAGGAACGAAGTAACGAAGGAGCGAAGGATGGAACGAACGAGCGAACGATCGAACGAACGAACGAATGAAGGAACGAATTAACGAATGAGCGAAGGAAGGAACGAACTAACAAACTAACGAAAGAGCGAACGAACGAACGAACGAACGAACGAACGAACGAACGAACGAACGAACGAACGAACGAACGAACGAACGAACAAACTAACTAACAAACTAACGAAGGAGCGAACGAACGAACGAATGAAGGAATGAAGGAGCGAGAGAACGAACGAAGGAAATAACGAACGAACGAACGAAGGAATGAAGGAACGAACGATGAGAGGGTGTTTCTAATGAAATTTTCGTTTCTCAAACATTTTTTCGAAAGTTTTTGAAGTAAAGTTATTGTGACACAAACAGTAACAGCGATACGAAAAGCCGATACGCGCGAATAACTAGAGCGAATTACCAATAAAGTTGTTTGTTACTCAAACATTTCTTCTAAAAATGAATATACCATGATCGATATGAGCAAATAATATGAACGATACGTGCGAATGATACGAACGAGCGATACGGATCAACGAAACGAACGATAATAGCAATTGTCCAATCAAAAGGGAGAGCAGTGGCTTAGTGGGTGAGGCTCTGGGTTCGCACGCAGTGGACCCGGGTTCGAGCCCCACGGCCGACACCGATGGAATTTATTCTATGTGTTTAATCTGCAAACCCGGTGGTTCGGATCCCACCAAAACAAATGCCCAAAAACACCTTTCTGTGATGGGTGGGTGGTCGGGGTACGGCTCTGGAGGACTCCCGCAGCGGTTCTTATCGCTCGGAAGGTGGCCGCTTAGCCGTGCACTGACTTACCCACTGAATCACAGTAAAGGAGGAGCTCGCTTAGGTCTTCTCTGGAGACCGTGCTTGAGTTTACTCGCGCGGCCACCAGGGGGAAACTAGGGAGACTCCGACCTGTATCGGCGGAAGGTTTTCTGCAGTTTTCCTCCGTCCTCGGCGAATGCGATACAGGATAAAATGGTGAAGGAGCGATGCGGCTGCAGACGTATGATCGCGAGGAGGAGTAGGTGGTGATAATAATGGTCGGAGCAGGCGGTTGATGGTCGGAAAGTATACGAAATCACCACCCTTGTAAGAACCCCCCAGAGGGGGTGTGCAAATAAAACTCGACATTATTATTTTTTTAGCAATTGTCCAATCAATATTAATTAAATTTATTACCAAAATACTATTCCAAACAAATAAATTTTGTCTCAACGTCGTTTTTTCTTTGAAAAAATTTTTCCAAGTAGAATTATTGTGACACGATCGATACGAATAGTACTAACGAACGAGGGGAACGAGTTTTTAATAAATTTTTTGTTTCTCAAAAAAATTTTCGAAATTTCACGAATGAACGAAACGAATGAACGAGCGGTACGAACGAACGACGATAGTGCGTTTCCAATCAATTTTATTTAATTATTATCAAAATGGTTTTCTTCGAAAAAAGTTCTTCCACTAAAATTATTATAACACGAACGATACGAGCCAGCAATACGAATGACAGCGTGGGTTTCCGATACAAATTTTATTTCCCAACCATTAGAAAAAAAAAATTTCCGAACAAGTTTTTTAAGTAAAATTATTACGACACGAGCGATACGAATGAACGAAAGAACGAACGAACGAACGAACGATCGGAACGAACGAAACGAGTGTGTTTTCAATAAAATATTCGTTTCTCAAAAATTTTTTCAAAAATATTTACCGAACGAACTAATGAATGAACGAACGAACCAATGAATGAACGAACGAACGATCGGAACGAACGACACGAGCAATAGGAAAGAACGATGCGAACGAATGACAAGAGTAGGCTTTCAATAAAATTTTAATTTCTCAAAAATTTTTTCAAAAATATTTTCCGAACGAACGAAGGAATCAACGAACGAACAAAGGAACGAATGATCGAAGGAACGAACGAACGAACGAACGAACTAACGAACGAACGAACGAACGAACGAAGGAACGAAGGAGCCAAGGAACGAACGAACAAACGAACGAATGAACGAACGATCGAGCGAACGATGAGAGAGCGTTTGTAATTAAAGTTTCGTTTCTTAAACATATGTTCGAAGCTTTTTCATGTAAAATTATTGCGACACAAACGATACCAGCGATACGAAAAGCCGATACGAGCGAATTACCAATAAAGTTGCTCGTTTCTCAAACATTTCTTCTAAAAAGTAATAAAACATGATCGATCGGAGCAAATAATACGAACGATGCGAGCGAGAGATACGGATGAACTAAGAAAACGACGAGAGCGAGAGTTTCCAATCAATTTCAATTAAATTTATAATAAAAAATCTTTTTCCGAAATTTTTTTCCTTAGTCTTTTTTCTTTGAAATAGTTTTTCCAAGTAGAATTATTACGAAAGGAACGATACGAGTGATAATAACGAACGACGAGAGCGAGTTTCCAATAAAAATTTTGGCAATACTAACGAATGACGAGAGAGGGTTTCCAATAACATTTTTGTTTCTCGGACATTTTTTTTCTTTTTTTTTTTTAATTGTACGAATTAACGAAACGAACGAACTAACGGCACGAACAAACGACAAGAGCGAGTTTCCAATCAATTTAATGTAATTTATAATAAAAATCATCGTCTTCGAAAAAAGTTTTTTCATGTAAAATTATTACGACGAAATCATTATGATAGGGGCGATACGAACGAACTATACAAATGAACGAAACAAATGAGTTTCAAAACAAAGTTTTCTTAAATTTTTCGAAATTGAAATAATTTTTCTCGGAAACATTTTTCATACGAGTGATATAAACGAACGATCGACAAACGATTCCCGGTTGCTTTTATTTTTTTTCAAAGAAAAAAATGTGTATTAAAAGAAGTAGCAGCGTTCGAACCCCCGTAAATGAAGGCAGTTATGTATGTTCAGAGACACGGGGGGATTGATAGAGATAAGCACACATTGAGCGAAAAATAAGGAGAAGAGCCTCGCAACATTTAGCAAAGACGGCGACGTAACCGGTTGCTGCCCTGTTACTGATGAATTTCAGACATCTCGAGAAATCGCCATAACTCACGGTGCTATTCCTGCATACTCGGTGTACATCGAAAAATGTTTAAAATGCCCCCTATTGTTGCTATAGAAAGACTCTCGAGCATGGAAAAAGATATGGATACAGAAAGAGAGAGAGAGAGAGAGAGAGAAAGAGAGAGAGAGAGAGAGCTCAATAACTATTCTCGTGATCTCTGCCGTACCTCTCGGCTAAGCCTCGCGTTCACCTCTCGGCTCTTTTTTCGAAAAAATAATTTTCGTTCGATAAAGAAAAATGTTTTGAAGGCAACAGAGAAATTTTCAATTCATAAAAATATACTTTTAAAATTGAATACATAAGTGGGTATCATAATTTTTATAAGGTTTAACGATCTTGAGGGCGAAATATATATGAAATTATATTACTAAGTTGCATGAAGCACACAAATATCTACAAACACATTATATAAAAATAGGGAGAAGATATTCGCAGCATTGAGCGAAGACGGCCTGTAACCGGCTGCCGCACTGCTGATGATGCATTTCACGCACCTCGAAAAATCGAGAAATCTCGTAGTTTCATACTTGAATACTCGGTATACATCGAAAAATATAAAAAAAAGCCCGCTATTGCTGTGATAGAAAGATTCGAGTCATGGAAAAAGATATGCATACAGAAAAGAGAGAGAGAGAGAGAGAGAGAGTTAGCGAATACTTACCCAAAGAGGAGAGCTCAATAACTATGCATGCTCGTGATCTCTGGAGCCTCGAGCTCATCTCTCGGCACTTTTTTTTTCGAAAAAATAATTTTCGTTCAATAAAGAAAATAATTTCAAGGCTACACGGAAAAAAAGACATTTCAAACATAATAACTGAAATTTAAAAAATACAACGATGAAGATAAAAAAATGCAGTTTAACACAGTAAATTAATCTCTTTACAGTGTTTTGATCTAAAATTAATGTGCGGAATATACTTCTGTACTATCTGTATAACCATATTTGCTGGTTTAAACTGTAAAAACAACTATTTCCACTTCAAAATTCAAAAGAATTTCCGAAGTGTTTCTCCCGAGAGGCAAAATTTTTTTCCGTGTAGAGAAAAATTTTTAATTTATAATTTTTCTTACATAGCTCGAATCAGCCTTATACATCGCTTTCATATAAAGCATCATGATATTGATACTCTGTTTTCGTCAAAACAAAGTAAACCTTGGCGCGTGCAAATTAGCTGACATCCTCTTATACACGCCAGTGTGTATGTGTAGCGGCGAGAGCCATGCAACTTTTCTCTCCGGGTGCAAAAAAATTTGAAAAATACAATCGCAAAGGAGAACAGTATCAGTCATCGCTATACTCTTGTAGATGGGCCATTCGATGATAAATGCCCCTGCCTGCCTGTGATCTGTACAATTTTAATTCATTCTTCGCCCTATATGTAAAAGAACTGCTGCTGCTGAACGATACCGCGTGAGCATGCCCATAGTTATTGACTCTCGAGCGCTACGGAACGGTACCTCGTTAGCTTACCTATGTATATTCGCAGCGTATACCTATTGTGTCTGTAGGTATACTCGCGTTGCATCTTCAGACCACATTATATACATTAAAAAAATGAGCGAATTCGAGCAAGCTTGGGCGACGATGAGACATGCACGTGGTGCTGACGGTGCATTTCGCGCGCGCCGAGAAGTCTTCATAATATTATCCCTAAAGGCGTGTGGAGCTTTCTTCCAAGCATCTGTAGAGCTCAGTAATCGTCGTTCTTTTAATCGTGTAACATCGGGAAAACGTTCTCGCAATGTCAATCGGTTAAAATATTATTCGTTTAAATAATTTATGTGCCCTCAGGATTAACGTGTGTGCTCGTGCTAATAAAAATATTTCATAAAGACGGGACTCACGGAGATAAGTATAACGAATATATCTGTGCGGGTTTGCATTCTATCGTTTTTCAAAATAATTCCTGCTGTAGATCACTCAAAACCTTATTCGTAGGAATATCGGAATAAATTTTGGAGTGCTAGTACGAGTGTTTTTAAACTCCTTCGCAATTCTACTGTGCGGTGATTTTTTTTCACGGATTCGGAATAAATTTTAGTTACCGAAATAACGAGGGAGAATAGTGAGAGAGAGACAAAATGTGCGCAAAAAACAGAGAGTGTGTGCGAGAGAAGGAGAAAGAGAAGAAAAACCTAAGTGACAGGAGCGAGAGAGAAGAAGAAGAAGAAGAAGAACGTATTTTTATTACACCAGGGTGAATACCCCAAAGTATAAATGATAACATGGTAGAGTAATATAAACTTACAAAATAGTCTTACAAAAGCAGAGAAGTGAGCAGTGTAATGCACGTTGAGTGAGAGAGAGAGAGAGAGAGAGAGAGAGAGAGAGAGAGAGAGATGCGCCTAATAGCCTCGGGAGAAGCATCAGTAAAAAATAATCATAAATCGGAGAGAGAGTGGAAATATTAAAAATAATAATAAAAATAATAATCATTATGAAAGTAAAAAATAATAATCCAGAGAGAGAGAGAGAGAGAGAGAAAGAGAGAGAGAGAGAGAGAGAGAGAGAGAGAGAGAGAGAGAGAGAGAGAGAGAGAGAGAGAGAGAGAGAGAGAGAGAGAGAGAGAGAATATTGAAAATAATAAAAATAAATATTAATAATAATTATAATGATAATAATCGGACCACTATGGCGAGCCGTCAGAACTCTTCCCCCCACCACCTCTCCCCACCATTACCCCCACCACGCTCGGAACGAGGCTCCAGCGCGGGGGAAAGTGGAGGGGATAGGAGTGGGGATAGGAGTGGGGGTGGCCATAGTGGTCCACATACTACTGAGGGGGTATGGCGGGTATTTTGGACCGTCGGAATGGTATGGTGTGGTGATTTTCGTACAAGATTAATAAAAAACGATTGTTTAAAAAAAAATCAGCCTGTAAGAAATAAATTAAAAAAAAAAACATTTTCAAAAAAGTATGGCGGGCCTAAACACCCACCGGAGAAGTATGGCATATAGCGAGCGCCGGATCTTTTTTTGTTAAAATACCGATAAATTGAAGAAATTTTGTGAAAGAAATTGTTTGAGACCTCCGGATTTTCGAGCAATTTCAATTAATTATTCTGCAATTGCGTCCCGTGCACCAACGGTAACAACATCATTTTCCTTTCACTTATTACGTATATGAACCCCCCTAAAAGCGCCAAACTGTAAGAAATGACTTACCAAATCCTTCCACTATCTCCCGGTCTATATGTTCTTTTCGTGGTTCTTCCCGTCTTCCCGAGATTGATTGATTACAAGAAATGATCGATTCTACAAGAGATGATTATTCGATGAGATCTATTTTATCGGCTACCGTATATTCTACTGTCGTTAATTTCAGGTCGGTATTTGAAACAGTGTAATAAAGAGGGAGACTCTGATCGAAAAAATATGCCGGTGGGGATGTAACAACGGTGAACCATCCTACATAATATATATCCTAATCTTGTAGGATGCTGCTTGGCTTCAGAGAGAACATTTCAATTGTTTGGGTAAAAAGCACTGTAAACTGCCGTGATATATATCCTAATCTTGTAGGATGCTGCTTGGCTTCAGAGAGAACATTTCAATTGTTTGGGTAAAAAGCACTGTAAACTGCCGTGATTGAATCCTTGGATTCCGTAATCGTGATATCTTGTAAATAATCATGACTGCATAGTAATCGTCATTGCATTTATTAACCAGGCAATTAAGTCGACACCCTTATGAAACGCAGTTACATTAGTATCGTTAATGCTCCAGTGATACCATTTTTCCTTCTCACGGATGACCTTGGATGGTACGAAGTTACATTTGTATCGTTACGGTTCCGGTGTTGCCACTTTTCCTTCCCACGGATGACCTTGGACGGTACGTAGGTGAGAACGGCAAATACGTCATCCACTTCCATCTACGGTTCATACGTTATGATGTTAGAATTAAGAACAATCGGCAATAAGAATTAAGAACAACAATATGTCAATTATTTTTACAAGTGGTGGCAGTACTGAGGCGACTGTTCTGGCCACGTTGGGTAACTTAAAGAACCCACTCATTCGCCCATCTCAACTTAAGTCCACTCTGCAAAGTGGTGGTCCCACCTCCTGGGTTTCTCAAATTCAATTGCCACCCTCTCGTAACGTCTCTAGCTGCCAGGTCTTACTGACAATGTTGTAGACTATACCATTGTGTCAATACGTCTCATATTTCATTCAGTAAAAGCCGGGTACCACTCATCTCTATTAATTCGAATCACTTATAGCATCACTGAATTAAAAACATGCTCAATCTAGACTTCTCAAACTGTAAAAATGTATATCAAGTGTGGGTCGAAAGAATAAAGAAAACGCGAAGATGGAACTGTGTATCTCGTGCGTGCTGCGCACTCATCATTATTATTGAAACTTCTCTCACTAAGTCTCGAATCATTTCATTTGCCAGTCTCATATCTCACCAACACCAGATCCGATCCGGAATAGCAATATTTTGTACAAAATGTAAATATAATTTAAATAATTTTTTTACTGAATAGATTCGCTGAAGATATGAAAAAAATTCCTGAAACTATTATTATCGTTTTAATTTTAGCAATTTTAGAATAGCAGAGATTATGTGAAGGTCAACTCAGTTTTTTGAAATGGAATGATACCTTTTTTATGACAGAATCAAAAATAACAATAAATTCTGCGTTGAAAAGACCCCCTCATCAATCGTCTAAATTAAGTAGGTGTTGAGATATTCAATGGGGGAAAACATGGGTGATTTTTTTAAAATCTACACATGCTAATATTTCCGTAGCCGAGGGAGATACGGAAAAATACTTCACATAAATCTTTAAGGATTTCGAAGGGAAAAAAAGTTGATGCAGTCTTGCGCATCGAATAGCCAAGACCATATGAAGTTGACTAAGTTCCTTTAAATGGAATGGTACATCTTTCATTACAGAATCGGAGAGGGTATTGAATTTTGCTTTCGTAACTCTGCCGTATTATCAGTCTAGGGTGATCGGGTGATTGGGTTACAGGTTAGGAAAATAATACACAAGAGAGATCGTTCAGATATCGATCAACGTATTTGAATCATTTCATTAAATTTTCATTTTTTAAACAGTTGAAATATTAAAATATTGTGTGACAGGAAAACCCTGTCGATAATAATTCCCTCGACGTCATCAATCCATATCGCTAAAATACACGTAAGATCCGGGCGAGCGCTGGTAAGAATAGTTGAGAACGGTTTACTGTAAGATTAATTTGACAACACTGCGTGGCGAACATATAAAAGGGATAGCCCCGCACGAGAGAGCGTTAGACTTGTCTCTCCTGTGTTTCGCTGGTCGAATAATTTGAGTCATAGAGCCTCGTAGGCTGTCTCTCTCTCTCTCTCTCTCCATCTGTGTGAGAAGAGCAGTCACGAGTATTACATACTTTGTAGACCGTTTTAAGAACTCTCTCCGTCTGTAGAGAGTAGTCAAATAATTTTCTATACGATCATACCCCGAGGTTCGTCGCATTTTCTAACGCAGGACCTCGGGTGTTCAGTCTATATTTTTCGTCAAGCGTGACATAACGAAACCGCAGAATAAAATCCGTCTTGGATCGTCTATTAAAATTATACGTAAAATTGTCAAACCTATTGTGATTCGTGTCAGTCGTCAGATAGGCCATATTATCGACAACGTTATAAACGTAAGTAAATAAAATTTGTATCTCTGTACACTGCTTCTGCATTCTTTGCAATTTTCCTTGGTCCTCAACGTTACCCGCCCAAGCGGTCTCAGCTCAGTCGTTCTTCCTGTTTAATTAAATTTTGGATCGAATTCGGTTTGTCAGCTTGCCGAAAACTGACTGGCGCCCAACCAAGCTTTCATTAAAGCATTAGTATTTTGTCGTATTTGACCCATGAGCCCCGCCAGCCGACGGACCACGGCCGCGGCGGGTGAAGGAAAAGTTTTCTGTCTCAATTGAAATATTGAACGGTTGAAATATTTCAACTGTTCGAAACACTTTATTTGCTACATTGTCAACATCTCACGGAGGAAACTTTCGCTGCATTTTTTTTTCTTGTTTACAACCAAACTCGGCGAATTTTCCACTTCAGGTTGAATCGAATTTTTCAAACTTTTCAAATTGCATACTGTAACGTCCTGAGTCGAAATACCCACTTGAATTTGAAATTTTTCGTATTCGTTCTTTTAATATCGAATTGAAAACTGGGTCAATGTGATCCAGGGTAAAAATAATGAATATTCACTCTCCTACTCAAATCACGAGAAAACATGAATTACCAGAGGTGACCCTCATTGCCGGAGTTCACCCACCTCACGCACAAAAACTTTAATCTTTTACGAACGAGGCTCGTCACGGGGGGAAGGCGCGTAAGTGACGAACCGGCGTATGTCGCACGTTGTCACCAAGCTCCCGCAGATGCTGGAAGTCGGTGAAAATCAACGCCTTGCTGGCTCGCACACGATAGCCGCGCTTATCGCCTAGGGACGAGCCTCAACATAAACAACAAGTGCGCTTCGTGAGTATCGATATCCCTGCATTGGCAGTAGTCAGAAATCAGTCTGGACAATATCGATTACACGAAGCTGACAGGAAAATCGCCAGCCATAATAACTGGAAATCCGTCTGACGATTATCGTCAGCAGGATGTCGAGGCGTGAGAGAAACCCTTCCCTCACGCACCGACATCTCCCACCATCGACAACAATAAAACAAGGGACTATATATAAACAAGGGACTAATATTCGGCAGTCCACAAATCAGTCAATCAGTGAGCAGTGAGAAAAGAGCAGTCAGTGCTTAAGAGTCAGGGTATTCAGTCACTTGAGCAGGTTAACGAATAACCATCGGAAAAATCGGCGGGTCTACCTCGGGGACCTGACCGCGTATAAAGCAGCTTAAAACTTAAAAATTGTAAAAATTGTGAAAACTTCTTGTCCGATTTCCAACGGGGATTCCAACGATTCAAATAGTCCGACCAACGGGGTTGGTCGAGGACTATTTGAATAAACGCCGAAATTTACTTGTTGAAATTAAAAAGTGATTTGACAAGCTCATTTAAATAACCCGCTGCGCCTGCATTCGCTCATCCAACGAGGATAGATTCGGCCGGTAAATACGGGAAAGTAATAGATAAAACGTACGAACATACTTCAAATTGTTCAGTTTCGATTGGGACACTCACCAAAACTCACATGTTCCCAACACCTCTTCCTAACTACAGTTCTGTGGGCTAGATGCACGTTCTCTCGTAGTTTCCTCTCTCACGCTAACAATAAGTACAGCAGTCCTGTGCGCTAGATGCACGCTCTGTAATCTCTAACTACAGTTCTGTGCGCTAGATGCACGCTCTGTAATCTCTAACTACAGTTCTGTGCGCTAGATGTACACTACTGTTCATAAGTATGGAAACACTCGCCCCAGATCCGAGCCACACAAGAAGTTGTATCGCTCTTTGAAAAATAAATATATCTCAATTTCCCAAGCGGCGTTCTAAAAAGGACATATTCAGCTTCATTTACCTTTTTTGTAAAAATTTTTGCGATTTTTTTTGAGCCTGGTACGCACTTTGAAAGATGGTCATTTTTTGGCTTTTTTTGGAGGGTGGAAATTTTCCCGCATATCTTGTAAAAAAAATTTTTTAACTTTTTTTCCGTGAAAAACTTGAAGCGGGGAGTACAACCTTCAATCTCATTTTTTGGAAAAATTTTTACGATTTTTTTTCGCAAAGATATTCAACTTTTTGCAAAAAACGATCATATTTATAAGGGGTAGTCTCACTCTGAAACTACTGGGTTTTCGTAAAATTACTAAGAAGGTAAAAAGTTGCATACAATCATTTTGGATGTATCACATTTTTTTCAGAATTAAAAAAACAAATTCGGAAAAACAAAATTCAAAAATTCAAAAAAAATTTTTTTTTTAATTCTTTCTTAAATCAACGAAATATTTTTTTGATCGTGAAAAATCGGGTCTCTTACCTCATCTACACGGCTTTTTCATCGAAAAAGCCACCATTCGCTGCGATTACAGCTTTGACGAGACGTGGCATCCGCTCGATCAATTTGTCCATTTGACCCTGCTCCAAACTGGCCCAAGGTGGCTTTTTCGATGAAAAAGCCGTGTAGATGAGTTAAGAGACCCGATTTTTGACAATAAAAAAAATATTTCGATGATTTAAGAAAAAATTTTGAAAAAAAAATTTTTTAATTTTTGAAATTTTTTTTTTTTTGGAATTTGTTTTTTTAATTCTGAAAAAAATGTGATACATCCAAAATGATTGTATGCAACTTTTTACCCTCTTTGTAATTTTTCGAAACCCCAGTAGTTTCAGAGTGAGACTACCTCTTATTAATATGGTCGTTTTTTGCAAAAAGTTAAATTTCTTTGCGAAAAAAAATCGTAAAAAATTTTCCAAAAAATGAGATTGAAGGTTGTACTCCCCGCTTCAAGTTTTTCACGGAAAAAAAGTTAAAATTTTTTTTACGAGATATGCGGGAAAATTTCCACCCTCCAAAAAAAGCCAAAAAATGACCATCTTTCAAAATGCGTACCGGGCTAAAAAAAAATCGCAAAATGTTTTCCAAAAAAGGTAAATGAAGCTAAATATGTCCTCTTTAGAACGCCGCTTGGGAAATTGAGATATCATCATTTTTCAAAGAGCGATACAACTTCTTGTGTGGCTCGGATCTGGGGCGAGTGTTTCCATACTTATGAACGGTAGTGTATGTTCACTCGTATTTACTATTTTAATCCCCAACTACAGTTCTGTGCGCTAGACGCACGTTCTCTTGTAGTTTCCTCTCCTTCTCCGGGTACAGTTCTATGCGCCAGATGTGCACTCTGTACTCTAACCATCCAACCACAATTCTGTGCGCTAGACGCACGCACTGTGGTGGAGGTACCAACCCTATCGTGTGGGAGTCCCACCCGAAAATAGGACAAACTCGAAGGGTAACTTTCTCATTTAGACTTTCACGAGAAAACGCCGAAGCGGTAAACCCGAAAATAATAACGACTCGCTCCAGGGAGAATCGTTTAATGTAGGAGCACAGCAACAACAATTCGAGTGACACCTCAACCGACAACGTCGTCTCCATCAACTCAACACCTGCTACGCCCAAGCAAATTATCTAAAAAACACCACGGTAAAACACAAGTTTTACCAAAGAAAGTAATAAAAATCTACGTTTCACGTAAGTACCGTCACACGATCACGCACTCTTGCCTCTATCCCCGACCGGCGCATTCCGGTCCCAACAAGAGGCACCCCTATTTTTACTTATACCCTAACGTTCTCACCCAGTACGTGACAATACTCATTGTGTTACGGTTTATTTCTGCCCGCTGATCTTTATTTCGAATTGATAAGCGATCCCGTTCTAAAAAAAATATTATTCGCATTAGTTTGTCCCATAGAAAGTTATGGACCCGTTGAGACAAAACCTCTTTTACGATATAAAGGTTTCACCCGGCGCGGCTTGGGTCAAGAGCTGCCGGGGCTCAAGGGGTTAGACGAAATTATTTTGATACTAAGAACAACGTTTTGGGCGCCAGTCGATTTTACGTTCGACAACGATGATAGATTGATAGAAATTCCGTATGCGGCTGATGAAACTCAAAGTCAGAGGGGATTCGGCTTTGGTGACCCTCAAAAGTTAAGAGAGAGAGAACAGCAACGAGCGAATATAAGTCACTTACCGAATTCTCGTTGACTGGCTCTCCTACTCGTACTAATCAAATAAACGATTAATGATCGACGAAATTGACGAAATAATTAGTGACAACACAAAGCGCTATATAATTACTCGAAATCGGTTAATATATTTTAATACAAAATTGTCGAAGTTCACGGCCCGGCGACGCCTTACAAAGAGACCAATATCGACGTGTGACCCGCTCAGTGGTCACGGAGAGAGTGTCTCCTTATAATCAATTTTCGTTGCGCTGGGCCTTACAAATTTAGTCAAATTTGCGCCGCGCGATACAGGTGGGGGCTGACCCTCTAATTTTCTATCGTCGATATAGGACTAGCCTAACTGACGTTGGGCGGTGATTTTAAATATTGTCACACCCTCCCCCTTCGAACCTCAACGTCAGGTAGGACTGAAAAGTAAGTGGATTAACAACATAATAATATATCGAGTGACTTATAATATGCTCGTGCAATGGTTATATAAATACTTCTCAAGTTTTAGACTTGACAAAACTGAAAGGAAAATTTGAGTAACCAAAATAAATTTCTTTCTCTCTCTTAACTTTCAACTTAACGTAACGTGGCTAATATATAATACATAATGGTAAAATGGCACATTAGACTTCGTAGTGACAAATAACACGAAGATGTGATCCCTGGGTTGTCAAAATCGCATGTTGTTCTTCTTTATCTTCAACGACATGAGGACGTCGACTTCTTCGCCTTCATTGGGATGAGAATGTTGACTTCTTCACCATCGTTGAGCTCGAGACATTCTTTCGTGACTTCGTCAAGTAACTTCTTGACACGAGATGTTGTGAGTGCCTTGACAGCTGGTTGACGTTTTCCTTGGACAATTTTCGGCCGACTGGACGTTGGATTTGGCTTAGATTGATCGCGCCTCAGATTGATCGATTTAGATTGATCGGCTTAGATTGATCAGTTGCGCCTCCTTAAGGCGGTTTCTCTGGTCAGAAGAACGCGTATCCTGTTGGGATAATCTTAGGGTCGTTGAACTCCGCTCAAACTTGGCGAATCAGTTTCTTTTGTTTCGTCGTGAAGACAGCGATTGTCGTCGGAAGTCATCAAGCGGACCAGCTAGCGTAGTTTAAACGCGGATGATCGCTGGGTCTCTCAGAATGGATGTTGCGATCCGGGCATTCGGGGTTGAATAGCCTCACACGTTCGACGCGACCCGGATAAATATACCGGCTTTTTTTTTTTTTTTTTTTTTGACAAAATCTTCAGCTCCGCAGGAGTGGCAGGAGCCTGGTCGATATGGAAGGTCGCACACCTTAGCTGTTGGCCAACCATACAATGAACATTGGTCGACATTGCAGTCATCGTTAGACGATGTTTCCGCTTCTGGAACTTCACCAGTAATCGAAGAGCGGGGTTTCAACTCCTCCGTTTGTTGGTTCAGGAGTGAAACTTCAGCTTGAGGTTAAATTTTTCGCTTCTCCAACTCGTCCCAGCTGTTCAAGGACTCTGGGTTCGATGACGTTGACGATGGGTTGCTCATCTCGTTGACTTGTTCTTTTCGCTGTAGGTTGTGGTGATGGATTTTGACGACGTAGACTTCGGCGTGGAATTTTCAAATCAGTGACATAATATTTACCAATACATTTTCCTGACTTGTCTGCCAATTCTACAATTAACGGGTTAATTAATCGGTGAACAAACGCGGGCCCTAGATACTTATGAGCTAGTTTCGACGAATAACCTTCAGATTTTTTACTCTTTACTTTACATTTATTTCACGATTATTGTTAATTCGTGCTAGTTTTTTATTCGAATACTCCTTTAATTTTTGCTCAACCTTGTGTCTGAATTCGTCGATTTGGTTAATTCTTTTTACCCACTCTTTGACCGTATCTTCGTCGTTTGGCGATTGTTCGTTAGGTTTCCTGACATATTTCGCGTGAGCTTCTCTACCGTGATTCAAGAAAAATGGCGAGACTCGACTGCCAGCGTGTGGAACCGTATTATACGCGAATTGTATTTTTGGCAAGTTAACATCCCACTCGTTATGTTTGTCTGTAATAAATGACGAGATGATCTGTTTAAAAGTACGATTTGAACGCTCAACGGGATTTCCCTGTGGGTGTTGAATTGGGGTTGTCTCATGTTTGACACCTCTAGCCTCTAAAAGAGCTCGAACGTCTTGATTAATGTACTCGGTTCCATTATCAGTAATGATATTTTGTGGAACCCCCCAACGATCGAAAACTGCTTCTAGCACCGTGACAATAGTTCTGCCGTAACGATTACGCACTGGGAAAATCTCGATATATTTTGTAAATAGGTCTTGTACGACGACAGCACAAGTGTTTCCTCGTTTTGTACGCGTTTGCGTGACTATTGTGTCGATTGACAAATAACTCTAATAGTGCGGGAGCCCACTGCAAATTTTCGAGTCGATCGCTTTTATGGCTGATTTTTATCGAGAAAGATAGGTGATATATTGTCGAATACCAATCGCCTTTCAGCCAAACCCGTACCCCCTGCGTTATATGTTATAACAAATAATTAACAAATAAAATTGTGTGCCGTGCTTCACCCATCGCTTTTATTCAAATATTCCGTTTCGATCGTTAGTAGGCAATTAATTAGATTTTTTGGTACCCGGCTGCCGCCCCTCATCCCCTGCGCTAAGGGTGGCTGCTAGCATCAAATATGACTACATAAACTTATCCGCCTACACCCATCGCTTTTATGGACGAAACCTACGTCGTTGGAAAGGTCGTGAAATTTCCCTCAAGAAAATACCCGGCTGCCGCACCTCTGTCCCTGTAAACCTCAGGCTGCCGAGCTTTTAACTCGACGCGCGAGTCCGTTCGAGGGGCCCGCGCAGGGCGTCACCCGTGGAGCTAAAACCCCGTACCGTGACACAAGAAAAGCCGTGAGCCACCGGTCGAGCTAAAACCCCGTACCGTGACACAAGAAAAGCCGTGAGCCGTGTTCCGTCACACACATGGCAGGCGCTATGTGTTGGTGTATGGACGCGGGCCTCTCGAACGGACTCGCGCGTCGAGTTAAAAAGCTCGGCAGCCTGAGGTTTACAGGGACAGAGGTGCGCCAGCCGGGTATTTTCTTGAGGGAAATTTCACGACCTTTCCAACGACGTAGGTTTCGTCCATAAAAGCGATGGGTGTAGGCGGATAAGTTTATGTAGTCATATTTGATGCTAGCAGCCACCCTTAGCGCAGGGGATGAAGGGCGGCAGCCGGGTACCAAAAAATCTAATTAATTGCCTACTAACGATCGAAACGGAAAATTTGAATAAAAGCGATGGGTGAAGCACGGCACACAATTTTATTTGTTAATTATTTGTTAAAACATATAACGCAGGGGGTACGGGTTTGGCTGAAAGGCGATTGGTATTCGACAATATATCACCTATTTTTCTCGATAAATATCAGCCATAAAAGCGATCGACTCGAAAATTTGCAGTGGGCTCCCGGACTATAAGGGGTTAACAACGTTCTCGTCAACAACGGACCTTTAATTGGATGTTGGTTGGATTTAACTCGGATGCACGTGTCACATTCTGCGACATATTTTTTTATATCACGTGTCATTCCTGGCCAGTAATAATTTTGACGTATCCGATCAAGAGTTTTATCTTGCCCTAGGTGACCTGCCTCGAGCGCATCATGACTTTCCGCGAGAATTTTCAAGATATCTTCGGACTTAACTACTTCTTTCCATGGGTTTTCATCGTCAATTAATGCTTTTTCGTAATCTGGCCGGTGATAGTACAGTTTGTTATTGTCAACTTTCCACTCGGGGAAACGCTCGGGGTATTTTACTACTAGTTTGAACTTTGTTTCGTACCAATTTTCGGTGCAGATCGAATTGCACTTTTGACGGTTCTGAATAGTTTCATTGACGACTTCTTTCCATCCCTCAGGGTCGACGTCAAGGTCAAACATTCTCGACAACGCGTCGGGCGCTTCGTTAGTAGTACCGCGACGGTGTTCTACTGTTATATTGTGTTGATACAGATAGATAGCCCACCTCGCTAGGCGACCAGTGGGGTTCTTCAAGCTATGGAGCCACAGAAGAGCTTGGTGGTCGGTTACGATCTTGAAGGGCATTCCCTCAAGATAACATCGCAATTTTTCTACGGACCAAACTACCGCGAGGCACTCTTTTTCGGTGATAGTATAATGAACTTCCGCGCCACGTAATGGCCGACTTAAAATCTCAATCAGGTTTTCTCGGTCGTTGTCTTTGTCATATTGTACTAGAATCGCTCCTAAACCGAAATCGCTAGCGTCAGTGTATAAGATGAATGGTTGCCCTGGTATTGGGACAAATAACCGTGGAGCCGATGCAAGAGCCCGTTTGACCTCTTCAAAAGACTTTTGCTCTACTTCTGTCCACTTCCATTCTACCCTCGGGCTCGTTAATTTTTTAAGTGAACCCTGGACTTTCGCGATGTTCTTTAGGTGTCTATGGTACAAATTGACAAGGCCGTTAAATTGACGTAACTGAGTGCGATCTCTAGGAACCGGAAAATCTAGAACTGGTTGAATCTTCTCGGGATTCGGTCTCATCCCGAGTTCGTCAACAACATATCCCAAGAATTTAACCTCTTTGCATGCGAAGCTACTTTTCTCTCGATTGACTATTAATTTCGCTTCGCGAAAAACCTCAAAAACGAAAGATAGAATTTGCAAATGTTCGTCCAAGTCTTCGCTCACTATTACCCAATCGTCTAGATACGTGAAAACTTTGTCAATCCAAGCGTTTGGCAACCCGCGCTCGTGAATTAACTCTTTCATTCGCGTCTTGAGTTTGTCCATCAACCTCTGGAAAGTTGACGGTGCACCTGTCAGACCGTATGGCATTCTGTACCATTCAAATAAGCCCTTTCCTTCAACTACGAACGCGGTATATTTCCTACTATTTTCTTCCATCGGTATTTGATGAAACGCCTCGCTCATGTCGATAGTTGATATTAATTTTGCCTGATGTAATTGAGACAATATTGAGCGCATGTTATGCAACGGATACGCGGGCTTTTTTGTTTGTCGATTCAACGGTTTGTAATTGATACAGAATCTAAGACCTCCATTGGCTTTCGGAGCAACAACCGGTGAGCACGCCCATTTGCTGTTACTCGGGGTAATATAATTTTTTGACAAAAGTCTATTGACTTCTTCGTCAATGTATTTACGTACGACTTCACTCCAGCGGAACGCTTTTTGTCTACACGGGGTCGTATCGTCTAGTTCTATCGTGTGTTCAATTAAGTCGGTTAATCCAGTTGATTCTTTATCAAATTTCACGAATTGCTCGTCTAGGAAATCTCTCAGGGTTTGCGTTTCAGTGAGTGTTAAAGAACGGATTAGAGAAGGAATAACCGTAGTTTGTGACAACGGACATTTGAATTGACTGCCGGCTAAAGTCCATGTGCGATCGAAAGGATCAATGAGAACTTTGAATGTTAACCAGAAATCCATTCCCAAGATCAAATCATTGGATAAATTCGGCAAGACACTAAACCATTGCGGTCCATGAACCTCACCAACGTCGATTATAAACCCTGTGCCTCCGCGTGTTTTGACAATTGTTTCATCCGCGATTTTTATTCCTTTTTTCGACGATAAATCGGGCTCTAGATCCTTGAGTCGATATTTTTTAACTCGCTCATACGCGCTCGCGCTCAAATAAGATCGATCGCTTCCGCTGTCAATAATACCCTTGATTTTCTCGCCAAAAATTGAAATCTCGATAGGAATCTGTGTCGCTTGTCTTGGTTCTTTCAATCGGCTTTCGCCTCGGTAAAAGCGTCTCTGTGCTAAACGACAAATCACGTGAGGTGGTAACGTACGCGGTCGCCACGTTTTCCACGGAGTCTTTACTGAATCTGAATCTTCATTCGCGTGTTCGGTATTTTCGGCAACACTTTCATCGTTAGTTGCCGCCGTTCTTAGATAAGCGCAAGTTTCTTTCACGTCCGCGAACTGAGTTTCACACATTTGGTCAATTTCTACGTCTGAGATTTCGCTGTCAGTCAGTTTGACGACATTTAGCGTAAATCGTGAGTCTGTCTGGTCAAGGTCTTTTGACTGTGAAATATTAACGGAATTCTCTTGAACTTTATTTGTCTGTTTCAATCGATTATTGTCAATCTCGCTTTTGCCCTTCGATTCAGCGACCCGAGGTGACATCACTGAGGGCTTTTGGAGTTTCCCTGATTCTTTTCGCACGATCTAGTCTGATGCCCTATTTCGCGACAAAGGTGGCAAACGAGTTGGCGATCGTTTCTACAATACCGCGGGGTGTGTCCCGATTCACCGCAATTGTAACAGAAGAATTTACTGGTATCGATTACTTTGTCTTTTTTACTTGTTGAACTCGCGGAATTTTCGTTATAGTTCTTCAGGTTCTTTTCTAGTCGTTGTCTTACTAACGGCGCGGAGGGTTTCTTGAGTCTGTCAGACTGGGCCGCTCTTAGGTCCAGAGCGTCTTCGTCGCTCGCTTCATCCCCGCCGTGTTCAGGTTCATCGACCTCGCAATCGGAGTTTTCTTGCACGCAATTTAATTCGGAACTTTTCCCGCTTCTGAACCGAGATTTTTCTGTCACGGCGTTGCATTGTTTGAAAATGTAATTGCGTCGGTTCATGTAGTGCAATAGCTCAGTATAGTCGCATAATTCAAGATTTAGAATGTCAAAAGCTAGACGTGGGTTAAACTTTGTCACGATTTGTTGAAGTTGGTGTTGGAAAGGAGGAGGTTTTTCCATCTGCTCGAAAATGAGGCGCGCGCGATTTGTAAATTCCGCGAATGTTTCACTTTTCTCAATTTTCAAGTCACGAACTTCATACAGGAGATCTGTATCAGTCTTTTTAACCACCCATTCGTAACGGAATGCCCTGACAAAATCTTTCCACGAACGCCACGACTTTTTGTTAACCAAATACCATGCTCGGTATGTGCCTTCGAAGACTTTTGACAAACATGGTACGAAATGATCTTTGTTTATCCCGCTCATCGTCAGAAGGTCTTTTAAGAGAAGTAAGAATTGCTCCGGATCCTTTTCTGTCCTTGGGAATGATATTTTCCACGAGTTGACCATTTGACCGATTTTGAGTGAGTAAGATTGAAACATAGAATCGTCATTCCTATCGTCTCTAGTGTTTTGTCTTTCGTCACCGTCGCGTCTTGTCCGACGTGGTCGGCGCGCGTTATTTTGAAAATAATGTTCGCGTTCGTCATTGCTAGAGTCACTGAGTCTCCACGAGAGGTTTCCCCTGTTCTGTGTCGATGAACGATCGCGTCCGGCAGAATACCTTGTTGACGAAATAATGTTAGCTGACGCTTGACTGGGTGCGCGACTTATGCTACGCGAGCGTTCTCGGTTCAAGCGCTGGTTCGTTTGGGGATTGTCATCGTAATTATCGAGATTATTTGCCGGCTGTCTCATCCGAGCATACTCTTCTTCTGTCACAAAAATCTGTTCCCTGTGTATATCACCGTTGGGCATAGGTGTCGACAACATAACCCGAAATAATGAGGGGAGCTCTGGCATTGCCGCTTGATTTTCCTCTTGACGCTCGGTTCCGCGAGGGGTTTCGTGATTTACGCGTTGGTTAGTATTATTTCGAAAATGCACGTGTCTCGACGGCTCGTTTTGACTTTGGTTTATTTCCCCGTTGTTGTCTTTATCTAATACCTCGATTAAATCGGCCTCTTCCATTTGCCGAAGCGCGTTACGACGATTTTGTTCCCGATGTTTCGCGATAATATCAGCTGACTCATCTAACGGTCTTTCATTGTTAGTGCGTTCGTAAGAAGAATTACGAGACGAGGACCCTCCCCCTTCAGAGCGGAAGTTATCGAAGCGCGCAGTGAGAACGCTAACCATATTTTGTATTGATTCCATTTGCTGCGATAACTGGCGCGATAAATCTCCCGGTGGATGCGCGACTTGTACGTTTGTCTCTATCGAAGGTGGTGTAAGACGCGTTCCTCGACCTCTACCTCTACCTCTGGACAGGGGACTGTTCCTCGATTCCCTGCTTGAATTAATATTTTCCGGTATAAAATTATTGTCCGGGTTGTCGTCTTCAACTTGACTTGTTGTGTTAGACGGTCTATTCGGTGGACTACGTTGTATCATTTTGACGATTTTAATTTAAACTCCTGAGCAAAAACTAAAGATTTACCGAGAAATTCGTACAACGGATAAGTAACGGGACAATTCGAGTGATAACGAGAATTCCCGGAAGTATATTATCCGTTTGACAAAATACAATAATAATAATGAAAATATAATAATTTCTATTCAGAATTTTCTTTTCCTTTTCAAGCCATTTCGTCAACTGAGGTTATCCGTTTGTTAAATAATTTTAATAAATAACGAAGATCAAATAAATTAAATACGACACGATACGATTTTCAGTGAAAAGACAAGACTTGTTCACTGATAATTGTTTGAATTAATCAATTGAATTTAGATAGCACAAAAAATCAATGACGTGACGAAGCCAGATTCAATCACGTATTGTTAGAATTCAATTTTGAGAATAATTCGAACCCGGTTCGATTTTATTTTCAGTTTCAACACAAATTTTGTCTTGACAACACGAAACAAGATTCGATAATTACCAAGACTACAAATTATTCGAATTTTGTATCGGGGGTACGAAGCAAGATTCAATACACACCGATAATTATCAAAATTACAAATCACTAATTTTGCGTCGACGATACGAAGCAAGATTCAATATACGTCGACGGGTTTACACAATTTTGATCTAACGCATTGCATTACCAATCGATAAATAACATGAAATTCGAATTGATCTGACACAATGTATCACCAATCAACGATAAATACGCAAAACAATTACAACATTTGACTCTCTCCCGGGCACGTGAATCGATCGCTAAATTTTATCGACGGGACATAGCAAGATATAATCCTCGTCGACATTACTAAATTCAGATTTTATCTCATTTTATTTTCAATGGAACATAGCCGGATATAATTCCACTGATTTTATATAATTCTAGAAGTTCCTTAAATTGACAATTCAATTGTCTTTTAATTTCTTTAATTAAAAAATATCGATTAATTTTGCCGCAAAATTTTATTTCGATTTACGTGACAATTTAATTTGAATATATTCCTTATATTGGCTTTATTTCGTGGAATTGGCAGACGCGCGTTACAAAATATTACAAGCATGAGAATGAGAAATGATACGAAGATGAAATTTATAGAAGATAGAGCGAGATAGATGTATAGCCGATGCTCGAGTCGATTTGTTTACCTCGCGCGTAAACAGAGGCGCTTGGTCGAGTACTACTCATTACTCCTACGAAATCTTCGGTTCGACAGAATTTTATTTTGCTTGAATTATATTATTCTCAATTTTCGATACTCGTCAAATATAATGTTTTAAACAATTCTCACTTAATTTTATCACAAAAAAAATTTTTTTACATAATGTTAATACAAAAATTTTCCCAAAGTTGCCCCACGTTGGGCGCCAATTGAGACAAAACCTCTTTTTGACGATATAAAGGTTTCACCCGGCGCGGCTTGGGTCAAGAGCTGCCGGGGCTCAAGGGGTTAGACGAAATTATTTTGATACTAAGAACAACGTTTTGGGCGCCAGTCGATTTTACGTTCGACAACGATGATAGATTAATAGAAATTCCGTATGCGGCTGATGAAACTCAAAGTCAGAGGGGGTTCGGCTTTGGTGACCCTCAAAAGTTAAGAGAGAGAGAACAGCAACGAGCGAATATAAGTCACTTACCGAATTCTCGTTGACTGGCTCTCCTACTCGTACTAATCAAATAAACGATTAATGATCGACGAAATTGACGAAATAATTAGCGACAACACAAAGCGCTATATAATTACTCGAAATCGGTTAATATATTTTAATACAAAATTGTCGAAGTTCACGGCCCGGCGACGCCTTACAAAGAGACCAATATCGACGTGTGACCCGCTCAGTGGTCACGGAGAGAGTGTCTCCTTATAATCAATTTTCGTTGCGCTGGGCCTTACAAATTTAGTCAAATTTGCGCCGCGCGATACAGGTGGGGGCTGACCCTCTAATTTTCTATCGTCGATATAGGACTAGCCTAACTGACGTTGGGCGGTGATTTTAAATATTGTCACACCGTAAAAAGCACAAGTGAAATAAAAAAAAACCTCTTCTTAGCCACAATCATAACGTTGGTGTAGAGGCTTTCCGATATGAAACTGAACCTGTGGTTTATTTTTCCTATTGGACAAACGAATGCGGCGAATCATTTTTTAGATTCGAATCACTCATCAATTTGAAATTGAGGTACGCAGGCTGAAAAAAGACGCAACGAAATGAGTCTCTGATTCAAAATTATCAAAAAAATTCGATTAAATCTGAAGTAAAAAGTTTGCTGAGTTCCGTTGTTAAGGAGTTTCGGTACAGACCGGTGACGAGGAATAAGCGTAAACGAGGGTGCGATGGCGCACGGTGAGTGGGGCATGCATAAAACAAAAGAGAGTCTGACCGTTCATGCGCTATACCCGTGGATAGTGAGCATATGTTTTGGCTTGTATAATAGTAATAATAAACCAGATGGACGAACCTATTCAAATTTGTTGTCAGTCATATTATAGATCTAATAAAGATCTGACATAAATTTTATGCGGGTGGTAGTATTTTAATGGAATTGACAGCTCAAAAAAATATTGCTCCCATTTACTCTCGTGTATAAGCCGAATTTTCAAAAATTATTTTTGCAAAAACGACATGGAGGATCGACTTGAAATTAGAGCAGTTCACGTTTCATATGATTGTCACTTATTAAAATAAAAAAAATAAGTTGATGGCAGCATTTTCAATAAGTGTACCGAAACTCCTTAACCGGTTCATTGGTGGACCCGAAATCAATGTTTTGTGCCAAAACTGGTGAGAGCAAATAATTTCGTATTGAACATGGAACCTTTGCAATATGGGACTTTTTGGGTCGCTGATTACGAATCTTAACTCGAAATTCGAAAATTTAAAATTGCGGATCCAATATAGCGGATCGGAATTCAAAAATTCACTCGATTCTAATGAAGCTAGATACCCTGGGGTTTTCGAGGTCACTGATTACGAATCTCAACTCGAAATTCGAAAATTAAGAATTGCGGATTCAATATGGCGGACCGGAATCCAAAAATCAACTCGATTCTAATAAAACTCGGTACTCTGGGGTTTTCGAGGTCACTGATTACGAATATCAACTCGAAAGTCCAAAACTCAAAATGGTGGATCCAATATGGCAGCCCGTATCACAGGGTCGAAAACCTGCGGTTTTCGTGCATGTGTTGTGGCTAATTTAAAAAAAATTTGTTAGATGCAAGATTTAAAAAAAAAAAAGAATGAACTATAAATCCTGCCGCAGCCTTCCCGTGGCGCGCTCTTAAGCTGTGGTTATACCTATATCACTAGCTAATATCGAAGGTAACAGTCATAATGGGATACTGTTAGTCAGTCGATGCCACCATATTGAATCCACGATTTTGAATTTTGGAATTCCGAGCTGAGATTCGTAATCAGTGACCTCGAAAACCTACAAATACCGAGTATTATTAGAATCGAGTGAGATTTTGAATTCCGGTCCACCATATTGGATCCGCCATTTGAAATTTTCAATTTAGGGTTGAGATTCATAATCAGCGACCTTGAGAACTCCCGAGTAGCAAGTTTTATCAGAATCGAGTTAATTTTTGAAATTCGGTCCGCCATATCAACACTGCAATTTTGAATTTTAAAATTTCGAGTTGACATTCGTAATCAGTGACCTCGAAAACCCCATATACCGAGTTTAATTAGAATCGAGTGAGATTTTGAATTCTGGTTCGCCATATTGGATCCGCCATTGGAAATTTTCAAATTCAGAGTTAAGATTCGTAAACAGTGACTTCGAAAACCCCCGAGTACCGAATTTCATCAGAATCGAGTGAATTTTCGAAATTCGGTCCACCATATTAAATCCGCCATTTAAAATTTTTAAATTTCGAGATCAGATTCGTAATCAGCGATCCGAAAAACATAGGAACACCAAGTTTGATGCAATTCCGTTCAAACTGAAAAAGATATTCACGGTGCACATGCACATATAGGTGCTTTTACCAGTTGTGGCATTTTTTTTTTGCACCTATATGTGCCAGTGAACCGGTTAACAAGAAAAAAAATACAGCGGAAATTTTCTTCTACGAGATGTTCATAATCTGGCAATTGAAGTGTTTCAAACAGTTAAAATATTGATCTCCACGAACGAAAATTTAATGATATTGTTTAAATACGTTAATCGGTACCCGACCGACCCTTTGTTACGTACCGCAACTTTCGGCACTTTTACATCGATTAAAGATTGCGGTAGTAGGTGCACCACTCTGGGGCACCCCCACTCGTATCCACACTCGTTTACCCACCACGTGGCTTCGCCCACCACTCGATTTTCCCCCACCATGCGGCTGGGTGAGTCGACTGTTGAGGTGGTGATGTGTGGGGGTGAGGTGAGGACAGGGGGGAAAATCAAAGGTGGTGCACTTTATTATTATTTTTCAAATTTTATTATTTTTATTATTATTGTTATTATTTGCAATATTCTCTCTTTCTCACTCTCTGGATTAATATAATTTTTTTTAATTTTATAAATATTAATTTAGATTATTATTTTAAATATTTCTACCTCTCTCTCTGATTTATAGTTTTTTACTTTTATTATTATTACTATTATTATTATCATTCTTAAATATCTTTACTTACGCTTCTTCTGAGGCTATTAGGCGCATCTGTCTCTCTCTCTCTCTCTCTCTTTTTCTCCCGCGTCTGTCGCTTATACTTTTCCTCTTCTTCTCGTCCTCTTGCACACTGTTCTCTCGCACACTGCTCTTCTGTTTTTCACACACCTTTTCTCTCTCTCTCTCTCTCTCTCTCTCTTTCTCTCACTATTCTAACCCGTTGCTACAGTAGTAAAAAAAAATGTTTCAAATCGATAGAAAAGAGAATCACCACATCGCGCACTTATGAAGGAGTGTAAAAGTACTCGCACTAGCACTCAAAAATTTTCTCCAATAGAATGAAAACCCACACAGATGCATTCGTTATACTCATCTCCGTGAGCCACGTCTTTTTTAAATATTTTTTATTCGCACGAGCACACACGTTAATCCTGAGAGCACATAAATTATTTAAACGAATAATATTTTAACCGATCGCCGTTGGGAGAACGTTTTCCTGATGTAACACGATTAAAAGAACGACAATTACTGAGCTTTACAGCTGCTTGTAGGCAAGCTTTACGCGCCTTTAGGGATAATATTACGAAGACTTCTCGGCGCGCGCGAAATGCACCGTCAGCAGCACGTGCGTGCCTCATCGCTGCTCAGGGCTTGCGCGAATTCGCTCATCTTTTTATTCGTATGAAGAATAATATAATTAATGTATATAATGTGATCCGAAGATACAACGCGAGTATACCTTTAGACAAAATAGGTATACGCTGCGAATATACATAGGTATAGCAACAGTTCTTTTATATACAGGGCGAAGAATAATTTCAAATGGTGATGATCACAAGCAGGAATTCCTGTGGTCTGAGAGCTTAGCATCGAATGACTTCATCTTAAAGAGCGTAGCAATGACTGATGGTGTTCTCCATTGTGTATGTATTTTTCAAATTTTTTTTTACCGAGAGGGAAAAATACGAATAGCCCTACCGCTGCACATGCATACTGCTGTGTATAAGTGGATGTCAGCTAATTTTCACGTGCCAAGGTTCACTTTGTTCTCGCTAGAATTAAGTCTCAATATCATGATATGTCTCATGACAACGCAATATGCATATACTCTGCGAATATACATAGGTAAGCTGACGAGGTATCGTTCCGTAGCGTTCGAGAGTCAATAGCTATGGGCATACCCACGCGGTATCGCTCGATAGTAGAAATTCTTTTACATATAATGCGGAGAATGATTTAAAGTGGTGTAGAGGCAGGGATACTTTAGCATCGAATGGCCCATCTGCAAGAGTATAACGATGACTGATACTGTTCTCGATTGTGAATATATTTTTCAAATTTGCTGTACCCGGGGAAAAGTTGCATAGCTCTCACCGCTACACATACATGCTGTTCTGTATAAAGAAATGTCAGCTAATTTACGCGTGCCAAGGTTTACTTTGTTTTAAAGAAAAAACAGTATCAATATCATGATGCTTTATGAAAGTGATATATACGTCCAATTAGAGCTATGTAAGAAAAAATTTTCTCCAGCCTTGAAATTATTTTCTTAATTGAACGGAAATTATTTTTTCAAAAAAACTGCCGAGAGACGAGCTCGAGGCTCCAGAGATCACGAGCATAGTTATTGAGCTATACTTTATGGGCAAGCATTCGCTAACTCTGCCTCTCTCTCTGTATGCATATCTTTTTTCCATGCCTCGAATCTTGTTATCACGGCAATAGCGGGTTTTAAAAAATATTTTTCGATGTATACCGAGTATTCAAGTATGGCACTACGAGATTTCTCGATTTTTCGAGGTGCGTGAAATGCATCATCAGCAGAACAGCAGCCGGCTACAGGCCGTCTTCGCTCAATGCTGCAAACCTCTTCTTATTATGTTTCATATAATGTGTTAGTAGATATGTGTATACTTCATGCGCCTTAGAAATATATCATTAATATATATTTCGCCTTGAAAACGAACGAAAATTATTTTTTAGAAAACAGAGCCGAGAGTTGAACACAAGGCTCAGCCGAGAGGTACGACAGAGATCACGGGCATAGTTATTCAGCTCTCCTCTTTGTGCGAGTATTCGTTAATTCTGGCTCTCTCTCACTCTCTCTTTTTCTGTATCCATATCTTTTTCCATGCTCGACAGTCTTTCCACAGAAATATTAGTGGGCATTTTTAATATTTTTCGATGTATACCGAATATGCAGGAATAGCACTGCGAGTTATCGCGATTTCTCGAGATGTGGGAAATGCATCAGCAAGAGGGCAGCAACCGGCCACATGCCGTCTTTGCTCAATGCTGCGAGGCTCTTCTCCTTATTTTTCACTTAATGTGCGCTTATCTCCATCAAACCCCGTGTTTCGGGTTTGTTCAAAGGTTAGTTCGTTCGTTCGTTCGTTCGTTCGTTCGTTCGTTCGTTCGTTCGTTCGTTCGTTCGTTCGTTCGTTCGTTCGTTCGTTCGTTCGTTCGTTCGTTCGTTCGTTCGTTCGTTCGTTCGTTCGTTCGTTCGTTCGTTCGTTCGTTCGTTCGTTCGTTCGTTCGTTCGTTCGTTCGTTCGTTCGTTCGTTCGTTCGTTCGTTCGTTCGTTCGTTCGTTCGTTCGTTCGTTCGTTCGTTCGTTCGTTCGTTCGTTCGTTCGTTCGTTCGTTCGTTCGTTCGTTCGTTCGTTCGTTCGTTCGTTCGTTCGTTCGTTCGTTCGTTCGTTCGTTCGTTCGTTCGTTCGTTCGTTCGTTCGTTCGTTCGTTCGTTCGTTCGTTCGTTCGTTCGTTCGTTCGTTCGTTCGTTCGTTCGTTCGTTCGTTCGTTCGTTCGTTCGTTCGTTCGTTCGTTCGTTCGTTCGTTCGTTCGTTCGTTCGTTCGTTCGTTCGTTCGTTCGTTCGTTCGTTCGTTCGTTCGTTCGTTCGTTCGTTCGTTCGTTCGTTCGTTCGTTCGTTCGTTCGTTCGTTCGTTCGTTCGTTCGTTCGTTCGTTCGTTCGTTCGTTCGTTCGTTCGTTCGTTCGTTCGTTCGTTCGTTCGTTCGTTCGTTCGTTCGTTCGTTCGTTCGTTCGTTCGTTCGTTCGTTCGTTCGTTCGTTCGTTCGTTCGTTCGTTCGTTCGTTCGTTCGTTCGTTCGTTCGTTCGTTCGTTCGTTCGTTCGTTCGTTCGTTCGTTCGTTCGTTCGTTCGTTCGTTCGTTCGTTCGTTCGTTCGTTCGTTCGTTCGTTCGTTCGTTCGTTCGTTCGTTCGTTCGTTCGTTCGTTCGTTCGTTCGTTCGTTCGTTCGTTCGTTCGTTCGTTCGTTCGTTCGTTCGTTCGTTCGTTCGTTCGTTCGTTCGTTCGTTCGTTCGTTCGTTCGTTCGTTCGTTCGTTCGTTCGTTCGTTCGTTCGTTCGTTCGTTCGTTCGTTCGTTCGTTCGTTCGTTCGTTCGTTCGTTCGTTCGTTCGTTCGTTCGTTCGTTCGTTCGTTCGTTCGTTCGTTCGTTCGTTCGTTCGTTCGTTCGTTCGTTCGTTCGTTCGTTCGTTCGTTCGTTCGTTCGTTCGTTCGTTCGTTCGTTCGTTCGTTCGTTCGTTCGTTCGTTCGTTCGTTCGTTCGTTCGTTCGTTCGTTCGTTCGTTCGTTCGTTCGTTCGTTCGTTCGTTCGTTCGTTCGTTCGTTCGTTCGTTCGTTCGTTCGTTCGTTCGTTCGTTCGTTCGTTCGTTCGTTCGTTCGTTCGTTCGTTCGTTCGTTCGTTCGTTCGTTCGTTCGTTCGTTCGTTCGTTCGTTCGTTCGTTCGTTCGTTCGTTCGTTCGTTCGTTCGTTCGTTCGTTCGTTCGTTCGTTCGTTCGTTCGTTCGTTCGTTCGTTCGTTCGTTCGTTCGTTCGTTCGTTCGTTCGTTCGTTCGTTCGTTCGTTCGTTCGTTCGTTCGTTCGTTCGTTCGTTCGTTCGTTCGTTCGTTCGTTCGTTCGTTCGTTCGTTCGTTCGTTCGTTCGTTCGTTCGTTCGTTCGTTCGTTCGTTCGTTCGTTCGTTCGTTCGTTCGTTCGTTCGTTCGTTCGTTCGTTCGTTCGTTCGTTCGTTCGTTCGTTCGTTCGTTCGTTCGTTCGTTCGTTCGTTCGTTCGTTCGTTCGTTCGTTCGTTCGTTCGTTCGTTCGTTCGTTCGTTCGTTCGTTCGTTCGTTCGTTCGTTCGTTCGTTCGTTCGTTCGTTCGTTCGTTCGTTCGTTCGTTCGTTCGTTCGTTCGTTCGTTCGTTCGTTCGTTCGTTCGTTCGTTCGTTCGTTCGTTCGTTCGTTCGTTCGTTCGTTCGTTCGTTCGTTCGTTCGTTCGTTCGTTCGTTCGTTCGTTCGTTCGTTCGTTCGTTCGTTCGTTCGTTCGTTCGTTCGTTCGTTCGTTCGTTCGTTCGTTCGTTCGTTCGTTCGTTCGTTCGTTCGTTCGTTCGTTCGTTCGTTCGTTCGTTCGTTCGTTCGTTCGTTCGTTCGTTCGTTCGTTCGTTCGTTCGTTCGTTCGTTCGTTCGTTCGTTCGTTCGTTCGTTCGTTCGTTCGTTCGTTCGTTCGTTCGTTCGTTCGTTCGTTCGTTCGTTCGTTCGTTCGTTCGTTCGTTCGTTCGTTCGTTCGTTCGTTCGTTCGTTCGTTCGTTCGTTCGTTCGTTCGTTCGTTCGTTCGTTCGTTCGTTCGTTCGTTCGTTCGTTCGTTCGTTCGTTCGTTCGTTCGTTCGTTCGTTCGTTCGTTCGTTCGTTCGTTCGTTCGTTCGTTCGTTCGTTCGTTCGTTCGTTCGTTCGTTCGTTCGTTCGTTCGTTCGTTCGTTCGTTCGTTCGTTCGTTCGTTCGTTCGTTCGTTCGTTCGTTCGTTCGTTCGTTCGTTCGTTCGTTCGTTCGTTCGTTCGTTCGTTCGTTCGTTCGTTCGTTCGTTCGTTCGTTCGTTCGTTCGTTCGTTCGTTCGTTCGTTCGTTCGTTCGTTCGTTCGTTCGTTCGTTCGTTCGTTCGTTCGTTCGTTCGTTCGTTCGTTCGTTCGTTCGTTCGTTCGTTCGTTCGTTCGTTCGTTCGTTCGTTCGTTCGTTCGTTCGTTCGTTCGTTCGTTCGTTCGTTCGTTCGTTCGTTCGTTCGTTCGTTCGTTCGTTCGTTCGTTCGTTCGTTCGTTCGTTCGTTCGTTCGTTCGTTCGTTCGTTCGTTCGTTCGTTCGTTCGTTCGTTCGTTCGTTCGTTCGTTCGTTCGTTCGTTCGTTCGTTCGTTCGTTCGTTCGTTCGTTCGTTCGTTCGTTCGTTCGTTCGTTCGTTCGTTCGTTCGTTCGTTCGTTCGTTCGTTCGTTCGTTCGTTCGTTCGTTCGTTCGTTCGTTCGTTCGTTCGTTCGTTCGTTCGTTCGTTCGTTCGTTCGTTCGTTCGTTCGTTCGTTCGTTCGTTCGTTCGTTCGTTCGTTCGTTCGTTCGTTCGTTCGTTCGTTCGTTCGTTCGTTCGTTCGTTCGTTCGTTCGTATTTCACCGTATCGTTCATATAGTTATAATTGTACTTGACAAACTTTTTTGGAGAAAAATTTAAAATAATGTTCTTCCGTATCCCTCCTATCGTTCTTGTCGTAATAATTTTACTTGAGAAAATTCGAGACAGGAAAATAAAATCCCATCCTCGACGTAAACGCTCGACTCGACTCCTCGGGCGCTGACCAACTGAAACCTATACGTTCCACCGTAAGGAAAATTAATCATAAGGATTGTAGAAACAAGACTCCTCATATTAGCGAGAATAAGACAGGGCAACAGCGTGGGTCATCCGATAGGTCATCGATGGCGCGTGCGCTTTATTGGAAATTACGCCTAACGAGCGACGAGCGAGCTGAGCAACGACACTTTGCTTCTGTCTTTTGGCAAGCTCAGTCAACGGTCGAGGAGTCTTGTCGCGAGTAAAAAAATTATCGAGTGAAAGTATAATTTGTCTAATTTTGTTGAGTCTGTCGACAAAATTTGACTGAGCGAGATAACTGTTTGTGTGAGGGTGAGATTCGTCGAATTCAAGCCTTAAAAAGAGTGATGAAAGATCAATTGTGTTCGACGAAGTGTGCAGAGGCACATCTCGTCAAAGGACATCCGAAGTCTTTCCGGATCGAGAAAACGAGAATATTATCGAATATCGTCAGGGAACCCGAATTATCTTCCCGGGTCGAATACGTGGAAGGTCGTAGGAACTGTATCAGAACAAAGTAAGTGAATAAAGTGAAAATTGTATTCCTGTCTTGAGTATTCTTTTTTGCACTTGGAACTTCTTTGTCTTGGTCCTCCAACTGTATCCCCCCTTTTCGATCGTCTCATTGTCAAGGGAGCTAATCCGACTAGTAAATGAAATATATCGATAGTTTATTAGTTTGCTAAAAACTAATTGGCGTCTCGTACTTAAAGTTAAATTGTATGAAAAAGAATAATTAGAGCCCTGTCAGCTGTCAGACCACGGCCGCGGCAGGTGAAGGCGTAAATTTTTTGTCAAATTAAGCCTGTCTCAAACTTTTTCGGAAAAAATTTCGATAAAACGTTTGAGAAACTAAAATTTGATTGGTAACTCTCTCGTCATATCGATCGTACCGTTCCCATATTCGTTCCGTTTGTCCGTACCGTTCGTTCGTATCGTTCATATTATCTGCTCGTATGAAATCTGTTTAAATAATTTGTCAGAAAAAATTTTGAAAACTATTTGGACAAAAAAAGTTTGAGAACCTTGTATCATTCGTATTATTATTTGCTCGTGTCACTCATGCTTCAATAATTTTTTAGAAAAGTTTTGAAATTTTTTTCGAGAAACAAAATTTCAATGGTAGATCGCTTTCGACGTTCGTTTGTATTGCTCGCTCATTCGTTACATATTGCTCGCTCGTATTGCCCGTATCATTTGTGTCGTAATAATTCTCCGCTGTTTAAATAAGATTAAATAGTAGGAGAGATGGGCAAATAGATGTTTACATAAACATTTTTTATTAACAGAACATAGATAGCTGTACATATGTGAATACAACATAACATCTAACTATAATAGCCGTATGGTAATGAACCATACTCCCGGTTGCGCTTTTGTTTGACGCTTGACGGTCTGCAGTTTTTTGATTCGGGGTGTGTAACAACCTGATGGATTGGTGTGCGCCGAATCGCATCATAGGGCAGACTAATTGGCTCCTCTCTCTCACCAACTATGAACGAATGAACCAACCGATAATTTATCAACGAGCTATTTGCAAAATTGACTGTTACGCCTTTGACTTTGCATACTTTGCTTTCCGAGCCATCAGATGGTCGCACAATAAAGAAATCAAATCGCGGCCCACCAGATACAAACGACTTAATATAACTACCCTCTCCGTAATTACTGAGCTCAAGTGTCAGATCACCGAGAAGCTGACCGATCGGCGGTTCGTACTCATTTGGATCTTTGGTCGTCACACAGATACATGAGTCTGAGTCACAATACAATGCACGACGACCCAAGCGCTCGAGATAACTGTGAGTTAAGCGCGCCTGAGCGTTGGTGTATGCTGCAATTACGGCATTAGCTACAGAAGATGGCTTTATTGCCTCATCGGTTTTCGTATAATTGACGTATAATATGTTAACGACTCGATCAGTTATACTCCCGGCTTTTCTTTATTCGCGATCGAATTCTCAAACTTTTGCAAGATGGCAGATGAACGTTGGGATGGGAATCCGCGGGGTTAAGGGTATGGCGCACGTGCTCGAAAAAATGTAGCCGACAAGCCGCGTCTACTTCTTATTGATGCTAAATACAATAGTTTTATTAGAATTGAAAACGTAAAGTACAAAGGGGCGACGAGGTCCAAGGTTGCCTCGCACGTGTCCCGGTCGTCTCCACAGTCTTTTCTCGAGCTTTCCTACTCTCGTCTTCGTGACTTCGCGCGACACACACGCACCGTGTCTCGCTCGTCGCGCTCTCTCTCGACTCTTCTCTTTCTCGAGCTTATATCTCCTCGTATTCTTACGCGCGCCTGCGCCTCTCGCTTCGGACTTTTCTCGAACCTTCGAGAATGTTCGTATGCCCAGGGGCGTATCGTTATCAAATATATCATTATTTACAGGAAATACGCCGGTAATCTCATACTCGGGGCTCGTCAGTAGTTCCATCATTTTTTCCCGGGTAGAAACTATCACGGTTTGCGGCCGGTTTTCACGTTGCCCAAATTTTCCCCAAAATAAATTTAAACACAATTTTGCTACTAACAAGGAAAGTCTTTCCGCTGACGTCCTTCGATTTTGACGAAATTTAAATATGTTATTCTACATCAAAATCCGAGACACGTATTTTTTTTTTTTATCGGCGGAAAAACGTTTCTAGGGGTTGAAATTATTCTTTAAAGTTCAGACCTCCGAGGGGTATTTTACAGGTTTCACCTATTTTCACTTGAGATAATCGAATGCACCCAAATGGATAATTACCTTAATGATAAACGATGAAAAATGAAACTGGTTTCATATCGGGAGGTTGCATAGGAAAAAAATTATAGGGGTTGAAATTCACAAAATCGTTATAACAAAAAAACTATTGCACCTATCTCGATGGATTCAATTGCACTTTGAAGAGGGCAAAAAAAATACATACATGTTTTTGCGTTTTTTTCGCAAATCAAGTTAAGGGGGTGAACTACCCCTATGTATGTTTACATTTAATCTTAATAAAACGGCAGTAATTCTTTTTTATTTTTCTTATTCCTTCTCCCTGTGATACGTTTTTTTCTTTAAATTTACCACAACCGTATCACGTACATAGCATTTAATGAACGGTTTTATCTAGGAGCCAACTTATTTATAGATCGATCTTTTGATGAAAAAGTATTTATATCTGACTTATCCATAATTCTGACTGATTTATATTTGGCAATGAGATAACATAGGCATACGATAAGCGCTCATACATATTCGTTTCGGTAGATAAGACCAAGTTTTGGGATAACGCATAGAAAAACTGCGTAGTCAAGTAAAAAAAAAAGAGCGTACAATATGCTTGTATCTTTTATTGACAATATGTCAACAGTCTAACAAAATAATCACTATAGCAATAAATAGAAGCGAATATATAATGATATTCTCCACGAGCCGTTGTAAGTACTGCAGTAATTATAGTAATTGAAAAAGTGTTTAAAACATAACGACTTTTTACACCAGGAACAGCGAACAATAGCAACATTTTCACATCCTGGAACTTCACAGTGTGAGTTGCAGTAATCTCCAAATGCAAAGTGTACAGGATTTTCAAAATTCGCTGGTTTTTCTTCTATGTAACCACTTTTGTACCAAGAATATCTGAAAAGATCGATATAACGTGGTGACGACAGTTGGTTATGAACGAGTGACTGCAGCTTTATGATATTGTTTCTCAAATGCAAATCAATATCGTAATTCATCAAAAGACAATTATCAGAAAAATGTCTAACAAAATTTTTCCATACTCGGAATCCAAAAACATCGAGGGGCTGGATTTTTCCGGTAGTTCCTTTAGGTATAATCATTACTTTGACATCTCTATTTGAAGGTTTCACGTCAAGTACAGCTTGGGGACAGTGTCCAGTCCAAGAATCAATCAGTAATAAAGATTTTGGACCAACTTTCGGGAAAAATACATGCTGCAACCAAATTTTAAAATGATCTGAAAATAGAAAAACGTATTATTTTTTCATTCGAAAAAATGTCTATACAAAAACAGTGGGTGTAATTTATACCTGAAGTAAGCTTCCCAGACTTAGATACTTCTATGTACACATTATCTGGTCTGAAAAGCGTTTTCTCCACTATTGGACCAATCTTGCCAGTTGGTTCTTTTAAAACCAAAAAAAGAGGGGATAGCAGCTTGCCGTCAGCTGATATAGTCGGCTGAATAGTATAACTGTGGGTCGTAGAAGAGACTGATTGTACAAGACGTTGTACTTGCTTTTCTCCTTCGACTGATAAAGTTCTTCCGGAATGCATTTCTAGTTGGAAGCCACTCTGATCTGCGTTAAATGTATTTGACAATCCGTACGTTCTAATATTTTGCTTTACGTCATAGACAAATTTTTGAATTTGTTGTTCCAAGACTTTTCCATCTTCAATTGTTTTGAATGTAATGAATTTATTAATTTTTCTCGATACGGTACAATGAGCTGCTTTGAATGAGTTTATACACGTACGAGATGCTTTGAAACGAAAATCAGTATGCCTTATTTCTTTTTAAGCATGTAAGGCCCATTTTTCAAATTGGAATCCTGCACTATTAAACCAGCATCCACAGCAGCTTTGAAATTTTCGAAAGTGTAACCACAAATTCGTGCTAATTTTTCTTTCTATGTCCCCCCCTTGTTCAAATTGTGGGCCCACCGCTGCAATTGTCGTATAGATTGCACTTTCTTGAACTTTTGTTAAACACTGCCCAATCCCAAATTTCCTTTCTTCCCGCTACGCCAATACTCAACGGCCCTTAATTTGTACTCGTAAGATAAGTCTTCGTTATCACGAGTGCATGTATCAGGCGGAAGTTTTGGTTCATACAGGGCGTTTGCCGATTCTTTGTCTTCAACAATTTCCATTTCCCAATCCTTAAACGGTTCTTCGAAATGCAAAGAATTTTCTTCTACCATTTCGAAACCACTGTATTCGTTCATTGCACTCAACAAAATATTTTCAAAGTTTTCTTTCAACTGTACTTCATCGTTATTTACTGGCGAATTCGGTAAACGCATAACTTCAAAAATTGCGAGAAGCATTCTAATAACGTTCAAAGGATTTATCTTCATTTCGATTAATATTTGCAATTTCGTTTTAAATAGTCTCGAATTGTAAGTGACTTCTTTCGTCGTGTAAAAGAAAAATAGCCGACTGCGGTGAATATATTCCGCGATCGCAGTTTTATCACTGCTTCTACGTCGTATTTAAAATCTAATTTTGGGAGCGAGTCACAGACTGAACAGAGGTGACTCCCAGATAACACCATCAAGTAAGGGGGGGGAGTTATGATAACTATGAAAATACGTCAGTATTTACTAAATTTTTGTGAAAAATATAAGGAATAGATATTTTTGAAATTTGTCGTGTGGTTTATTCAATATTAACTAATAAAAAAATTGTTATCCGTAAAAGTTATCCAATCTGTAATTTTTGGCGGAAAAAAATAAGTAAGTGAATTTTTTAAAACTATGGATGCGATTCGTATAAATACCGTAAAAAGTTACAAAAAATAAAAAACTCATAAAGTGGTAGAATTTTAACGGAAAAATTTGATTTTTTCCAATTTTCCTTGCTCAATTAGGTAAAATCCATTGTGTAATTAATTTTAAATGGAATCTTTTAAGCATAACTAGAAGAGTCTCAAATTGCTTTCAAATAAAAAAGGAACCTTTAAGATTGGACGTATACTTTTGGTTCTATCGCTTTCACCAATTATGAGAACGTAATTTCGAGAAAAATCTATCCATCGTTTGATATGTAGATGTTGAGAATTTAAAGAAAAAACGTATCACTAGGAGAAGAAATAAAAAAAAAAAGAATTACTTCCGTTTTATTGAGATTAAATGTAAACATACATAGGGGTAATTCACCCCCTTAACTTGATTTGCAAAAAAAACGCAAAAACATGTATGTATTATTTTTTTGCCCTCTTCAAAGTGCAACTGAATCCATCGAGATAGGTGCAATAGTTTTTTTGTTATAATGATTTTGTGAATTTCAACCCCTGTAATTTTTTTCCTATGCAACCCCCCAATATGAAACCAGTTGCATTTTTCATCGTTTATCATGAAGGTAATTATCCATTTGGGTGCATTCGATTATCTTAAGTGAAAATAGGTGAAACCAGAAAAGTACCCCTCGGAGGTCTGAACTTTAAAGGATAATTTCACCCCCTAGAAACATTTTTCCGCCGATAAAAAAAAATACGTGTCTCTTAGATTTTGATGTAAAATAACATATTTGAATTTCGTCAAAATCGAAGGACGTCAGCGGAAAGACTTTCCTTGTAAGTGCAACCCTGGATTCTTGGATATGCCGTCGCGATCTAATTTTGTAAGGGTAGATGTTTAAGTTTTGTATATTCGCGCGCGAAAGGGAATGGTGGTGGTGGCGGTTATCGGAACGGGCAAGGAAAAATTGATTGATCTTCCAATTTTCCGAAATATAATGTGAAAAAAAGAGTGGGGATCGAGACGATGAGTCGCCGCACCACCTAAACTCTTTCTCTTTCGACCCGGGTTCTTCGAGTGCTACAGATCAACATCCCCCATCGTCGTGCTGTCCGAGGATTCTCATACCCGTTATCATATCTCGCACGGTCATCGCTTGGATCATTCTGGACTCCACGAATACATTCGATCATTGGATTAATTGATCTGGGCCTAATTTTGGAAAGTATTTTCTAATCCCGGGACAGGAGAAAGAGCCACCGAGGGATCACGCACGTCGCATATCCCAAAGACAAATTGAGACTGTTCGATATTACAGCCATTTTTATACGATTGAAAAAATATTATTGCGGTCTTGACGAAAATGTAAGCGTTCGTTATATGTGTTTCAAATTAAGTCCGCGAAGTCGAGCCCGTTCGATATCATAGCCATTTTTATGGGATTGAAAAAAAGTTATTGCGGTCTTGAGGAAAATTTAAGCGTTTGTTATATGCGTTCTAAATTGAGTCCGCGAAGTGAACAAAAAACTTATATTGAAAAATAATAAAATTTTACAATTTCCGTACCCTCTGAGTGCTTAAAGTCAGCAATATATTGATCTTTCGCAGCCTCATCCTGCAAACAATTTTCGGGCCAGCCACTGGCTTCCTGCTTGATTTTGAGAAATGTATCAATATAATCTGCAAAAAGGCCGCCATTTCGAGTGTTACGTTCAAACTGCGTGATCTCGTGTTGCCAAATTTTTATCATGCGCATCACTCTATATCCACACGATACAGCTTTTCGTATCTTGTCGACAACCCATGTCCCCTCAAAAGTACGATCCGTGGGATTTTCATGCGTACACTCTTTCTGACTCATCGTCTCGCAACAGCTACGACAGACGGTGAATAGCAAGCGATTATGCATGCGTATAGGTAGCACCGGGTGATAAAGGTTGCGCGGTGGTAATACAACGCACTTGACGAGCCCCTTAACGCGCGAAATATCGGTATTATCAGCACCCGTTAGTTCCATACACTCGTCGCGTACATAAACTTTCGGATGGCCGATAGAATATTTACCAATCTTGCAGATATACGGATATAGCGAACAAACATCGACGTAACGTATCTCCTCTGTATCTTTTGCATCATAGAGTGTGACCATATTTTCGGTACGTCCACCGAAGAATGCGTCACGTGGGTTGAGAAGCTCGATACAGGCTAGAGGATGATCACGCACGAGAGCTGCCATTTCAGCATTTTCCTTTAACATTCGATCATACGCGCATTCCCAAATTTCTGTCAACACATAACCGCCCGTTCGGATTTAATCGGAAATAGCGATGGTTCTTTCGAACCTTTCGTCCATTGATACATCGTCACTCTGTTTGCGATCGCGATTCACGAGGAAGCATCGCGGACAACCACGCCATTAGCACCCGTGAAATTGCAATACGTGTTTCGTGTTGGTCGTCTCGTAATAACCGTCTTCCAGTAAATTCAGCGGTAAGTTAAATTCGCGCTGGCGGCCAGCGTGTATGATGGGATGACCGAGAGAATGTTCCATCCATACAAGCCACGCAACGGCTTTTTTGGACTGCGTATGCGCCCATCTGTACCCACCCACCGGCACAATACCTATCGTGTTATCTTTTAGAAAATTTTTGCGAAAAATGCGGAAACAGGCCGATGTGATAGTCGTACCCGCGTCGAATGGGCAGACGCGACCGCTAGCGATGGAAATATTCCGAAATGCCATGCACGCGCATCTGAGTATCGTAACATCCATCAAGCAGTGATTCACAATTTCTTTTGCAAGATCAAGCACGAAATCCTGGTCTTTTAATTCGCGATACCAAACTAAAAATTTTCGCACTCAGTGGTACGCATCGCGTCGGCACAATAGTACTCGACGGTTGGCAGCTCTCCGACATAATTTTTATTTTTTGGGCGATTAAAGAGATGAGGAAATGTACCTTTTGTGCCCAAAAGACCGAAGGCTTTTGGCAATGCGCTGAAAGGCATGTGGAAATAATGTAGACTGTCGAGGAATAGAAGCTTCTCGAGGCGCATCGCGATGATCTTTGTTCCGTTCATAATTAACGTTGGCAGCTGTGTTTTTTTCTTTTCAATCAAATACCGTAGGATAAATTGAGCGTCAAACACTCCGGCGTTATGTGCTATACAGATTGTATGCGAGTAACCCTTAGGTTGCTGCATAGCTAATTCCACGAGTTGTCCAACCGGGTTTTCTCGAAATATAAATTCATGCACTTCACAGTATTCGCATGATTCATAAATATAATTATTGTCACAACACTGCGTGCATACGCGTTGAGCTACGCAAAGACTCGGCGGGTGTACGAACGAGTTCGGGTCATCCTTCACCGTTTTACACTGTTGTGTTTCAATATCGTAAAAAATGAAAACGATTTTAGGTGAAGCATCTGGGTTTTCTCGGATTGGCTTCATGAAACACTGATGATTATATGGTTGGTCAGATTTACATTTTTTGCAGATACCTACGCCACATGTACGTTTCTTTTTTTCTAGCGGCTTGATCGTTCTGAAGCATCTATGGCAGCGTTTACAGGAATCACCTATACCATACCTGCAGATCTATGCTGCCGAAAAAATTCTTCACCGAATAAATAACTATTGCACATTTCGCATTTGATTGTGCTGGCGGAAATATTGCATGGAGGTGTTCCGTGGCACCTAGGACATTTTTTGGAGCATCTGTGACCGTCGTTGCGGTCGTACCGTGCGTTGCAAGGCGCGCAAAACCTCTTGCTGCCAACAGCCCCTCGCAGATTAAAAATGGGTTGAAAGTGGTACGACCGCTCGTAATATAACATATGCAGAATGTGCATAATTGAACCGACAGTATCTATGACTTTTTTCGTGCCATCAAACGACGGCAACTTTCCGCGTCCCAGAGTTAAAAACTCGTAAACAATAATTGCGATACCTTCCTAGGCCATAGGGTCTTGATAACGTGTGATTTCATTTACATTGCACCCGCACACTGGTTTACAAATATTTGCAGCTCTTGTGAGCTCGAGCAGTGCTTCTTTTTGTGGGAGGCAAGGTTTTCTTATAACAGCGAGTGTGCAACTCTCCCGTTCGAATTTCTTCCCGTTCAGCATAAACTCGAGCAGTTACCAACGAACGTGGAAGGCATAAATTATCCTCGTTCCAATTCGTCAAAATCGATTGTTTTGCGACGCCATCGTAGGATAAGCCTTTTCGCCTGCTGCCCTCGACGCCTCGGATTACGCCCGTTGTAATACGGAATGTATCGTCGATGTTTTAACTGGTTGAATTTTGCGCGACACTCCTCACAAGGCGCCAAATATCCTCGAAAGAGTAGTCTCGTGCCCGTCGGAAAGACAGCCATGCGGGCCTGCGTGCCAAACCGCTTGCCGTAAACGTGATACCGACGTAATCGTTACCCTCGCACGAGCTTGTGATATGTGTAAGAAGTTTGCGAAATGCTCCCTCAAGCCACTTCAACATGCTGACGTCCGAGTGTGGCTGCTTGATGCGCACTGTTGTTCCACGGCCGCGAAGTTTGAACCGCTCAAAATAACGCATATAATATTTCACGATGTCTAATCGCGCTCCCGGTGGTTGTACATCGCGGTACGCAGTGCTCTTCGAAACGTTGTTTCGCCTACTATCGCCGCTTTGCACGCCTGCAAAACTTTTTAGTGTCAGTGAACAATAATTAATACGGAGGAAAATTTAAAAAAGATTTTTATTTAACCGTACCTCATATAAAGTAAATATACAAGGGTTCTTCATTATCATTAACTTCGAGCCCTGTCGAGTAACCTGCGATATAGGTGCGTAACTTAATTTTCATTCCACAAGTCCGATGACGAACAAGCTAATTACCGAATTCTCAGTTACCATGCAGAGACAGAGAAATTGCACAAATTTATTATTATGGGGATGGAGGGAGGGAACAAAATTTATACTCAACCGTAAAAAATATTTCTGCTTATTTCTTGTACAGACGGAATATAAAAATTTGTATTTACCTGAGTCATTATCTTCAAAGATATCTTGGTGCCACTGATCAGCTCTTTGCAAGGGTAACGAATTCTCCCCCTCGAGCCGCTCCAGCCATGCTTGATTCTCGCGTATCAGAACCCGATCGATCAGCATCTGTTGATTTTCCGAAAAATTATTGATATCTTGACCGGGAAACAGAAGCTGTTGGTTCCGCGACGATAACGGCACAGCGTCGTAATCCGAAGAGGGAGATATGCTGCATCGCCTGCGCAATCCCGATGGCCCTGGGACCGCTAAATCTTCCGTTTTTCTGGTTTCACCATGTAGCCCGAGAGGTTCTGCCACACCTGTTGCAGGAGCCTGATCATCCTCATTTACGCTAAGCGCCTGTGCTATCGCTGTAAAAATAACACACTATTCAAGAGTTATGATACATTTCAGCGAAACAATCGCTAATTAAATTGCTTAAAATTGAGAATTTTAATAATATTAATTCTTTATAATACATTTTACACAAGTTACTTACGCGCGTCGTCAATATTCTCGTAAAGAAGAGAAGAATTTTCCACGCCTTGCGATTAAATTATCGATTCAGCATTTTATACAGCGTCGGCTACTCTTATCAATTCGTCTTCCTCACCGCTATCTGTGCCGTGCAATAGCCTGTCTGATATAATAATTGAATTGAAAATAAAAAATTATCCAGTTATTTAATGAATGATCAAAAAAGTTGTTTACTCACCCCGAATTTCACCAACAATTCCACGCACAGAAAGAGCATTTTGGAGACCTCGTCGCTGTATCTCTTCAATCACGCCGCTTGAAAATCTTTGTCCTTTTAATACACCCCTGTTATACGCTGCAATAATGACGCGCAGCGGGGCCCACTAAGTCACATATCTGAGACGTTTAATGAGTACGTTGTACGACAAAAATCGCAATTGATCACACCATCGATCAGTACACTTTTGCCGGAGATGAGGACTGTGCAGCTTTGCCAAGCGCAAAAAATTTAAAATACAATCGCGAACAAGAATATTATTTTCTATCGTGGGTCAAGAAAAGAAATGGTAATGGGTACCTGTCCATATCAAGACTGACTAACTTTTGCATTCTCGTCAAATAAATATAGTACAATACACTAAGAAGATCGTATATATATGCGCATATAGGTGTAAGGTATGTATCTCCTCGGTGTTGAATCTTTGTCACGAAACATCATGATACTGATACTTAGTTTTCGTCAGAACAAAGTAAACGTTGGCACGTGCAAATTAGCTGACACGGCTTTATACACAACAGCATGTATGTGTAGCGGTGAGAGCTATGCAACTTTTTCCCCGGGTACACCAAATTCGAAAAATATATTCACGATCGAAAACAGTATCAGTCATCGTTATACTCTTGCAGATGGGTCATTCGATTCTAAAGTATCCCTGCCTGTGGTCTACACAAATTTAATTTATTCTTCGCCCTATATGTAAAATAATTGCTACTGTCGAGCGATACCGCGTGGGTATGCCCATAGCTATTGACTCTCGAACGCTACGGAACGATACCTCGTCAGCTTACCTATGTATATTCGCAGAGTATATGCATAGTGTGTTGTCATGAGACATATCATGATATTGATACTTAATTCTAGCGAGAACAAAGTGAACCTTGGCGCGTGCAAATTAGCCGACATCCTCTTATACACAGCAGTATGTATGTGTAGCGGTGAGGGCTATGCATCTTTTCTCTCCCGGTAAAAAATTTTGAAAAATACATACACAATGGAAAACAGTATCAGTCATCACTATGCTCTTGTAGGTGAGGTCATTCGATGCTAAAGTCACAGATCACATGCATTCCTGCCTGTGAAATGCACCATTTTAAATTATTCTTCGCTCTGAATGTAGAAGAACTGCTGTTATACCTATGCATACACGCAGCGTATACCTATTGTGCCTATAGGCATATTCGCGTTGCATCTTCAGATCACAATATATAAATATATACATTAAATATATCATTCTCCATACGAATAAAAAGATGAGCGAATTCGAGCAAGCTTGAGCGACGATGAGACATGAACGTGGTGCTGACGGTGCATTTCGCGCGTACCGAGGAGTCTTCGAAATATTATCCCTAAACGCGCGTCGATCTTGTCTCCAAGCAGCTGTAGAGCTCAGTAATCGTCGTTCTTTTAAGGTGGCCCATCAGTGACAACACTAGTCAAAAATCGTGACGTGAAAAAAAATCATAAACCTATCATAGTATTTTCTAAATACTCTGTCTAAATAAAATTTATGAATTTCGATGACGTTTCCGTGATATTTTATCCATAATTTATTATAAATAATATTATAAATAAAGTCTCAACTGACAAAAGTATTAAACGCTGTCAGTACGCAAGCGCCGAATAAGATTTTGGAACATAACCTAAGGCAGCCTCTCATGACAGTTCAACATAACCTCATCGATCATCCATCCTCCCATAAATAAAAATGCCACCGAAAAATTCCGACCGTCGCAAAAGAGGAAAGCGTAAAGGCCAATTTTGCAAAAAAGAAGTGGTTGGGGCACGGGAAAATGTTCTCGCCTCGATAGCGCAAACAAGAGCGATCAAGGCAAAAACGATAGCTGATATTCCTTTGCAAGTAAGTATATATCCCCCCAAAAAACACCACAAATGGTGTACAAAAAGTTGAGACAAGTACATTTCTTTGCGCCGTTTTGTTTATCCTTACAAAAAGATGTTAAACGCGAAAATTTCTCAAATATTTTCTTACAAAAATATGACAAACATGAATAGTTGTATAATAAACCTCACAAAAAGTTCTCAAATACATTCAAATCATCCAACTAACAGTTGCCAAGTACATCCAGCATTTTTATTGTTTACATTGTTTACTAACCATTTATAAGTAAGTCAGAACGCCCGAAAACGTCTTGAAACGGGACTTAGGGACTTAATCTAAAATTGTATTGTTTGATAAATTTTTATTGAAAAAAAATTCGGATTGAAAAAAAAAATTCGAACGAAGTACTTGGCGAGTTATGTAAAATGACTGTACGGACTACCTGTTACGAACTCGCCAAGTACTTCGTTCGAATTTTTTTTTTCAATCCGAATTTTTTCTCAATAAAAATTTATCAAACAATACAATTTTTGATTAAGTCCCTAAGTCCCGTTTCAAGACGTTTTCGGGCGTTGTGACTTACTTATAAATGGTTAATAAACAATGTAAACAATAAAAATGCTGGATGTACTTGGCAACTGTGAGTTGGATGATTTGAATGTATTTGAGAACTTTTTGTGAGGTTTATTATACAACTATTCATGTTTGTCATATTTTTGTAAGAAAATATTTGAGAAATTTTCGCGTTTAACATCTTTTTGTAAGGATAAACAAAACGGCGCAAGGAAATGTACTTGTCTCAACTTTTTGTACACCATTTGTGGTGTTTTTTGGGGGGATTTGGCTTCTTTTTGCAAAGCTTCGAATGGTGACTGCTATGCTCAGGCTATCTATGTATACAGTTCACTGAGGATTCCGAAGTCAATGCCACACATTCTTTTATTACATTCTCTGAAAATCGAAAAATGAAGCTCCATATCCTATAATTTGTAATTTACCGATTATTTTTCAAAAATTCAAAATGTCATGAAAACTCAATAGCCACATTGTAAAAAAAATCATCGCCACGCTCCATCTCCTACTACTGAACGGATGATTCATAAACAATGATTTTTCCTTCGATGCGAGTTTACGGCTCGCCCGACTTTTCGAAGAAAGATCTTGCCTTTGATATTCCATTCTCATTGTTAATTTTGTGAATGTTCTCGTTTCATCATCCGGAATGCGGATAATATTTTTCTTTGATTCCGGTGTTATTCTCGACGACGAATTGCAAATATCATTCGTGCACGATAATTTTGATTCAGCTCAGGTGAATCTGAGGTTTCTTGGATTTTTGCGATCGTCTTGAGAACGAATGAGAATGAGTTCCATCGATCTCTATGATCTCCGCTGTACTGGAATTTTTCGATTTTTCGAAACCGTGTTGTCGTTAATTGCGCAAAGGACAATGGAATCTTGAATCGACGCATCATTGCCATTTGAATTGACACTTTGTGATCTTAATTCTGTATTAATGTATTAATTTAACGGTTTTTCTTTTTTGAAAAAAAAAAATGCTGAACATGGAAAAAGACACAATATTAATTTGACATTTTTTTGACAAAAAAAAAGCTGAATGGAAAAAAAAACAATTCTCTTCCATTAATATACTCTAAATACTAATTTAATAGCTATTCAATCAGTATTTCGTATTTTAATTTGACGATATTTTCTTTTACAAAAAAAATGCTAAATCGGGGGAAAAAAATGCTAAATCGGGGGGAAAAAAATGCTAAATCGGGGGGAAAAAAATATTACCTTGACGATTTTTCGTTTTTGACAAAAAAATGCTGTATCGTTGAAAAAAAAACATTCTCTTTTATTAATATACTCTCAAAACTAATTTAATAGCTATTTAATCAGTATTTCGTATTAATTTGATGATATTTTTTTGACAAAAAAATGATCAATCGTGGAAAAAAACAATATTATGCAAGCAATGCAAGAAATTAAAATATTTCACAGGCGAATCTCATAAAATTGATGCTGAAGCAGAGCGATGGTTTTGCCAATGAAACGAATTTAGGCAATATAGAATCGTCGAGATAGAGATCTCTCCGCGAGGAAAACGCGAGTTTGAGGGACGAGTTACGAAGAGCTCTTGAAAAGAGCGAAGCGATACAAAAAGAAAATATTCAATCGAAATTACACGATGAAAAATTATCAAGTTGACTTTGAATTTAAATATGATTTAAACGATAATTAAAGTGCTTGATGAAAAAATCTCGTTTACTTTTCAAATTCATAGATTTATTTCATTCTGATATTTTAAATAATTATTATTATTGGATTACATCAATTATTATCAATTTAGCTCAAGCTCCGACCTTCTCAATTGCATCTAAATTCATTTAATTTACTTTTATTAATTTATAAAAAAACCGAAATTGAAAAATAATAAACGGTTTAATTTATTTATTATTTCAATGATAATAAAATCTATGAATTTGGAAAGTAGACGAGATTTTTTTAAACTTTTTGATTATTGTTTAAATGATATTTAAATTCCAAGTGAACTTGATGAGTTCTTTGCATTGTAATTTCAATTTAATATTTTCTTTTTGTATCGTTTTGCTCTCCTGAAGAGCTCTTAGCAACTCGTCCCTCAAACTCGCGTTTTCTTCGTCGAGAGATCTCTATCTCGACGATTCTTTATTGCCAAAATTCGGAACCGTTCATATGAAGTGAATGCTAAGTTAGCTTTTGGTAAGTTAACTAATTTTTTGTATAATAATTATGCAATAATTAATCAAATAATTATAAAAATTCTATGGTTTTGTGATTATCAGGAATGATTGACGGAGGCCTTGGCGAGACTCAGATCAACACCGTTTTGTCAGCTATCGATGTGCCTGCAGTCGCATCAGCAACTTTGAAGGCATATGAGAGGAAAGTAGGCCATGCGATAGAAGAAACTGCGAAGGAGTCATGTATTCGAGCTATTGAGTTGGACACAAAATTCACTCTGGAAAAAGAGCCGGAACAAAACACGTAAGATATGCACATTTTCTTCATGACCTAGGGGGAAGCCTCCTACAGCCGGACGGCACCTATTGCTGAACAGGACGATTTCTGAAGGAGTTTAAAATATAAACTAGCCCTTTACAGTGACGAGTATAAAAAAAAGAACCTTCTAACCCCTTTCGACATTAGATGGTTTGAGATTCATATCAAACTGCTTAAGAATCGCATTGTCCAGCGATAGGTGCGTAATTGTAAGATTACGCTGTAGAAGACTGTCCCCTAACGTCGTGTTTTATAAAAGATAAATTGTTCACAATTACGTTTTTTCATAAACACGTATAAGTATCGCTAAATTTTATTTTTATTATATTACTATTATATTAATACGATATTTATAAAGAAATTGTACAGAATTGTATTGTAAACAGAATTGTATTATAAAGAATTGTACTTTAGATATACAATTATTTTTTAACTAAATATTTACAAAATAATTATAATGAATTGTGAAGAATTGTGAAGTACTTTATATATACAATTACTTTTTAACTAAATATTTACGAAACAATTCTAATAAATTGTGAAGATTTATACAATTAATTGAATATTTATATATTTACAATTACGCTATGAATAAAAGTTTTATTTACAAAATAATCTTTCACAAAATAGTTGTTGAATTTGATAAGACTCTGACACTGACTGACTAACTGACACTGACTTTTTCACTTCGAATTTTTCCTTCCTTCATTCTTATTCTTCCATTCCATTCCTTATAAAATGCAGTGTAAATCAAGAACCGAGGACAAACGCAAGAAAATAGACCAGTATATTTGAAAGCATCCTACGATAGTGGTTGGCAAAAACGTGGAAATGGACGGTCGTATGATAGTTTGAGTGGTAAGAATGTCATACAATTAAAAATACTATATTCTCTCAGTGATTGAGAATTGCTATTGCGAATATTTATGATTAGTCTGATTATATTTTTGTACACGTGTTATGAATATTTGTAGGTCACGGTACTACAATCGGATTTTATTCGGGAAAGGTAATATCATTTGCTAGTCGAAGCAAAGATTGTCACTTTTGTAAGCTCGGACACCCTAAGAACGACCATGATTGCCGACTGAATTATGAACATTCGGCGAAGTCTATGGAAGCTCACATGGCGGTAGAAATATTTACGGAAAATCCACCGTTCAAACAAGAAAATGTTGAAGTCAGGACTTTGATAGGAGATGAGAATAGCTGTACGATTGCCTCTGTTAGACGGGCAGCTACTCACGATATAGAAAAATGGTCAGACTATAATCACATCAAAAAAAGTTTTACGAGCAATCTGTACACTTTTAAATTGTCTCCAACTCTCATCGATTACTTCGGTAAAAACTTTGCAATTGCAATCAAGCAAAATAAGGGAGATGCTGCAAAAATCGAAAGTTCTTTGAAAGCGATTGTTCCGCACGCATATGGAGATCACTCTCAATGCGGTAATTGGTGTGAGGGAACTTCTAATGAACATTATGTTCATAAGTATCTGCTACAAGGTAAACCTCTAACGGATCCTGATATGAAAGCTCGACTGAGTAAACTGGTTTTGCGTTATGCTGTGAACTCGACAAAAATAGCTCAGTGTGGTTCAACTCAAGCTAACGAATCGCTGATCGCTTGCAAAAACCCAAAAGCAAAGCATTACGCAGCATCAGAGTCATTGAGTTATCGGATAAACTCAGCAATCTGTCAAAAAAATTATGGTTGTCAATACTCAGCTTCGGTTTTTCGTAAACTGGGCTATTCGGAGAGCTCAAGAAGCGTTGCGGCGAGAAAACAAAAAGATGCTCTTCGTCAGATAAAATATAATCGAATCAGTGAAACTTTGAACAAACAGCGCAGACGAGTTTTGAAAAATCTACGGTCGTCAAAAAATTCAGCGTGCGATAAAAGGGAAGGTATCTCATATGAAAGTGGTTTCGCTCTTCAGGACGTTTCAAACTTGATCCCTCATCGTAAAGATTTCACGCCAGAAAAAGTTGACTTGCAATCTTGCAAGGTTTTACTTTTTGATTTAGAAACAACTGGCACTGCTTTTCAAGACGAAATTGTTCAAGTAAGCTCTCATATACGGTAGGTCAACTTATAAGAAAATAAAGTTGTCCATAGAACAAATTATGATCAAGCTAAAACTTAAATATTATTATTTTCAGATTGCAGCCGACTCTTTCACTGGCACCAATCCATTCAATGTTTATATCATTCCTTCCAAGCCATTCTTGAATACAGCATCAGAAATCACAGGACTTCACATTTCAAATATCGAAATGTACCGGTTCGAAAACCGTGTGGAGTCGGTGCCTGCGAAGGTTGCTTGTGAGCAATTTCTGTCATATCTGCGCAGTTTCGAATGCCCTGTTATTTTAGTGGCTCATAATGGTTCTACGTACGTTTTTTTAAAATACACCTCATCATCTTTACTTCAAATGATGTGGTATCCTAAAACAACACTTTAATTATATTTCTAGGTTTGACAATCCACGTATCTCAAAATTGATGGACCAATGCCAATTATACACAAAATTCTGCGAAGTCGTTAAGGGTTTCGCTGACTCTTTACGAATTTTTCATAAGATTCTTGTTGAGAGGAAAAAACAAAAAGGCAGATTCTCTATAAACGCTTTGATGCAGGATTACCTGCCTAAAGAAAACTTCCACTCTCTCCACAATGCAATTGATGATGTCCAGGTTCTCAAAAATCTGCTCCACGAAATCGTGAAGTTTGAAACCACAATAAAAGAACACGCGAAAAGCGTTTCAGAAATCACCAGAAGGAAAGAATTGAAAACGAAAAAGGCATCAAATAAAGCAACTTTGGCGCAATATAAAGACAAATTATCGTCTCGAATAATAAAGAAGATGTCTGAAGCTGACATTACTAAGGACGTAATGCAATTTGCTTTTGACAATAATGGAAAAGAAGGTCTACGTATTTTATTTGCCGAAAATGTCAATGGCAGGCCCAGGATAACCAAGAATGAAAATATTTTAAACAAAATGTATGGCCTCTTTGTTACTGATTAGATAAATAACAGTTAAGCATTATTCAGTATTTTTGAAATGTTTGTTTCATTTATTATTGAGAAAATAAAATAAAATATATGAAACGTTAACACTTTTTGGATCTAATCTTTTATTACATACTAATAATATATACTAATATACATATACATAATATATTAATATATTATAATATATTATATTAATATATTATTAATATATATATACATAATATATTAATATATTAGCTAGAAACCCAATTATAATGCCCTTTATGAGAAATTGAATTTTTTGAACGATTTAAATTTCGCGCGCTGGCGCGTGCGCTACAGTCGCGCGCATATGTTTCCTCGCGTGCAGAATGACAGACATATTGTATCCGAGATTTGCGCACACGATGACTTTCGCGATTAATTTTCTCTGGAAAATCCCTGGCAAGACACAATTTTTTAAATACCATTGGAAAGTTCACGATTTCATCTTTCAATACTTAAAATTTGAACAAGATCTCTCGTCTTTATCAAAAGTTATCATGTCACTTCCGGTGAAAAATGGAATCAACTGCCATAAGACCCATGTTAAAATAGGTAATTTTAAATTACTCGTTCGCAATAATTTGCCTGGCAACATACCCTGAAATTTTGAGAGAGCGTTCATTGCATCTTAGATAACACTCTCCCGAAGTTTCATTCGTATCACTGGTTTTTTAATTCACTGATGAGCCACCTTAATCGTGGAATATCGGGAAAACGTTCTCGCAACGTCGATCGGTTAAAATATTATACGTTGAAATAATTCGTAGGAATATCGGAAAAAATGTTTGAGTGCTAGTACGAGTTTATTAAACTCCTTCATAATTATACGGGGCTGTGATTTTTCATGAATTCGGGAAAAATTTTGTACTTTCGAAATAACGATGGGGGGGGGGGGGAGTAATAGTGAGACAAAATGTGCGCGCAAAATAGAGAGTATGTGCGTAAGAAGGAGAAAGAGAGGAAAAGCCTAAGTGCCAGGCGCGCGCGGAAGAGGGAGAGATAAATGCGACCAATAGATTTGGAATTGGATAAAACGTACGTAGAAATATTTAAGAATGATAATAATAATAGAAGAAAAAATAATAATAATAATAGAATTTAAAAAATAATAATAATAATGAAATTTGAAAAATAATAATAATAATAAAAATTAAAAAATAATAATAATAAAATTTTTTTATAATAATAATAATAACATTTGAAAAAAATTAATAATGTGCACCACTTTAGAGCTTCAACCCTGCCCTCACCTCAGCTACACACATCGCCACCTCAGCACTCGATTCACCCAGCCGCACGGTGGAGGAAAATCGAGGGGTGGGGGAAGCTGCGTGATGGGGGAAGGAGTGGGGATAGGAGTGGGGGTTTCCCAGAATGGTGCATTTACTACTAATGCTCATGCATCAGAAATGACTCACAAATTTGAAACAAAAATTGTCGGAAATTTCCACTAATACGTCGGTTTTTTCCAAAACTTCTCCGTTGAAGCATAAACTACAATTTATTAAAAAAATTATTCAATGATAAAAAAGGCTTTCTTTGATATCAATTGAATTTTTTTCAATCTTAATTAATTGTTTTTAAATATAATTATTTTTCCTCTTCAGGAAATACATTTCCATACTTTGCAACGTTTTAATTTTGTTATTCACATTCGTAATTCAAATGTTATGGATTACGCACATACCTTAGCCGTCACATATATTCGCTTTCTCCGAATAAATGAATCGAGAAACCTCCAAATCAATCTCGATCGCGATCTGTCAAATATTATAGATATCTTAGCCGTCACATTCGCTTCTGCTGAAGAAACGCACCGCGAAACCACAAAATTAAGCTCGACCACGATCTGTCATTACAATCCGTTGCTTGAATGTGTCATCTATCCGAGATCGCAACCACCGCTCTAACGATCGTCACTTGGCCATGGCCGTAAAAAAAAGGTGCCAAGCCCCCTCAAAATTGTCAGACCAGGCATTAATGCCCTTCAGTGTATGGTTCCCCGATGCTCTCGCTCTGATCATAAAAGATTATTTAAGGGGGGAGAGTACTGAAAAATTCGAGCAAAATGACTAAAAAATCGATTTATCGTTTTTGTCGGAAAAATGTCCTTGAAACCTTCCTCCATCTATGAAAAATATTGTTACATCTGGGAAGGTGAGGTAAAGGCGAATAACTCGAAGGTCTTAGTTAACACTCATCGGAGCCTTTATTATTGCGGCGTCTTAAGAATACTGGTTACAAGAAACGTGGTCGAGGCTCCACTGGCCCAGACAATAGTTTTGACCATAGGTGGCAGTAGCTCGCGGCCTGGGTTACCGCATCCTCCCCTTCTATATTTCGCGGCACCCATACGCTCACTTTCGCTCACACTCCGCTACCTATTCATTCTCACACATCTCTACTTATTTTGTAGTCTATGTTATATTATATTCTATACTTATTTCTATTCTATACTTACTATTCTATACTTATATTACTATTCTATACTTATTTCTATTCTTACTATTCTATACTTATTTCTATACTTATTTTGTAGTCTATGCTATGTTACTATTCCTATACTATGTTACTATATACTATGTTACTATATACTTATTTCTAATACTATGTTACTATACTATGCTACTATGTAACTATACTATGTTACTATATACTTATTTCTATACTTATTTTGTAGTCTATGCTATGTTACTATTCCTTTAACGCGCCGCGGTTTTTATGACATGGCACTTTTCTTTCGTATACGTTCCGACCTACGCAGCTCTGGCCTTTCCTCCCCCGGCGGATTTGACTTTTCCGCCGAGGCTTCTTCCTGCTTTGTTTTGCTAATTGGTTGGCATGTCTCTTCCACACGTGCCCATCCGTTGTTTCAATCTCGAATGTGATTCCCGGCATGATTTCTTTTACTATTTTGGCCATCGCCCAACGTTCTTTTCCTCCTCTATAATCTTTCGCAGCCACTGTGTCGCCCGGAGCAAATGTTACCACTCGAGGCCCTTTATGATTCTGTACCTCCCGTTCTTGTTGACGTTCTACTCTACACTCCGTTAACGGTGGCCTGAGTATGGAGAATCTATTTCGTAATTCTCTGTTAAACATTAAACTTGCTGGCGTCTTTTGCGTCGTTGCATGAGGCGATGTGCGATAATCAAATAAAAATTGTCGGATCGCACTTGGAAGCGACATGCCTCCATTGACCATTGCTTTTATCTTTCGTTTGACTGTGTCCACCAAATTTTCCGCCGCCCCATTGGTGGCTGGACAGTGAGGAGGAGAAGTGCTGTGTCTAATATTCGCTTTTTTTACCATCGCTTTGAACTTTTCGCCTGTGAACGATGCGAAGTTATCCGTTACTATGTGTGCTGGATATCCGTATCGCGTGAACATTTCTTCGAAAATCGCGACGACTGTGTCCTCTCCCATATTCGACACACAAAAAATTTCTGGCCACTTCGAGTGGCTATCGATCACGACTAAAATCATTTTCCCGAACAGCGGTCCCAAAAAATCTGCGTGTAATCTATGCCACGGAACTAACGGCCAGGGCCAAGGCGTCAATGGGACTTTTGGTGGATTTTTTCGCGTTTGTAGGCATTCCTTGCAATCTTTCGTAGTTGCCTCAATTTCTTGGTCCATATGAGGCCACCATACGTAAGCTCTGGCTAGAGCTTTCATACGCGAAACGCCGAAGTGACTGAAATGTAATTCTTTCAACAGAAGACGCCTCAACGCTTCCGGAATTATAATTCTGTGTCCCCATAACAAGCAATTATTTTCGACGGCTATCGCTTCTCTCTTTTCCCAATACGGTACCAATTCTTCTTCCATCGGCCTTGCCCCTGCCCATCCGTCCACGCACGCACGTATAACTCGACACAGCACCTTATCCTCTCGTGTTTTTTTCTGAACGCTTTTCCAGTCTAGTGTCGCGAAATCTGCATCCTGAATGTTTTGCAAGAATGTTCGCTCACCGTCCCGTAATATGCTCATTATTTTACCGTCTTGAACTTCTTTTTTTATCGGTATTCTACTCAGCCAATCTGCATAATTTTGCTCCCCTCGAATGTGCTTAACTTGGTATCTGAATGCTGACAGGAATATAGCCCAACGTTGGAGTCTGGCCGTGCTGATTTCGGGTACCGCCTTTTCGGGGTGAAAAATTCGCGACAACGCGCTATTATCCGTTTGAATTAAGAATTCATTTCCAAACAAATATTGGTAAAATTTCGAAACTCCAAATACGACGGCCAGACCCTCCTTGTCATGATGAGCATAGTTGCGTTCAGCATCCGTCAATGTGCGACTTGCAAAACAAACAGGTCGATCGTTACCATTCTCGTCCCGGTGCGCGAGCACCGCGCTTATGCCATACGGCGATGCATCGCACGTTAGTATTATTGGTTTCCTGGGGTCAAAATGTGCTAGTATTAACGTCGACGTCAATTGTTTTTTTATCTTGTTGAAAGCCTCCACGCACTTCGTGGACCACTCAAATTTGCCTCTCTTGAGGCACTCATACATCGGATGCAAGGTTTCCGTGATATTCTTAATGAATCGTGCATAATAGTTTACTGACCCCAAAAAACTTTTCAACTCTGTTACGTTACTCGGCGCCGGTGCTTTTAGCACTGCTTCGATCTTGTTCTCTGTCGGCTGTATACCTTCTTTGTTAATTTTAAACCCCAGATATGTTATTTCTTCTTGAAAAAAACTGCACTTATTAAACCTGAGTCTCAGTCCCGCTCCGTCCAGTCGCAAGAGCACCGTTCGCACCCGATGTACGTGGGACGTTGTATCCGCACTGGCTATTAATATATCGTCGATGAATACTATTACGCCCGGAATGCCGAGTAATAATGACGTCATAATTCTTTGAAATGAGCCAGGCCCGGTGGCTACTCCATAGGGGAGCCTATTGTACTGAAACAACCCCAAATGAGTAGTCACTACTACCAGCCGCCGTGAACCTTCGTCCAGTGGCACTTGCTGGTATGCTTCCGCAAGATCTAGTTGCGTAAACAGCACTCCCCCCCTTAGTGTGTCTAGTACATTTTCAATTCGAGGCAGTGGAAAATGATCGACTTGTAAATATTTGTTCAGTGTTGTTTTGAAGTCACCACAAATTCTGACTGTTCCATTACTTTTAAGAATGGGTACAATTGGCGTGCCCCATTCCGAGAATTCTACTTGAGATATAATTCCGCAATTCTGTAATCTTTTAATTTCATCTTCCACCAACGTCGTGATCGCCAACGGTACTCTACGCGGCTGTGCGAATCTCGGCTGTGCGCCCGGTTTTAAGACTAGCTGGAGTTGACTTTTATTGAAGGTACCTAATCCGGGCGCAAAGACTTGCGGGAACTCTTCGCGTAACTCTTGTACTATCCCGTCATTTATCCCCGCGTGGACTTTACTGATTACTGCGTTACTTATCCCTTGTTGCCATTTTAACGGCCACATCTTTAACACGAAAAGCCAACTCCTTCCCAGCAGAGGTTTTCCTCCTCCCCGAACGACATATGCTATCCGGTTCGCTCGTATTCCATTCGCTGATATTTCTACCTCTACATAGCCAATGGTATTTATCGTTTGTTTATCATACGCTCGCAGTTCCCGGTTTGATACTTTAAGTGGAATATTTGAAAATAGTCTGTGGTATAATTTTTCGGAGATCACGGAATACGTCGCCCCTGAGTCCACTTCCATTTTGAGCGGGATGTCATTTACATTGATCGTTACGTACTGCGGTTCAACACTTTCCTCCGCAACCTCTAGATTATTTATTTCTCTCTCTCTCTCTCGCTTTCTCTCACCCGCCCGCATTGAAAAACAATCGTTCTCGAACCGCGACTCGTCTTCGTTGCATTCACTCTCGCACTCCGTCTCATTCATAACACAATTCTGTGTGCGCGCCGCTGTATTCGCATTTCCTTTTAATCTAGGACAAGCTCGATAAATATGCCCTTTCTGGCCACATTCGCTACAATACTTATCTCTAAGAAAACATTGCGCTCTCGTATGACCCAGCTTGCCGCAACAGAAATACCGTACCCCTTGTCCCGCCGGGGGGGGTGGTCGTCCCGACTGTCCCCCCCTAGCTGCTCCTCGCGCGTTCCTCTGATGTTGATTTCGATTGTTGCTGTTCGAATATCGCTGGCCGTCTGTCTGCACCGCGTGTACCTCGGAACTCCCCTCCGGGGTTGCCCCGCTGGCTTGGTTCTCTCCCGAGCGCTTCCCTGATGTCTCCTCCTTGCTGACTGCGACTGCCATCTCCACCGTTTTCGCTAACGCTTCCAATTCGCGCAGCGTTGAAACCGATGCCTTGAGTAGCTCGTAACGCACTTGGCTGTTATTTACCCCCGAGATGAGCTGGTCCTTTACTCGACTATCTACTTCGTTGGCCCCAAACTTGCATAGTTTCGCTTGCGTTTTCAAGGCCAACACGAAGTCCTGGATGTTTTCTTCAGGTTTCTGTTTCCTTTCTCTGAACGCGTATCGCTGTAAATGCTCACTCTGCTGTGGTTCGTACAACTGTTGTAATTTTATTTTCACATCTTTGTAAGCCAACGCTATCGGCTTCTCGGGTTCGCACTGTGCTCGAAGCTCTTGGAACACCTCTGGAGTGAGACGTGTCAATAACAACGCGGTTTGTTTACTTGCCGGCACGTCGTTCAAGGCTATCGTCGCGTCGAGCTGCTGCTCGAACGTCTCCCAATCGCCGCCTTTCTTAAATGTTTCGATTACTCCAAACACCGGATTCATTGTTTGTACCGGCTGTTTTGCTCGTTGAATTTCCTTTCTTTCGTTCTCTGATTTCCTCTCTTTCACGAATTCCGCCACGCTTCTCCGAATATCGTCGATGCTCTGATCTGCCGCGCCTTGTATCTTGAGTCTCACACACACAGCCACCAACTGTACTTTACTAAGCTTATATATCCACGACGTTTGACCCCCGTTCACTTGTTCCTCAATTTGCTCCCAATCGCACTCCTGATCCATCTGATTTCATTTTATATATTTAATCGCACGCACGACAATTAATTAATGTCCGCTTTTATCCTCGTCGCCACTGTTACATCTGGGAAGGTGAGGTAAAGGCGAATAACTCGAAGGTCTTAGTTAACACTCATCGGAGCCTTTATTATTGCGGCGTCTTAAGAATACTGGTTACAAGAAACGTGGTCGAGGCTCCACTGGCCCAGACAATAGTTTTGACCATAGGTGGCAGTAGCTCGCGGCCTGGGTTACCGCAAATATCATGGTGATGGAAAAAAAAATTTCTTTCGGTGATTTTGAGCCCCATAAACCAAAAAAAAGCGTTATTCACGTCATATTCGCTATACTAACGCCTCCATCGGTCGTCAGCGTCGTGGATAATTTGTGCAATGATCAGTTTGTGATATACTTTTCCCATCTGTAATTTTTTTGAAATATTGCTTTTATCCAAAGAGTATACCTAGGATATATTGTATATACAATACATGGCGCTCTTACCTGTATGGTTCATGAGTTCAACTCCACAGATGGCGCTGAAATTCATATATCCTCATTGCGGCCTTATGCCAGATGGGACAGTGTTTCCCACGGCCTTTTCTTATGTTACAGCTTGTACTCTTAAATAGAAAAAAAAAAATTGCGGCCTTATGGTAGCTTCCACTCTATCCTATCCTATACTCATTGCTTTTATCGAAAGATACACGCTTGATTCACGACGTGAAGGGAAATCGTTTGGTGATGATTGGTAGCCTAATGAAAATGTTTGGCGGTAAATAGTTTTTTTTTTTCAAATAAATGATAAAAAGTTTACGGTCACGTTGGAATTAAAAGAAACTCCTTTGATAATGATTGGTGGCCTAATTAAAATGTTTGGCGGTTGTTGGGAAAATAACATGTTAAATGCTCGCGCTCAAATCACCCACGGCAGCACCTCTCGGTCAGCGCTCCTCGCGCGCTCTCTCTCGGGATTTTCCGGCGACTCGATCGACGAGAAGCCGGCTTTTAATCAATCTTCGCTCAACCACCGTGGCTAATGAGCACGTGTTTTTGATCAATTCAGCAATCCGGAAATTCTCTTAATATAAATTGAACATCGGCTCTTTCTCAGGGAAATTCGGGTTCTCACATAATTCTTGTCGGGGAATTTTCATATACATTTCGGGTACAACTCTCGCGGTGCGGTGTAACTCGATACAGGGGACTTAATCTCGGACTCCTCGTGGCGTCACAGTCGCCATCTCACATTCTCGACATTCTCGCTCTCGAGCCACGTGCTTGAGGTTTCGTGGCGTTCTCATAGATATTAAGGTCCATCTCTGTACACGGCTTAGATCAAATAAACTCAGTATTAACTCAAACCGTCACCCAAGGGTGACGAAATTATCCAAACGAACTCGGTCATTTTTCTCTCGGCGTTCCTCACCCCGACCCCCCCTCAACCAGATATCTCACCGGTAATTTCAACATTTTTTGGTCCTTCGAGCCGGATCTGGCGGGGAAAAGGGGAGGAAATTTCTCGCGAGTGCATCGACTGTGCAAGTGATAAGGACACGGACTCATACATCTCATCGGATCTCATACAGTTCTCGACCGGCGTACCGGTAAGTTCTCGTGCTGTCTCGCTTACACTCACGACGGGCATAGACGACGCGCTCGTACCCGGTTATCGACGTGTGTGTGTGTCACGGGCTCTAGCGCAGAGCGCATCTCGCGCTCTCTCGCTCTCTCACGGGAAATCGATCGTTCGGCTAGATCTCGGTGTCCGCCATCTTGGTCGTGACTCTCTCTACGCTCTTGCTCGCGGTTCGCGACAGTGCGCGCGCTCGGTCATCGTCGGGTGACACCGGGTCTCTTGCCGGCTCTCGTTGAACGGTCGCGTGTATCTCGGTGAGTGCCATCTTGAATCACGCGCGTTCTCTCTCTCTCTCCCGAGTGATCGCGTCTCTCACTATCGGCACGAACTCTCATGCTCGGCTGACAGGGGCACGATACTCGTACTTTCTCGGCTTGATTCGCGGGCTACTCGTGTGCCTCTCGACAATAGTGCCGCGATGTGACTTTAGACTCAGTGCTCAATAGCGCGCGTTCTCTCTCTCTCCCTCGTTCTCTTACCAGTTATTGCGTCTCTCACCATCGGTACGAACTCTCGCGCTCAGCTGATCGGGGATTATATTCGTACTCTCTCGGCTTGATTCGCGGGCTACTCGTATGCCTCTCGACAATAGTGCCGTGATGTGACTTTAGACTCAGTGCTCAATCCGTAGATCGGGTATTCCGACTAATTCTCAAGCGATTCGAGATCTTGGCTGCGCTCAATTTGTGTTCGATTCGTCGTCCGCGTATTGTTCGACGAATTCTCAAATCGGTTACGCTCAATTCGCTCGTGCCCGGCTCACAGACTCACTATTTCTCGGTTCGGTGTTCTCACGTATTTCGCCGACTCTTTCTCCGGTGTTAACTCACGTGCGTTTCTCAAACTCTCGCTCTGGCTCTCTCTCTCGGTCGGTAGAGCTCTCGCGTTGCTCGATTGTGCGCGTCATCGGTGACTCGGCGATCTCGTTCGTTCTCGCATACGACGCGTGCGTGTTTCGGACTCATTCGTCTCCCGTTCGGCTCAATTTATCGGTTCGCCATTCGTGAGTTTTCGACTCGTTTGACAAATCGGTTGCTCACGATTCGCGTGTTCCCGGTTCTCAGAATCATTATATTCGGTTCGGTTTTCGCTCGATTCGTGCTTGATTCGTCGTTAGCGTACCTCTCAACGAATTCTCAAGCTATTTGTGCTCAATTCGGTCGTGTTCGGTTCTCAGACACTCTCTCCCTCTCGGTCGGGAGTACTCTCGCGTTGCTCGATCGTGCGCGCCATCTTGAATCTCTTTCTCTCGGTTCGTGCCTCGCGTGTTACTCGACGATTCTTGTCTCGAAGTGCTCGGTTCTCAAGTTCACTCGTTCGGTTCGGGTTACGTGAGTTTCTCGAAGGTTCTCGGTTCGGTGTGAACTGACGTGTGTTCCCAATTTCACCCTTTCGGGTCGTTTCTCACGTGTGTACCTCTTAGACTTCCGCGCTCAGCTGTCTCGGACTCGTGATCTCAGCGGATCGACGGCTGAGGCTCATTCTCGCGGTTCAATTTTCGATTCGGTGACTCATCCGCTCGACTCGTCGTTCGCGTGCTTTGCGACAACTACTTAATTCGGTTGTGCTCGATTTATGTTCGATCCATCGCTCGTGTGTTCTGCGACGCATTCTCCATTCGTTTGTGCTCGATTCGTCGTTCGGGTGTATTTCGACGAACCCTCGATTCGGTTGTGCTCGATCCGGTTGTGCCACCATTCGGTCGTTCTCGTGTGCCTCTGTAAGACTCTCACTCCCGGGTGGACTCTCGCGCTCAGCTGATCGTCAGGTGAGGCTCAGCTGATCGTCAGGTGAGGCTCAGCTGCTCAGTGTTTTCGGGATTCGGTGTGAATGCTCGCGTGTATGCTCAGACTCTCACTTTTTCGGTTCGAGTTTCGTGAGGAGCTCGTAGACTCACGATTGGGTTCGAACTCGCGTGCGGTCCTCAGACTCATACTCCCGGTTTGATTCTCGTGTTCGCGGCTATTTCAGACTCTCGGCTCATAACTGTGTACGTGCTCGGTGGTGCTCGCGCGTCCTCTCTCTCTCTCTCTCGCCAATGCTCATCGATCGGTCGCGAGTATCGCTGTGGGCGTCATCTGTATTCGAGTGCCTCATCTCTCTCTCCGGTGTGCTCTCGCTCTCGGCTGTCATGGATCCACGATCACAGCTGACGGACAGTTGGTGCTGCTTATCGCGCCAATTCACTTGACTCGTGAACCAAACGGTTATATCTACGGCCATCTATCTCGTTGGTGCACCTCTCGGCATCGGAATGATTCTCTACACCGGATCGGATTTTTCTTTCACCGCGGCGTAGCTGATACAGCAGCTAATCCGAGGCTCTTCGGCTCCTTTCAGCCACTCGCTCTCGGTCAGCTCTCAACATGGCGGGGTTTCGCGGAAAACTCGCCCCCCATCGTGTACGGTTCTCTCCATGATCATCAACCTGGGATCGGAGCTTACGTTCACCTCGGAGCTGCTGATACAGCAGCTGCTCCGAAGGTCGTTGGCGGTTTTCGGGCTCCCTCCTTCGCGGTCGTACCTCACCATGGCGACGTTTCGCGTGAAACTCGCCCTACAGACGAGACAGGTCTATCAACATTCATCTCTCTCTTCGGCTCATCTCTTGCAACGAGGATGCTCGTTGATCCCGGATCAGCACTCACGTTCACCTTGGATCAGCTGATACAGCAGCTGCGGGTTTCTCGGCGGTGCTCTCCAATCCGCATCATGGGTGTCGGTCATTCCCCCGGCGGAACCACTCGAAGAGTGGTCGCACTCATCCTCCGACCGACTCACTCGGAGCAGCGCACGCTTACCACCGCTCACATCTTGGCTTGTCTCATGACTACTCAGCCCTTGTTCACCTCGGATCTGATCTCGTTCGCTCATCTTTCATGGGTGTGGCTCGTGAATCCGGACTCTCTCACTCTAGGATTGTTCTATCTCCTCATCGTGGTAGACTCAGATGGTCAACTCATCGGATCAGAGAATATTAAGGAGTCGTAGTCGGAGCCGATTTCCCAACGGACGACATTCGAATGGATTTGTTTCAGCTCAGTTTCAGATGCGGTTCTGAGGATTACTCATTCACACCATGTGGCGGTCAATCGTAATCTCAATGGTTCCCTGGAACTACTCACTGTGCTCTGGATTCAGAACGCAATTGACTCAACGGTCGGCTCGCAGCCCTTCGCGGACGAAGTGGTCTGCGAAGTTCATTTCCCGGTTACTTACTCCCACAACAGCTATGGGCTGTCCATTGCTCGGTCATCGGTGAAGCTCTTGGTGAGGCAACCCATTGACTCACGCCTCTCTGCTCAATGGGGCCTCGGTCGGACAGTTCGGCGCCCTTCTCAGGCCCTTCCGGCCACGGAGCTCTACACCACGGTCATCCGGCGGGATGTGCAACTTGATCACCTGCGGCGCCTCTCCTTGAATACGCCAGAACTGTCTCTGGTACATCATCTTCTTCGTCACGACGTACTCACGGACGACTCTCTCACCAACAAACTCAGGGTCTTCCTCAAAGGCTCCAGCGCGACCAGCGTTGGGATCTCTCTCAACACTGTTCTGCACACGGGTGCTCACATGCAACTCGACATTTCTGAAATGTTACTCTGGGTTCGGCGGCAATGGTATCTCTTCTCGTCAGACATCACGAAGAGGTTCCGAAAAGTTCGGGCTAATCACGAGGACTGGAACCTCCAGTGGATGCTCTCGGCCGACGGTCACCTCAATGCGGTTCCATTTCTGCTCATCACGGTGACCGACAGATTCCGGTCAACTCCATTGCTCTCAGGACGGGTACGGCTCCAACTCGTCATCAACGAGTGCAAAAAATTTCCTCTTGCAGTTCTCCTACACATCAATAGAAGTTATGCGGACAATATATACGGTGGAGCGGATACACTGGATCAACTCATTGCTGTCTCGACAACTCTCGTGGAAGTTCGCATGGCGGGCGGCCTCCTGTTCCGAAAATGGTACACAATTTCTCCGGGTGTACTCTCTCACGTCCCGGCCGATAGGGCTCTCTCGGAAAACCACTCACCAGCGGATTTTCGGGACGAAATTCGCGGATTCTCGGACGCGTCTCAACTGGCAATGGCTTCGGTCCTGTACGTCAGAGTCATCACCAACGGCGGCGCTCCCTCGGTCACCCTCATCTGCTCCAAGACGAGGGTAGCTCCTCTCAAGCGGCTCACAATTCCTCGGCTGGAATTATCGGCGGCAGTTCTTTCGGTTCGACTCATTCACTATGTTCGACATACAATTGAGCTGGTGAACGTGCCGATCTATCTCTGGACGGACTCCTCGGTTACCCTCACGTGGCTGAGCAGCCACCCCTCACGCTGGAAGAACTACGTTCGGAACTGAGTCTCGACAGCACAGGATCTCCCGACCGCTCACTGGCAATTCGTATCGAGCAAGGAAAACCCTGCGGATTGCGCCTCTCGAGGCCTCACGGCTGCTCAACTCTCTCAACGGTGGCAAAAATCTCGGGCGGAGTTCTCAGAGTTAACCCACATCTCGATATCACGGGGGTTACCTCTGACTTCATCACGCATAGTAGAAAGTCACGGATTTTCGAAATCTTCTCAATTTTCGATGGCAGCGGTGGTGTACTCCGAGTACTACTCCTCGGAACCTATCTCATCGGTCACCCTCTTCGACTCTAAGATAAAGGTCGCTCCTTTCAACCGGCGTATGAATCCTCAGTTCGAATTATCGGCAGCGGTCCTCCTGACTCGGCTCGTTCCCTATGTTCAACATACAATTGGACTGGGGAACGTACCGAAAGCGGAATGGCGATTCGTGTCTGGGAACGAAAACCCCGCGAATGGCGCTTCTCATGGCCTCACTGCGGTACAACTCACGGTTCACCCTCGCTGGTGGACCGAACCACTATGGGGAGCTCAATCGGCGGACCACGGGCCAGCCATCGCACCGTGTTCCGATTCTCCGGTTGCACTCGAGGAACAATTCGACGTATTGCTCCATCCCTCCACTCCGGTCTTGCATACTCACTGGGATCATTTCTCATGCTACTCAACTCTAAAGAAGAGCCTTCACGTCACAAATCTCTGGTTTCATGCAATTAGGATTCTCAAGGGTGGCTCATGGGGCAACCTCATCTCAACAATCACCGTCGTCGACCTGAAACAGGCACGAGCTCACTGGATTCGGACACTTCAATCGGTATGGTTCTTCTCGAACTTACACACCCTCTCAAACGGCATTTCTCTATCAAGAAATCACCTCCTGGGTAAACTCACTCCTTATCTCGATCGCCATGGCACCCTTCGAAACGGCGGGCGGCAATCTCAATCGGCTCTTGATCCTGAGGGCAAGCACTCGGTTATTCTGCCTCGGGACTCTCCAGTCACCCGTCTCATCATCGCGGATACTCATCGGTGGACGGCTCTCGGCGACACTCCACTCACGTGGGTGGATTTGCAGCGGCTATTCACAGTGAACTCACGGGAATTCGGAGAACTCGGTCAAATCTTGGCCAACGACGGGACGACTTGGTCATTCGGCCCTCCAGCGTCGCCACCGTTTGGTGGGTGGTCGGAAGCGGCCGTCAAATCGGTCAACCATCATCTTCTGCGGACTATTCAAGATGTATTGCTCACCTTCGGCACGGGACCAACCTCAACGGAAGTGACGACTCTGTTGTCACGGCGGGCGGAATGTTGGGGAAATAACATGTTAAATGCTCACGCTCAAATCACCCACGGCAGCACCTCTCGGTCAGCGCTCCTCGCGCGCTCTCTCTCGGGATTTTCCAGCGACTCGATCAACGAGAAGCCGGCTTTTAATCAATCTTCGCTCAACCACCGTGGCTAATGAGCACGTGTTTTTGATCAATTCAGCAATCCGGAAATTCTCTTAATATAAATTGACCATCGGCTCTTTCTCAGGGAAATTCGGGTTCTCACATAATTCTTGTCGGGGAATTTCCATATATATTTAGGGTACAACTCTCCCGGCGCGGTGTAACTCGATACAGGGGAATTAATCTCGGACTCCTCGTGGCGTCACAGTCGCCATCTCACATTCTCGACATTCTTGCTCTCGAGCCACGTGCTTGAGGTTTCGCGGCGTTCTCATCGATATTAAGGTCCATCTCTGTACACGGCTTCGATCAAATGAACTCAGTTTTAACTCAAACCGTCACCCAAGGGTGACGAAATTATTCAAACGAACTCGCTCATTTTTCTCTCAGCGTTCCTCACCCCGACCCCCCCTCAACCAGGTATCTCGCCGGTAATTTCAACAGCGGTCAATACGTTAAAATTTTGATTATTCATTTATAAAAAAAACTATTGACCGCCGAACGTTTTAATTAGTACACCAATCTTCACCCAACGATCACCAAACGATTAGAATAAAAATGTTGTACGGCTATCTCGTTTCCTTCGTTTCCGCAACAAGAGTGCTGCCACCAGCCAAGTTGGTGTGCGGATTACAAAGTAAGATCTGTCGTGTTTCGTCCAGCTCTCTGCTGCTATAACCTTTCTTTTTGCAAATTCGGGTTATATTTGTATATCTAAAGCAATTCGAGAATCGCGAACCAAGTACCAATGATAAAATGTGATTTCTGAAACATGAAATGAACTGCAATGTTTACTTCTGAATTTATAGAATATTGATTTTCTCACATATATACATATGCGATATGAATCATTTACTATGAACAGCCAACAACCTGAGAAAACTTTTGAAACAGAAAAGTGTAATTTTTTCTCAAATTTATATGATAATTTCCCAAAGCTTTATGTTTTATATTTAGTAATGTGCGGAATCTGCAATACTGTCAATAAAGTGATAGTGAAACTGATGTTGGATATCGCTGGTTCGCAAGTGTCAGATGGGTCTTGCGACGTCACACTTGTTTGAAATTTGTAAGCTATGAATATTCATCAAATAAGCTTACTACATATTGTATAAATATATTACAGAATGAATGTAGAATGATAAGGCGGTCAAGGAGCCTGATAATCCGATGCAGCGACAAAGACTTGACAGCGTCGTCTTTCGCTAGAAATTGTGAATTCCATAGATGAGACTTGTGATAATTTCATTGTGTAAAACAGAAACATTTTTTTATTGTAAATCAGCTGCTTTTTATCAACATGAGTGATTAGGTTCAATTAGATTGATATATATTGGATCATCGCAGGTAATCGATGAATCGCTCAATAATATCACAAATTTGGGCTCGTACAGAGGAGATGGCCTATGAGATTGAATCGAACAGCATAGGTTTCATTTTTTGCCCCAAGAAGTAACTCCTAGGAGTATGAACTGAATCCATGATCCGGATCTATACCTCTCTTCTTGTGAGTTGTACAATTTTTCCAGTGGTGATAACTTGTAATGGCCATAAATAAACTCCAATATCAACTACTATTCATCAGGAATCTTCACAGAACAAAATTCAGCCGTTCCCATTCACTTTTTGCTTCTTAGGAATTGTTCCAAGAAAAATTCATTCAATCGCGTTTATCTCGGAATTGTATTTTTGGGTATTCAACAAATCTCCTGCGCATTAGTTTTAGTCCAATCACTTTCCCCTTTGAAACACATATTCTAGGGCACATTATCTTGAAATTTGTGGAAGTAATTTAGCGTAGTGTTAATAGAACTCATTTTCTGGTACATAATGTACGACAAATTATAATTTTAAAAAATACCTCTGCATTGGTAATAGCTTACCAAATAAATTTGAATAGCCAAATAAAGTCTATTTCAAAATTCCTTCCACAAATTTTTAGATTATGGTAGTATATGTGTGAGGAACAAATTTCAACTCTCTGCGATAACACTGTATGCGCAGGAAACGTTTTTAAGAAGTATACTTTAGAATTAGAAAAATAGCCATAACTCACAAAATATTTGACCTCCACACCCTGAGTTTTGGTCAGTTTCTAGTTTAAAAGTTTCATAAAACTTGTCAAGATTTGAAAAATATCCATATACAAACAAAAAAATTCCAATTTCAGTACTGTCCCCCCTTAAACAAATTGGGTGAATTATCTTCGTCATTTCTTATCTCTCGGTAATTCTTTCGTAAGTCTAACGTTCATCTCTCTCTCTCTCCCTCGCTCTTTTCTCTATCGTTCTTCTCTCTCTCTCTCTCTCTCTCTCTCTCTCTCTCTCTCTCTCTCTCTCTCTCTTATCTCGCTCTCTCTCGCGGCTACATCGCATGCTTCCGTCCGCCACACATGAAGCCGTTTGCTGTCGACCGCCACGTGGTTGCGATATACGCTGCCCATGTCAGCTGTATTGTTGCGTAGGCTATTCAATCCAATTTTAATAAAAATAAAAGTAATATTCAATTAAAATAGAAATTCCAAAGAAATATTATTTTCAAAAAATTTAAATGATTTTAACTAATCTGAACGTCGGCAAGATTTACATTCGTTTCGCGTTGTACAACGAGCGGTAACTGCCAGTAAATAATAATCATTCTTGAAGAAAACACGGACGAATTCATAATAAAAATATGTATTGCTTAAATGAAATGCATCAACAGGCAAGTTTGGAGAGTGTCAAACACAAGCACCGGATGCTGCTCGATTCTCGCTCTGGAAAAAGCGGTTATTGCTAAAAAATAACTATTATTTGAAAAAATTACGTTTCGATTTTGACGTCAATTTCCATCGACGGATAGGGTTGACGGAACTTACAAGCAACTTTATTGCTGGATTCTCGCTCTATAGAGTGGAGTGACAACGTACAATTAGGATATTTCAAATAAACTTTAAAATTTCAAAATCATAATATTTCAATTAATTTTTATAATATTATAGTAAATATATTACATATTTCCGTCACCCTGGTTTAGTCTAAAGTTGAAAGAAACAAAACAATGCAATAATTAAATTGCACCCTTTTTTCGGGTATAAATGGAACAAATCGATCGTTGAGAAAAAAATAGTGATGACCAATGTTGAAGCAAACTCTATTCTCTATAACTTCGGCTGTCGTCTTATTTTTCTACGATCGATATTTTTCCTACATTTGGTTACCTACTATATTTGGTTTTTGTTGTGCCCGCGAATTTCGTCACGTGGGGATGAAATCGTCGAGGACGGGTTTGTGGGTGATTGTCAAGGTTGAGTAAATCTCCAACTCGAGTATTACAAAATTACAGTCTAGTTTATTCGATGATGATAAATTATTGGTTACAATATTGTTCTTGGTTATTTTGCCTTGAGACCGACTGACTGCAGTTTGACCATAGCTTCCGCTAAGGATAGCTCGCTTTATTGAACAGCGCTGTTGCCGACCGAAGACTGCCTTTTTATATTATTCCTGTAATGACTTTTCGTTCAATTTTCTGGAGAGGTGGAATCACACGAACCTCGCTTGACGACGTGTGTCGCAAAGTTACCTTTAAACTGATGACTTTGCACACTTACAAAGTCACCTTCAAACTGCTGTGTTTGCATAATCAATGGCTAAGTTGAATATAATTCTACATGATGAAATCACGGCACAACACCCCACTCCCCTTAGGAACGCGAAATAACCAATTTCGGCGTTAATAGTTTGCATTGTCGTCTCTTGGCTTACAATGTGTTATTCATACAACAATTCTTAATGTAAAACTTTATTAAATATTTTCCCAAGATAGTCGTGTACTCTGGTGTACGATATAATTCCCAATTTTATTTTTATTTATTTATTTTTTTTTTGTGTACCCGTTTGTGGCGTATTTCTTTTGAATGTAACGTTCATGTTCGGATGTACCCTCCATTTCGTTGCGAGCAGAAGGCTTTCTGCTGCCTCAGCAGGGTCGTTTGCCTCTGGTGTGGTTCTCGCGCGACGGCGTCGCACATACGTATACATACCCAACAAAATTATTATAGCTACTATTCCATGCAGCGTATAGCTTCCTATAATATGATTCAATGTTAGATCATCTTTGATACCTAAATTTGTATTAAAGTTTTCGATTCTTTCTCCTATTTTGTTTATCTCTGATGGATCTGTAATTATTTTATCAAGTGCGTTATGTGTGATAGAAGGATGAGTTATTTTTATTTCATTCGATAAAAATGTTAGATTGAACGCTGGTAGGAAGGTTATGACTTCTTTTTGATTAATAACTTTTAACGTTTCTATTTTAAAGTTTTCGGAGGTGACGGAACTTTTCCCGTCCAAAGCCAGTATGCCCGTATCATATTATTTCGTATTGTATTCTATAGCAGAGTTCGTTTACATTTCATCGTGAGTGTTTTTTTTTCTCATTTATTAAAAAAAAAAAAATGTTTCTATTAAATTTTTGCTCTGTTTCGCTTTATTCCTCTTTTTTTTCTAGTCTACATATATGTGTTTAATTCTTTTGTATGTCAATGGAATTTCCTCTTTTTTTCGCGCACATGGATTAACTTACGTCCGCCGCCGATAAACTAGTTGACTTCCGCATCCTTGTTTTTTTTTTTGTTGGTGATCTTGTTCTTCTGGCTTTTTTCACAATTTGCTACGTATTCTTCTATTTCATCTCTTATTTGTGGCCAGCTAAATTTTCTCTTAAGTCGTTTGTACATTCTTGTCGCTCCTTGATGTCCTCCGAGTGGCGCGTCATGGTATTCTCGTAACACTGTTTCTTTGTCTAACTGGGTTAGTCCGTGCCGCTTTGTCAGATGTTTTTCATCGCTGCTCGTATGCGAGTCATTGCTCTCCTCCGATTTCTGCTGATTTTGCATGAGAATATACATGCGGCTGAAAGTATTTACGTTTATTTTTTCTTTTTCTTCTTTATACTCTCCAGAGTATTCTTCGCCTTTTCTTCAAAAATTATTTCGTCTTGCTTTTAAATCTGATGCGTGTATCTCGTTGAGCACGGTTGTTTCTTCTTCGCTTGTTCCTTGGTTGCTATCCTTGTTTCTCACTTTTTTCGGTTCAATTGTTGGTCTCTTTACCATATTTATTTCCGTTTTAATGATTTTACTCGGCTGTACGTGATATGAATTTCTGTTCACCACGGTCCTGCTTTCACCTGGTTATCGTTCCTCTGGCGGGATCTTTCCTCGGGTTTATCCTCCAAGGCTTTTCGCTAGCTTTTCGCTCTTCTCGGAACGCCGAGACGAAGTTGAATTCTTTGTTCCATCAATTAAAGAGATGCAGTGTCCATAAATTTTTATCACAGTTCCACCCAAGATATCGACATTGTGTTCTTGTATAAAATCCATTCCGAGCAGTCCATCGACTTCCAGAGGCACGTCATCTCCGAGTACGAAAAATGCGTGTTTAACATTTACTGCTGGCGTTTCCAGTTCCAACATGACCTTACATAATGCGTTAAAATTTCACCCACTGATACCTTTTAATTCGACCGTCTCTTCGATAATCTCTGTATCCAGAGCGAGCGCGCGTTTTCCGATAACGCAGCACTGGGCGCCGGTGTCACACTTGATCGTCAATGTTCCCTCGACCGCTTGTGGGGAGGGTACGTAAAAGTCACTCACGGACTTCTCGAGAGTCGCAGCACTTACCTGACATATATCTTTTTTGTCTTGTGCATTATGTGATTCCTCGGAATCCCTCTTTTCTAGTGTTACGTCCCGCGACTTTCGGGACTTTTTCATCGATTTGAGATTGCTTCTATCGAGCAATTTTTCAATAAAAATTAAATATGAGGAAAGGGACCTGGTCACCCGAGAGGAAATCTTTTCTTCTCCCTTAACCACCAGTAAGCAACGAATTTAGCCGTCAGCGCAAGAAATGGTCTCGAGTGATCATAAATTATTGAGAGGCGACGCCATGGCGGAGCCGATATCGTCACTTCTCATAACAAAATGTCCATCGTCGGGCGTGACGAAAAACATCCGTCGATGTTGAAGAAATTTTGGTTAAGAGCATCGGATTACTCGAAGTGGTGGGCCTTTGTGCACGACGAAAGGCGATGCGTACGCGACGTCGACATAAGGCGCAACACAAAAACGGTACGGTCGTAAACACCCTGTGGAGTCTTACTCGTTGTGCGCAAAAGAGAAGAAAGAGAGAGAGAGTGGGAATGGAGAGAGAAAGAATACATCCTAAATCTAAGGGAGCTGGTAATCCTTTTCTTCCCTTTTCCTCGAGTGAAGGATTTTACAAATTAAGATCCCGAAAGTACGCAAGCAAATGACTATAATGAAGTAAAATCAAGTATGAGCATGGGTACCTGGGTCAGGTCATCAGTATTGGGCAGGTGTCGGTAGATTATAGGTTATTGCACTTTAATACTAGATTTTAATTTTATTCCTTTCTCTTACTGAGTCGAGATCTCCATGAAAAGAAATTGGTCAGAGAAGAGAATTTTCTTCTTTGCATTTTTTTTGTCGTCTCGTTTTTTTTTCCTCCCTAAATTTATGAGGGGTTCGAGCCTTGCTACGATTTTTTTTGAAACAACGTCTTGAGGAAATCAATGGATGGGCTGTATGGAGTGCTGCACGTGGCCAGTAAATTACCAATGGCCGAGACAAGGGATTTCGATAGAAGAAAGACTTCGGAGGACCACCCAACCGTCAACGAAAAATTAAATAAAACTTTTAAGAACATGCCCGGTCCGCTATCGGCCGGATGTGTATATCGTCTCCGATTCAGGGAACTGAATGTTTATGCTGCACGAAGAGAACGCCGAGTCTATAGCTAAAGAAACAGAGCAAACAGCGCTTTGTCCCAAATCCTGGGGTTTAGAAGGCGTATGTCCCATCGACAGACGAATCCAAGCTCTCGCCTACGAAGGAGGGGCGACACGAAAATTCGGCATCGAATCCAACAAAGACCCCAAAAGCGTAGCAAGAGCATTATCTAATTAACGTTTTCCTTTTAATCAAAAATGACCAAATTCAAAGATTTCAGGAGATTTCGTAATGCATGGGTAAAGGTTTATGTGGAAATGAAAACTGTGAACGAATCCTTTTCCTATAATAAGTACGAGTTAGATGAATGAATGTATGAGTGATAGTTGCGTGAGCACGGAAATAGATCTTTCCTGTAACGACAAGTAAAAGAAATAATAAAGCCAGAATCATAAAATTACGCAAGATCCGAAGTATATAAATAGAATTTTCAATTGTTATAACAAATGTAGAATCTGAATAACTGGTTAATAATTATGAGAATTTTGAGTAGTTTGGATGCGCTAAAATAATTTCCTTTCGTATAATTATTGGAAAGAATTAATTATAATCCAAAAGAAATAGCATGACATACACCATTGCATCCGAACCTCCGCATGGTAAATAATTATAAAGAAATAGGAATGAATAGAATGAGAGGAAAGATCGAACGAAATCCAGAGCGAGAAAGATACAGAGAAACAGAGGAAAAGTTGTCACCGAATGAGAGTACGAATGAGAAGAGGCGAATGGAAATGTATGTGTATGTACGTGTGCGTGTGTTTGACATCAAGAGCCTATGACCGGTCAGCTCGTGGCCGATAGGATAAGTCCAACCCAAGTATGGAGGGATGAGAAGGAGAGAGTGACCGGAATGAAGAGGAGGGGTTGTCTCCTCCGCTGTGTGGAACTTCGAAACCAAGGCATGGAATGAATGAGAAAGAAAATGCGAAATATGTAAGTATGAGAGAGACCGAGTGAGCGTCTTTATGAAAAGATGGCGTATGTATGAGAAATTCGTTTTCTGATTATTAGGTAATAATGGAATAATTATTATACGGAAATGCAGGAGTGAAATTATATTATAAGGATAAATTTGTGTTAATACATTTTCGATTATATAGATTCCGGGGGATCATCGAGGATGCGAGGTGGAGGCGGCGGAGGAGCCTGCAGCGTCTAAGGCGTTTAAGGGCGTACCTCCCCACCGCCGAAACTGAGCCATCCTAGAGGACCCTATATAAGACCGGGTAATGAGCCCGCGGCATGTTAGAGCCCGGAGAAATTTTCTTAAAGCTAAACCGCTGTCCGTCGGGTCCATTTTATTTTCGTTATAGATTTTCTTTTTATAGTTTCTGTCACAGCATTTCCAGTTTTATATTTGTATTTTCATTCAACCGTTTAAGTAGCCGTGGCGGTCCAAGCATTTGTATTTTTCTATGTTTATCTTTATTTTTGTTGCGAACGAACATTTATTTTCTTTACGTGTGAACATTATCTTTTGAAGACCAATATATTTTATTTTCATGTGAACATTGTCTTTTGAAGAACAATACATTTTTTCCTTTTGTGTGAACATTCTCCTTTTTGTGGTGGGCACGGTTTTCGTTCTGTGTCGTGTTCTTCCCCAGCGGCCAATTTGTAATTACGTTCATCGTTTCATCATCGCCTCAGTCGTTATTCGCCTTTTGGTTATTCATCTCCTTCGCGGATTACTTTCACTCAGGTTCGATCACCAAAGTAGTAAGTATCTCGAAATGTTTTCTCGCATGTGTCAGTATATTTTCGTTCGTGTTGTGCGGTGTCTCCGACCCCGGCCGACACCCCATGACGGCTCGAGTCCCGTAACCGAAACTACCGGGTTACTCACCGTTGAAGGTCTATGAAATATTTTCGTCGTTGTTTTCCCTTTTCGCGTTATTTTGTCGTTTTACATTCGGATTTTTGGTGTTAAATTCAGTTTTATGGAGTTCAGATTCTTGTGTTAAATTCAGTTTTATGGAGATTCAGATTTTTTGTGTTTTATGGAAATTCAGATTTTTGTGTTAAATTCAGTTTGGTGAAGAGTTATGTCAATTTAACTTCAGTTTTGCGAAAAGTGTCTGACCAAAATTATTTTCTCAATTTTATCTTCCTCATGCTTAAGTTCAATTCTTTGTCCAATTTATTTCGCGTCGTTTAAAATTATTTTTTATTTTTTTTGTGCAATTCGATTATTTCAATGTTCCGAGTAAATCGCTCAGAAAGACCTGTTCGTGTTTCAATCGATTGTAGGATTATTTTTCGTGTGAATTTATTTTCTCCTAGGAAGTGCTCATATTTGTAAATTCAGTGAAATATCTGCGAGTTATTCACGATTTGAGTCATTCACGTTTTGTTCCGGAAAATAATGGATCAATAGTGTTTTTTTTTGTGTTTATCACTTGATATTCATTTCTCATATAAATTTTATGCATCATCCGTGGTTAAAATCATTTTTGGAGATTTTTGAATTTCTTTGAGTAATTAAAATTTAATCGAGTCGTGGTTGAGTAAATTCTGTGTTGATTTTTGTATTTGTGAGGGTTGTCAATCGACCATGGACCTTTTCCAATTAAAGATAGCTATCGTTGTAGTAGCGGTCATTTTAATACTCGCGATAATTTCGTTTGTCCTTGCAGTTTGCGCGGATAAGCCCCAGGAGGCTTATCTTGAGGATGGCCCTGTAGTTAATTTTCTCCCGCGTCAGTGAAAGTTTAGTCCCGTTTTTATAAGAATTTATTTAATGTGATCATACAATTTTTGTCCCTTTATATTACCAGTTTATTTGTCCGATTTTGCCGAATTACAATTTATTAGTCTTTTCCGATGTATCTCGCGAAAATTAAAGAGTTTTGTTCGTGAGATTTTATTTTAATTTGCCATTGTTACCAAATTATGCACTCTCCGCCCATCCTGAGCAAATTTCCGCAAGGTTAGGCTCGAAACAGGGCAATAACCTGGCCAATTCCGATTTTATCTCGAATAACGTGTTAAAGGGAAAGCCGCGCTTTTCTTGGCCGAGATGAGAAAAATCGAGGGTCAGGACGTAACACTAGCATCAAATCAGCTATGGTGCGTTTTTTCGTTTAATTCTCGTTCGGACTTCCAGTGGCGGTTTTCTGTATGAACAGCGTATCGATGAATAGTGAGCCAATCGTTTTTTTTCTCGCTCGATCCTTGCCCTCGATCTTTACCCTGGGATTCTTCTCTTGTTTGGCCCCTATTCGGGTATTGACCTTGGTAGTCCCTTATTCTCGATGATCCTTGCGTGGACGTTGTTTGTTGTTGGGTTTCTTGACCCTGTTCCCGTAATCTCTTCCGGCATTCTCGCCAATAATGACCGGACTTCTGACAGTAGTTGCATATGACGTTGAGTGGATTTGCACTCTTCATCGGTACTGGCAAGCTGTATCTTCCGTAAGACGATGAGCGACAGTCCTTTGCCATGTGCCCTTGCTTATGGCAGTTGTGACATGTAAATGAGGTTCCCTTTTCACCTCCTGTGGACATCCTTTTTGCGATTGCTTGACTGCCCTCTACACTTTTTTCTTCCTCGACAGCTCCTCGTATTGATGCTGCGAGATCGGCGTAACCCCGAGCACGTACCATCATTTGTACGTCGCGTCTGAGCCCATGCTCAAAGTTATTCAACGCCTGACTCCCTAATAGCTTTTCTAATATCATTTTTTCGGAATCCGTGGTCGCTAATGGTGCATAACCCGCGACTAACTCTATCATGTTTTTCTCTATTCTTTGCGCGTATTCTGTTACCGTTTCCCCTGACTTTTGTTTGCATGTATTGAACTCTAGTTGCAACACAGCTACGGTACTTTTTGAGCGATACAAATTTTCTAACAACTCATTTAATGCATTGAAAGATTCAATATTTTTATATCTTATATTTGCTCCAGCCGTTCCTACAACTTTTGCATTGAGTACGCAGTCCAGCAGCCGAGGTTTGTGGTCAGGTGCTACACTGCGAGCTGCATACATCATAGCCCGTATGAAATCCTCTACTGTCTCCGGATTGGACCCATCGAACATGGGGACCAATTGCCTCGCTTCCTTGAGTGACATATTTTCGGGTCCTGCTACGTTGTTTTGCATATTTATATTTATATTCAATAACGTTTCGTTTAGAAGTGTGAAATCAGCTAAATTTACTTCGCGTCTGCGCGTGGTATCTACTGCGTCTTCAAAATCTCTCATTACTCTTACGCGTTTTTCGGGTCTATTTTTTGGAGTGTCTGGTGAACGATTGGATTCGTCTGAGCTACTAACTCTACGGCGTTTTTTTCGCTTTGAAAGTCAACTTCCTCTACCCTTTCGTAATTAAGTGATTTGTCAAAAGTTGATTCTAACGATCTAGAAAGTACGCGCCTACCTGATAAGCGTAAGCGTGTGACTCGCTCGTCTTTCGACATGCAATTTTATTTATTTATATTTTTTTTTATGGCTTTGGAGAGTTACAAAATTAAATATGTTCCGTCACTTACAGTATGATGCTGTGCTCCATGATGTTCGATGATTTGTTGTAGATGATTTACCCTTGTACTTCTGCGTTGGCGATCTTTCCTTCTAGTAGTTCTGCGTTGTCGATCTTTTCCTTCGTCGAGTCGTCGGACTCGGGTTGAATGGTCTTTGTCAGCTTCCTGTTGAGTCTCTGGTTTCGTAGTCGGTACTGCTTGATGAGCCTCGGGATCCACTCGATTATGTTTGTATAATTTTTTTTCTTAACTTTTTTTTTTTTTAATAAGTCTGTTGACTCTGGCGTCTGGTCTCACTTCCGACTCGATCGGGTTTACATTTTTTGTTTCTCAATAATTTTCCAGTTCTTTTCGCGTTCGTTTGTCGTGACTCGATCACTTACACTCGCGACACTTTGTACTCTTGAGCGGTGACTCGGTCACTGTCGCGGCTCCCTTTTTTTGCACTTGCTCCGGTACCGTGAATTTGATTTTATCGAATTGTGAAAATCCCACCGCTGCCACCAATGTTGTGCCCACGAATTTCGTCACGTGGGGATGAAATCGTCGAGGACGGGTTTGTGGGTGATTGTCAAGGTTGAGTAAATCTCCAACTCGAGTATCACAAAACTACGGTCTAGTTTATTCGATGATGATAAAGTATTGGTTACAATATTGTTCTTGGTTATTTCGCCTTGAGACCGACTGACTGCAATTTGACCATAGCTTCCGCTAAGGATAGCTCGCTTTATTGAACAGCGCTGTTGACGACCGAAGACTGCCTTTTTATATTATTCCTGTAATGACTTTTCGTTTAATTTTCTGGAGAGGTGGAATCACACGAACGTCGCTTGACGACGTGTGTCGCAAAGTCACCTTTAAACTGCTGACTTTGCACACTTGCAAAGTCACCTTCAAACTGCTGTGTTTGCACAATCAATGGTTGAGTTGAATATAATTCTACACGATGAAATCGCGGTACAACATTTTCTACAAACTTAAAAAATATCGATTCCAGTGAAGAAATACAAAAACGGAAGTTGCAGAGAATAAAGTGGAAGTTTCAGAAAATAAGATGGAAGTTGTAGAGTATAAAATTCATTCAAGTTTGGTTATTACCATTCTCAGTGTATAAAGTTTAAAATAAACGAGTTAATTCAATATTCAAATTTTACTCTTTTTCGGGTTTGAATCGAAAAATATCGATCCTCGAGTAAAAATGGTAATGACAAGAGTTGAAGCAAAGTTTAATCTTTATTGTCTATAACTCCGGCTGTCAACTTATTTTTCTACAATTGATATTTTTTGTCTTTCAAACAGTCACATGTCCGAGATTACTGACGTCCTGTTTTGTTTTACGATCGAGGCACGAAAAGGCATGGGTAATAAAAAAAAAAGATAGAATGAGAAAGGTACCGAGTGAGCGAGAGTGCCTCGATGTTTATGCGGATTCATATTAGATAAAATGCAGAATACGAGTAGGAGAAGGAGAGAGGACCGTCAAATTCCGACTTTTTTTTCTTCGTACCGTGATCACTTATAGGAAGCGACAATTTTTTAGCAATAATTTTTAAGCACGTTCTATACTATCAATATCCTAGATAAAAATTTTAATGGTTTCACGGTTGGTACTTTTTACGAAATCCATTAGTCCAAAGACAAACTACATTTTCACTTAGGGTCGTCTTGGGCATCGTTTCGCGAGCCTACTCATCAAAGAAGATTTTTTAACAAAAATTTGCTCTTTAGAAATAAAATTGTTCATTCGAAAACTCATTGTAAATGTTCAACAATAATCAAATTACTTTGCAAACAAATTAATTTGCAACATTTTAGACATGAATTTTCATGTTCCCACACTAAGCACTTTTTACGAAGTTCAATTGTTAAGTAACTAATAAATTGCATTTTTACTTGCGATCGCCTTCGTTATTATGGAACCTATATAACAAATGCAATATTCTAACTGAAAATTGATCTTATTGCATTAACCTGTTAATTAAAAACCCCGATGTTAATTACTGATCATAATCAGATAAAAAGTAATAGTACAGGTCATATTTCGAAACTTTTTAGAACTCATCGATTATGAGGAAAGTACATTTTTGTATACAATGTATATTCCTGTGCGTAAGCAAGTTTTATCGGGTATATATTAGACCTTGGAGCTCGTCGTCTTGGTCTTGCCAGTAAATCGATATTTGGGTATAGTACGGTATAGCGTGGTGACATTGCTTTGTCTCGTTCGCCTATACGAGTGATCTTTATTTCTCTCTCTCTCTCGCTCTTTTACGGGCACCGTTTCAGTCTGAGCCTGCTTCTGTCTGCTATACCTAACGTACGGATAAAGAAGCATGCATATACGAAAAAGACTTCAGCGCCACCGTTCGGAATATCGACGCCCTAGATTTCATAGGTTACAGAGAAAATGCGAGAAAATGACAGTTTTTCTTTTCAGTGCAACGCTTAAATCTAAATTCTCTCTTATTTTTGTACAGAATAGGATGAAACAAACCTCAAAGTGTGTATTTTCTTATTGTCTATTAGCTAACGGGCGTATCAATCCGTTCAGTGGAACATAGGAAAACTCTCAAATATCTCCCAGGATAAATCAATCTACAAATTTTTTTTTTTTAATTTCAAAACGCCTAAAAGTCTACCCATTTGTCCCACCGTTCTGTGTTTGTCCTCAAAATTTCATTCAGATCGCTAGTACCATTTGGAAAAATTTAGCTTACTCGTTTTCAAAGCGTATTCGGGGTGTGATACAGTGCCTTAAGATACGTTGTAGTGTATTCTGAAATATAAAAGTCTTGCAATTTTTAGATTTTCAGGACTTAAAGTCTGGGAGAAACACGCTGATGAGTTTTTCACACAACAAGATTCTAGGTTTTCTTTTGAACTTTTATCTCAATCCTGTGGTCTGAAAAGAAAATACTCGGTATGTTTTTTGTGTTAAAAACTCTGATCTTTCCGAATATGAAATTAATTTTAATGTAGACTCACATAAACTGCCGAAAAAACACGTTTTTTCGACATTTTCGGTCCTGTATATGCGAAGAAAATGAAAATGGATTGTTTTTATTTTTTTATGTGTAAAAGCAGACATATTCGCGTACTTCCTGCGATTTTTAGAGTGAGATGAAAATCGCATGATAATTAAATCGTACAAACAAAAATATTCTAGGATTTTTGGATTTTCGGATTTTATGATTTTCTGAATATGTATATGAGATATATGGTACATTCCATTTGGTCTTACTACTAAGTAAGTTCGTTTAAGAAACGAACATGTATTGGAAACTTGCTCTCGTCGTTCGTTTGTGCGTTCGTCTGGTTCGCACCATTTTTAGAAAAATAGAGGGGGTAACCGTGAGCGAGGAGAGGCCTGGCTATGCTCTGTCCGAGTGAGCTGTCCGACCGAAAGACAGATGGCATAACCGATACCAAAACTCGATTCTATCCGCAACACACACACACGCACACACACACACACACACACACACACACACACACACACACACACACACACACACACACACACACACACACACACACACACACACACACACACACACACACACACACACACACACACACACACACACACACACACACACACACACACACACACACACACACACACACACACACACACACACACACACACACACACACACACACACACACACACACACACACACACACACACACACACACACACACACACACACACACACACACACACACACACACACACACACACACACACTATAGCAGCAGTTATTTTACATATAGGGCGAAGAATAATTTAAAATGGTGCAAATCACAGTCAGGGATACTTTAGAATCGAAAGACCCCATCTACAAGAGCATAACGATGACTGATACTGCTCTCCATTGTGTATGTATTTTTCAAATTTTTTTACCCGGAAGGAAAAGATGCATAGCTCTCGCCGCCACACATACTTGCTGCTGTGTATAAGAGAATGTCAGCTAATGTGCACGTGCCAAGGTTTACTGTGTTTTGACGAAAACTGAGTATCTATATCATGATGTTTAATGCCAAAGATTCAACGACGAGGACATACATACAATGACGTTTATTTGTATTATACTATACTTATTTGGAAAAATGTAGAAGCTAGCCAGTCTTAAGCCACGATGGTCGACAATATTCTTCCACACGATTTTATTTTAAATGTTTTGCGTTTGGTAAAGCTGAACAGTTCTCATCTTCGATGAAAGTATACTGATGTCAGCTGATTTGCACGCGTCAAGGTTTACTTCGTTTTGGAAAAAACAGAGTATCAATATCATGATGTTTCAAGAAAATGACATGTAAGTCCAATTAGAGCTATGTAAGAAAAATTTCTCTCTTGTCTTGAAAATATTTTCTTTGTTAAACGAAAATTATTTTTTCGAAAAAACTGTCGAGAGATGAGCTCGAGGGTCAGCAGAGAGGTACGGCAGAGATAACGAGTCTAGTTATCGAGCTCTCCTCTTTGTGCAAAAATTCGCTAACTTTGTATCACTCTCTCTCTCCTCCACATCACGCCGTACTACGCAAGGTTGAAGTGGCTAACGGTCACACAGCGTCGGAGCTATTTCTTGGGCCTTTTCGTATTCCGAGCCTTAAACCATGGTATCCCTCACTCCTTCGCCGGTCAACTTACTCTCCGCTCCGCCGTGTGTGGGCGGCCCGTTTCTTTTCGTGGACATGTTTCCGACCTCGTCATTCTGCCGTGCAGAACTAGTGCCTATGATAAATCCACCATTGTGTCCACTACTCGACTGTGAAACTCACTCCCATCTGCTGTGCGTGACTCACGCTCTCTCGACTCCTTCAGGGGCCATCTAATGGAACACCTCCCCCGTATTTCGTCTCACTCAAATGCATATTTCACTTACTCAATTCCATATTTCACTCACTTAATTCCATATTTCGTCTCACTCAAATTAAGTTCTAACCTAGCTTAAACTTAAACTTAGTTTAATTTAGTCTAAGGATTATTGTTATTGTAAATTGTAGACTCACATATTCTCATGTATACTCAAGGGTCTCTACCCTCGTATAATAAAATTATGTTCTCTCTCTCCTCTCTCTCTCTCTCTCTCTCTCTCTCTCTCTCTCTCTCTCTCTCTCTCTCTCTCTCTCTCTCTCTCTCTCTCTCTCCTGAATTTCTAATCCTCGATATTTTTCAACCAAATGGTGAATCTATTTTATTTTCGTCTATATATAGGCGACCTAAAAGTGAATTATTTCTGAGCTTTTTAAACAGCTTCAACCGTTTCTCGCACGCATACAAAAACATTATCATCAGCGGCGATTTGAACTGCAACCTACTCTCAAATAACTTTGAAGCCCATTATCTTAGAGATCTAATCTTCTCGTTATCATTATTTCTTGTTCCGTCTGATGCCACGTTTCACACGTCTCACAATGATTCTTGGCTCGACGTGATCATCCTTGACAATGAGAACAAACTTATTTCTTTCAACAAATCCTCTTCACCATTCATTGCTGGGCACGACCTTTTAGAGCTCACTTTCGCTTATTGTCTCTCATCCTCTGAGCCAAAGGAAATCTCTAGGCGCTGTCTGAAACATTTCAACGATCTTGTTTTCAATAACACGCTTAGTACTATGCTATCTGAAAATATCAATCTCACGTCGATCGCTAACTCTCAACTTAATGAAGTGGACTCAATTGTTAATAATGTTACTCAAACAATTCGTTCAGCCTTCGATATACATGCCCCGACACGTCTTTTCACTGTAAATAAACCCCCAACACCATGGCTTACTCAAGAGCTCAAATCGGCTATTAAAAATAAGAACAAACTGTACAAACAAGCCAAACGATCGATGAGCCTCCTTGGATTTGCTATTTACCGTCAATTTCGCGATAAATTAACTATAGAGCTTAGACGAGCAAAAGACAAGTATCTATTAAACAAACTCAACTCCATAAATGATCCCTCCTCTATGTGGAAGGAACTCGCAAATATGGGCCTTATTAAACCCAGTTTGTCCTCTCCTCTCCATTTTTTCTCTCCTGAACAGCTTAATTCCCACTTCGTCTCTGTTTCTGGTACTGACCCCCCGCTTTCTTACGATATCTTTATTGCGTCAACTGCTGGGCAACTTGATTCTCCTCTCTCATTCTCCTTAGAACCTGTCCAGTCTTCAGCTGTTGATCGACTTCTCAACACGCTGCCATCCTCCTCATTAAGCTCTGGTACAGACTCCATCTCATCATTTTGCTTATCAAAAGCCCGTCAAGCCTTATCATCTTACCTCGTGGCTATCTTCAACCTCTCAATTCGTCACTCCTACTTTCCAAATCAGTGGAAGAAAGCACTCATTCGGCCGCTATCTAAGATCAAGACCCCTCGTTCTCCCTCAGATACTAGACCTATTGCAAATCTACCGGAACTCTCAAAGCTGTTCGAGCGGCTAATTCACCATCAAATCACGAGATTTTTATTACGAAACGACATTCTAGATCCTCGTCAGTCTGGCTTCCGTTCCACATTCAGCACTCAAACTGCATTGTTAAAGGTCACCGATGACATTAGACTCGGCATTGAGGGAAAAAAACTGACGATCCTGGTGCTATTTGATTTTAGCAAGGCCTTCGACACCGTGCCCCATCTACTACTTTTACTAAAGTTAAAAGCTCTTGGTTTCTCGCAAGCAACTTGCTCGTGGTTCTTTTCCTATCTTACCGGTAGATCCCAGGCAGTCGTCGACGACCGGGGGCGTAGGTCAGCTTGGTTGGACACGACCATGGGGGTACCGCAAGGATCTGTTCTTGGGCCCTTACTATTTACTCTTTTTATTAACGACATTGGCGTAAACTTAAGATACTGCAACAGAATGTTATTTGCTGATGACACTCAAATATATTTACACTGTTCTCCCTCTGAAATTAATTATGGCTTAACAAAGATTGCTCATGATGTCATGGTCGTCTCTGAGTTTGCTGCGACAAATGGCTTGGCTCTTAATGTGAGCAAATCCAAAATACTCATTCTCGGTAGTGGAGCTTATATGCGTGAAATTGATGTGCCCAGTCTTCCTCCTATTACCATCGCTAATGCTCGATTACCCTATGTGGCTGACCTGCGGAACCTCGGAGTCCACTTTGCATCTGATCTCTCATGGAATAGGCATATCGCGCTTGTATCGCAAAAAGTCCATTCAACTCTCCACAAATTAAAATTTCACAAGAACTCGCTCTCCACGCAGCTCAGAATTAAACTCGTGTCGACCCTTATCTTTCCGCAACTCGACTATTGTTGCTTAGTATTCAATGACCTGACTGACGAGTTAAACACCAAACTCCAGCGTCTTATCAACTGCTGCATCCGCTTCATTTTTGATATTCGCCGTGATGAACATATCACCCCGTACCGAATCCGTCTGGGATGGTTATCGGTAAGAAATCGTCGTTCGTACTTTCTCGGAATTATGATCTATAAAGTTTTATTCTTGCAATCTCCTCAATATCTCACCGAATTGCTTCAGCGTGTTGACGTTGATCTTCGACGTTCGTCCCGCCTTCCTCAATCTCAATCCGTCCTCCATATCCCCATACACCGTACTGCTACTTTTCGCCATTCATTCCGCGTGTCTGCTGCTTACTTTTGGCACTCGCTTCCGGTATACATTACTTCCTCCCCTTCTTTGGCAATCTTCAAAACCCGTCTTTTTGCTCATCTTCGCCTCGCTGAACTTGAGTGATAAATTCTTCATAACATCTTTGAAAGCAACACTCTTCGATCGGTTGATGTCCAATTTTTAGAGCTCTAGCTGTTATACCGATGTTTATTTCTTTTATTTCTTTATGTTAGCATTAAATCCTCGCAATGTACCATAATTATTAAGATTAGATATTAATTTACCTCTCTTTATCATATGCTTTACTCTATATTCTACTGTAAGTAATTTCTATCGCAATGTTGTAAAACTCTGTATTTGCCCCATAGCTTGCTAGGGCATAGTAATAAATCAATCAATCAATCAATCAATCTCTCTCTCTCTCTTTGTATCCATATATTTCTCCATGCTCAAGAGTCTTTTCAACGAAACAATAGCGGGTAGTTTTTATATTTTTCGATTTAGTTATAGCACTACGAAATTTCTTGATTTCTCGATTTCTCGAGGTGCGTGAAACGCATCATCAGCGGGGCAGCAACCGGCTGCATGCGATCTTCGCTCAATGCTGCGAGTCTCTTCTCCTTATTTTTCATTCAATGTGTTTGCATGTATTTGCGTACTCCATGCTCTTTAGTAATATAATTTTATTATATATTTAGCCTTCAAGACCCATATCAACCCTTATAAAAATTATTGAGCTAGTATCCATCGTTAACTACGCCGTCCGTTTATGTAGTAATTTTAAATAATTATTTCTCGTTTTAAAAGCATATTTTTGAAAAATCATATTTAATTTTAAAACGCCCATCGAGGCTAGGCGATCTCCAGTTCGTTGCGCTTTTCGCAGAAGTCGATGCTTAGAAAAATTGATCAGAGCCTATATAATGTTACATAGAAACAATAAGAGCGTTTGGAATGGTTATATACATTGGCGCTGTGATATTGAATCTTGATATCTTGATACCTCATTATGCATGTTTTTGCGCCGCAAGGGAGGCATCGATTTTTGATGCCGCTGCAGTTTAAGTGAAAGAGTAAATTCGCTCAGAAGGCTCGCGCTAGTTATTTACATGGAAAGAACAAGATACAATATTATTTAGTCTCATTCCAGCAAGGAATTATCGCGTATCGCTATCAATCATGGAAGATCGAGCACTTCGCGAATGTATTTTAAATCTTTTGCGTTTGGCAGTATTACATAGTTCCCAGCTTCGTCATCGGTGTAATGAGCAATGGTGTAACGAATTAAATCGATTATCAGGAAATAGGCTCATAAGCCACCATAAATATATTATATGGTAGGAACCCTTGCGAATCATAGCAACAGCCTCATCAGGGGCATGCTAAACGGTCAACAAGTGCCAGCGTGTCTATTTGAAGAGCTGTAGCGTCGAGGGCTGGAAAAGGCACCGCGCGTCCGTGGTATCGTCGATGAAACCAAAAGTAAGTTCTTTGTATCATAAAAAATATTTTCATGGCTATATTATTACGCTAGCACGGGCAAGTCTTATTTATCGAGCTCTTCTTTTTGTGCCATGCTTCGCATGGTCCCGAGCTCTCCACCTCTCGCTGTCTCTCGTTGGCTCTCTCTCTCTCTCTCTCTCTCTCTCTCAGTCTCTCTCTCTCTCTCTCTCTCTCTCTCCTTCTCTCTCTCTCTCTCTCTCTCTCTCTTTCTCTCTTTCGTCTTCATTAAGACGCTGTTAACAGCCTCTCATGAAAGTGATACAGAGTTCCTGTCATCGTTAGAAATTTTTTACGAATTTCATTACGGTATATTCAAAAAGTATTCTTATTTCTCAATTTCCCCTTGCTCTCTCTCGTTGAATCGGTATGGAGCATAATACTTAAAACGTATTGAAAAAATATTTTCACGGCTGTTATTACGCTAGTACGGTCAAGCCTTATTTATCGAGCTCTACTCTTCGTGCAATGCTTCGCGTGGTTCCGCAGTCTCTGCCTCTTTCTCACTGTCTCCCTTTTTCTTTAAGATGGTGCTAATACTTTCTCTCTCCTTACGTTATTATCGTAAAAAGACTTCTATGAAATTTTTAATACGATGCATTTGCCGGAAAAATTATTCATGAGCTGAAACACTACTTTTATTAAAAGCAGGGTATTATTTTAACGGTTAAATGCATATAGTATATCGACAGCTCTTGAACGTCTCGTCAGATGAAGAAGCTGCGCTTATAGAGGTTGCTTGTACTGTTGAATTAGCATGCCAACAGAGGAGGGTATCGAGCCAACACCTATCATGCGGTGAAGAAAATGATGGGCAGCCAATGAGCAGCGTTTCCAGGATCGAACACCCTTCGGATATATTGACTAGCTCGTCGATTTTCGAACGTAAATTAAAATTAAGGCATCAAACATTTTTGGTGTAGTGCTTATTTCAAATATTAAATTTATTCAGAGCTTGTTGGGTGGAAGGTAGCTGACAAACGAGAAGACGCTGTACCAGGCTTGTCGGGGCTGTGCAATTTGGGACGGTGAGCAGTCTCAGTATCCGACGCTGATTATATCTCGTCAACGGTGGAGGATCGTGACGATGATGCTTTTGACCATCGTGAAAATCAGCTGTGGGTATATCCTATCTTCAGGATAACTTCAGATTCGGGTGTTCTGTTTTCTTTTACTTTTGAATGGCCCTTTTCCATTTCTATTCCGCTTATGCATCGCAGAAGCTCTTGCTCGGTCTCGGCGGGTATGGTCTCAGATAATTTGTCTATGCGACGAGAAAGCTCAGCATCCCCGGTATCATCGTCGTATGGGTCCAACTCCTGGAGTAACTGTCGAGTCTCGTCATTGATAGATTCCGCGTCCGAGATTACCTCCGGTAAATTATCCAGGTCCTCGTTGCCTTGATCTAGCGAAAATTCTTTTGAATTAAATCGTTCTTCCAAGAGGCGTAGGGATTCGTCAAATTTCGCACCCGACTCGTGAATCTCTGCCTGAACTTCGCTTATTTTCTCGTCTATTTCTATACGTCCTAGGGGGAAGTCTTCGAGATTTGGTTGCGATTCCGACTCCATGTCGTCGGTTATGGAATCTTCGAATACGCTATCCTCCGAATCGTCATTGACTGAACTCAACTCGACTGCTATTGTCGATAGTTTTGTCGTTGTGGTTACAATGCTTAGCCCTGGTGCAGCCTCTGACCGAATGTCTCTATTTGCAATCCTGGCTTTTACCTGTGATATCGGTCTCTTCGATGGGAGCAACGGAGCAGGAAGCGCACTGCGATGCAGTCTTTGGACGGGAGGCTCCGATGCTTCCGTGCTTGCTTCATCAGTCTCGGATATAGGAGCTACTGTAGGAGCACTCCGAACACGGGAGCGAGTGCGAGATGCGATAGTGCTGCGCTCTAGTTCCAATGTGGGTGCATTACGCATCATTATTTTCCCCGGGATTTTTAATTTCGATCCCAATAATTCCTCCCCTTGTCTTTTTACAGGGAGAACTTTGCGCAATCTGATTTCGGGGTTGTCGGAATCGCCGGAATCACTGGAGATAGATTCCCCGCAAACTACAGGATTGCGAGAAAGCGCATCGGTGTTCATATTTAGTTTTCCCGGCTTGTACTCAAATTCGTAGTCGTAACGGCGCAATCGCAATTTCCATCGCGTTAGTCGTTTACCCGGATCGGTCATGGCTCCTATCCATTTCAGTGGTTCATCATCACTTACCAGTTTAAATTTTTTTCGTACAAATACGTACTGAAATGATCAATTGAATCCATAACCGCGAGACATTCTTTATCCGTCGCGGAATAATTTTTTTCTGCCTTTGATAATACACGAGAATAATATGCTACTGGTAAGTCGATTCCGTCGTAATCTTGTGCTAACACGACCCCAATTGCGATATCCGATGCATTGGTAGTCATGATAAATTGCTTGGTGAGATCTGGATATTGCAGTATTGGCTCGTTGCACAAAGCTTTCCGGAGCCTTCTAAAACTCTTTTTCTGCTCATGTCCCCAGTTAAATTTTAGTTCTTTCTTCAAAAGATCGGAAAGGGGTTTTGCTCGAGCTGAAAAGTTTGCAATAAACCGACGATAATAGCCTGCCAGACTAAGAAATTGACGCACGTTCTTTGGCGTTTTCGGAGTAGGAAATTTTTCTACGGCTCTTAGCTTTTTGGGGTCCATACGTAAGCCGTCGTGGCCAACGATATGTCCGAGGTAAGCCACCTCATGGCGAAGAAATTCACATTTGTCGGGCTGGAGGGATAAGTTAGCCTCTTCTAATCGTCTCATAAGTCTCCGAATTTTTGTTTTGTGCTCAGATAACGTACTCGCGAAAACGACAATATCATCCAAATAAACGAACAATTCTGATCCTTGGAGACCTCTCAACATATTATCAGTCAATCTCTGAAACGTTGCGGGTGCATTCTTCAGTCCTTCCGGCATTCTAGTGTATTCATAGTGGCCGTTAAAAGTAGTAAAAGCTGTTTTCGCACCGTCTCGAGGATCCATGGGAATTTGCTGGAATCCGCTGGCAAGGTCGAATGTCGAAAAGTATTGGGCACGACCCAACTGGTCCAATATATCTAATATATTAGGCAGCGAATATGCATCGGATATTGTCTTTTCATTGAGTTTGCGGAAATCAATTACCATTCTCATACGCGGGCGTCCTTGAGAATCTGGTTTCTTTGGCACTATCCAAACAGGTGAATTATAAGGCGATTGCGAGGGTTTGAATATCCCGACTCGAAGTTTCGTAATTATTTGTTTTTCGATTTCATTTTTATGGACTATCGGAAATCGATATTGCCTTGTATTGATTGGCAAGTCATCGACAGTTGGAATGCGATGATAAACACGATCTGTGCATTGCAATTGATCTCCCGGCAGTTTATATCTTTCGGGAAATTCCTCAATAAGCGAGCAAACGTGATTGCGTTCTTCTTCATTCAAGTGATCTAAACGAAGTGCTTTGAGAATCTCTTCTACTCGATCTACGGAAGGGCACGTTTCTACGTCGCTAGAGTCCGTATCTTCTAACTCGGATTCGCTATTCGCGGGACAATAGGAGAACGGTTGTAGCTCTTGGTGTAGAATTTCGATATCGATATCCTCGTCTCTCGTATTCATTGCAAATACTTTTTAAATCCCATCGCTCTGGGTGACTATTGCTTAATCTACGTACAACCCGTCTGCAGTGTCTATGCGTGGCAAATATCCTTCTTTTAGTTCTTGATTAATAATTTCGATAGGAATTTTCTGTCGAGTACGAGCGCGTATACGGAAAATCTGTTTCGCGTTCCCCGTTTTTGCCAACAAAATATTATCCGGATGGTGAGGATTAGTATCGGTAAAAGGTTTAGGTCGAATCGGGTCACTTCGAGTTACCATAGCGTTGTAATTGAAAGAAATTTCTGCTTTTTCCTCGGGAAAATACGGTTTTCCCAGCAACGCGTCACTTTCAATTAGAATATCGACCATAACATTAAATTTTGTTGGTTTCTCCGTGAGATGTACCAATACAGTCCCGAGGGTAGGCATAGCTTTATCTGCAATCCCTGAGACGTAGATAATTTCATCGGTATTTACGCATACATCTTCATCAAGAGCTCGCAGTTTGATTATACTCGCCTCAGAACCCGTATCAAGGAAAAATCTACCCGTTTTTTTTTCGAAGTTCGGCCGCGGACATTTCTACCACCAGAGACTCTACTTTCGTCGATGTCCAGAGGACTGAATGGATTACTCCAGGAATTTCACCGACGGTTGGTTCCCGATTGCCCTCGTTGGACTCGTCGGAAGACTCACCGTTGCTCGGCTCATCGATGCCTTGGCCCGACGAGCCCCCGGCTAGTTTAAAGACTCCCGATGAGTGGGTACTGATGAATCTATGGATTTTCCCTTTGGGCAACACGCGCATCCCTGATACTTATACCAGCAATGCTCGCTGTCACACCCTTCTATTGGGTTCCCCTCGATGGCGAGTGGCGGTTTCAAAATACCCGTGGGTTCCCATGTCCCCGAATATTCAGGCGCTCGAGATGAATATCTCGACCGGTCCTTCGGGTATGCGGGGAAGGTGATCGTGAATCGATTTCCTGATATCGCGCTTGCGATGCCCTATCTCTATAGGGGGAACGTGATTCTTCCCCACGATAATCCCTATGCCAGAAATCATCACGATATCTCGGACGACTGTCGCGTCGCTGAGAAAGCGAGTCTTCCTCCCGATATGAACCACGCGACTCTCTTTGATCGTGAAAGGTATGGAATCTGTCATCTCCCCTGTGATAGCGATTGGAAAACCACCCTTGCCTGTAGTACAGAACCTTGTCGGGGTCTGGGGCCATTCTTTTCCTACGTGCTTCCCTAATCGCGTATTTTTCAGCGAGTTCAAATGCCTCTTTTAAGGTGGTAGGTTCACGCAAGTCTACCGCTTCTCCCATTTGCATGGGTATGCCATCTATAAACGCTGTGAGCGCCTTTCCCTGCAGTGGGTCTACATCGGCATTTGGCGGATTTACCCCTTATTTCGCTTTGTACGCAGAGCGTGCCCCGTCCAGTAGGATGCGAATTCTATCATAAAACTTGCCTACTAACTCGTCTTGTTTTAATCGGATGTTTGTGATTGCCTCATTATAATAGTCATATGTTTTACCCTTTGCGAGTCGCATTTTGCGATGTTTAATGAATTCGTCTATCGTGTTGACTCTTTCCCCATAAAATATGTCACGAACTTTCCCTACTAATTTTGCTATACATCTTTTGATGTATTCAGGTTCTGCTTCGCGGGGGATGAATGAAGCTCCGTTTTTTATATCTAAGATGTAATTTCGTAGAGACATATTCTTTCCATCATACCGAGGGATTTGCATCAGCCTATTCTGTAATGACATATTACCTAGAGCCATTGTAAAGCTCTCGACTAGCCGTTCGGACACATCTGTCGCGGACGACGCGTTGGTTTCGTTAGGCATGATGGGGGAGTGATGGAATATTCGATAAACGATAATATAAAGTGATAAAACAATTCAAAAATTCGATAAGACTCCTGATAAGGAGCAAAATTAAATTTTGATGACAGTCACTTCTTTATGAATTTTTCGGAAATAATGAGTGGAATTTTTATCGACAAATCCTTTTTTTTTTTTTTAAATTCCTGTTCCAAAATCTTCAGGATTCGTCAAAAAGGTATCCCACTTCTGACACCAATTTACTTGTGACGTGCAGCGCGTTATTGCACGACTAACAAAGTAAATCCCTTGTGCAAAACACAAGGATTTATATTTAATTTTGTTTAGGATTAGTTTTCCGACAACGTCCCATACGGGCCCGTTCCTTTAGATAGTTGGAAGAGGAAATTATGGTCAGGATAAATAAATTGTAAGTAACTTCTTTCCCATCAAGAGTCCAATATTTATTTAATTAACAGAATTTAGAAAAGTCCCAAATATTATGTTCCAAGAATACAAGTTAATACTTCATAATTTAAAAAGGCTCGAATGAATAGCTGAGTCGCAAGACAACAAACTCTTACAATTATACGTACAAACACACACGCTACTCACTCAGTTATCGGCACAGCTGACAATATAGGCTGCCGAACTTTACGCTACCTTACTCGCTCGCTCTCTCGTGGTCTACCGATGCTCGCTCGCTCCGTTCTGTACCGGCCCGGTCGTTGGCATACGCGGCAACCACAGTAGTTCTTCGCGCTCACGTTACACACCTTACACTCTGTCCTCGATTGCTAGACAGCTCTTGGACTCACTCGTACAGTAAACACTTAAAACTACACGACAGAATGTTCGTGGCAGAGGTTGATTGTAATTTTTTAAACTAACGCAAATCGACTTATAAACACGACGCGCGCAACTCGGGGGCCTCTTTGCGAACCCGGTCGACTTACAATGGCGACCTTATGTAGGGATCGGGGAACTACCGTCCGAGAATTATTGCCACTATATGAAGCGTTTATGCGGAGTTACTCCAGAATCAAGCTTTACGCTATCGTGTGCATCCGGAGACGAATTTGTCCCAGCTCGCTCAACTGGCGTTCTGTCGATCGCCAGGTGTAAGAGTGGGGGAAAATTTGGTCAATTCAACAATCCTGCACGCGCGAGCATCGACTCGCGCTCTCAGGACGTTGCACCGGAATTCTAACTGTGCTATGCGGAAATATTGCAATTATAGGATATAAGTAATTTTAGAGACAGCTTCGGCTAATCCCCAACGGTCATCGCCCTGTGTTGCCAAGCCGCCAAAATGGTTACTCGGAAACACGGCACGTGACAGATTCACTATTGGATACAAAGAAAAGCTCTGAGTAGATAGTTAAATAAGAAAATATATTTGCGATCAATAAAATACTAGCAGGCAAATATACAAAGAAGAGAATTTATTTGTTTCAACAAAATTTTAATTGTTCCAAATAAATAATTTCTCTCGGTGTATATACTCCATATACACAATATATATATATATATATATATTAGGGTGGCCCTTAATATTGGTAAAAAAAAATTTTTTTTGTCTTACCCCCTAAATCGATTCGAAATATTAAAAAATGATTTTTAAGACTGATATCCGCCCTTAATTTTAATATTAACAGGTGCCTCAAAGGCCCTTAAACCGCTTGACTGGTGGAAATTTCGGGTAGACAAAACTTTACTTACTATCAACTTGAAATTTGGTATCCGGGGGTTTTCTGGGTCGCTGAGTACGAATCCGCACTCAAAATTCAGAAATTCAAGATGGCGGATCCAATATGGCGGATCGAAAATGCAAAAAGACATTTGACGAGAGCAAAAGTTAGTACTCGAGGGTTTTCGGGGTCGCTGATCACGAATCTGCACTCCAAATTTAGAAATTCAAGATGGCGTATCCAATATGGCGGACCGAAAATGCAAAAAGACATTTGACGAAAGTGAACGTTGGTGCTCAGGGGTTTTCGGGGTCGCTGATTACGAATTTTCCCTCTAAATTTAGAAATTGAAGATGGTAAATCCAATATGGCGGATTGAAAATCCGAAAAGTCGTTTGATGCGAACGATAATTAGTGCTCGTAATCAGCGACCCCGAAAACCCCCGAGTACCAACTTTTGCTCTCGTCAAATGTCTTTTTGCATTTTTGGTCCGCCATATTGGATCCGCCATCGTGAATTTCTAAATTCGGAGTGCAGATTCGTGATCAGCGACTTGAAAACCCTCGAGTACTAACTTTTGCTCTCGTCAAATGTCTTTTTGCATTTTCGATCCGCCATATTGGATCCGCCATCTTGAATTTCTGAATTTTGAGTGCGGATTCGTACTCAGCGACCCAGAAAACCCGCGGATACCAAATTTCAAGTTGATAGTAAGTAAAGTTTTGTCTACCCGAAATTTCCACCAGTCAAGCGGTTTAAGGGCCTTTGAGGCACCTGTTAATATTAAAATTAAGGGCGGATATCAGTCTTAAAAATCATTTTTCAATATTTCGAATCGATTTAGGGGGTAAGACAAAAAAAAAATTTTTTTACTTGCAACAACAGGACCCACACACCATCGGAACACCTCGGCGTATTTAGAATAGTAATTAAGAACATTTTATTTTCATTGTTTAACTTCAGCGTTATCGTTTGAATTTCCCTACATTTTTTAGGTTGGATAAGGTGTTCACGTTTCGTGTGACGTCAGGAGAAGAGAGGATTTTCTCTCTCTCTGAATTAGCTTTTCGAGCAGATTACCTGCTCGAATCGCTCTCTTACGATCCAGCTCTCGATCCGACCGGTTCTCCGCTCGCAGCTCTCATTATGTTATCGACTATACTCTTATTCCCGTTCTCGCCTACGCCTCAGCTATCGGCTTCGAAAATTCGGTTTCTTTTATAATATAGTTTTTTTTTATTGTACACGCGTTTCCTCACCAAATAGAATTCTTCACTATTTGATTCACCGAATTGTCGAACCTATGGTTTCTTTGGACCTATCTATTTTTTGGGACCGTACTTCTTTACGTTGCGGTTCCAGCCTTGTAAAATGTTCTCGAATTACTTGTGTGCTATCGGAAGAATATAAATAAATTAGCCTGAAACAAGGCCCCATACATTTTTTTCTACGTTGAGATTTGTCATTTCAGTTTACGTTTCGAGGGCACTCGAAAGTTAGATCGCCGTCCATGCCCTCTTTCCAAGACCTACACACTTAGCGAATCCGGTATACCGTTACCATTCTCGTCATCCGACACGCCGGTGTCCATTGATCAATAAAACCCTTAATTAGAACGACGCATTCGTGAGAGATCGTGGCCCTCACCTCGACCGTTACACAGTGCGGCTAAAGGCCCCTTTGAGCGTCAAAGTCCAAAAAACAAGTTTTTAGTTGGGGATATTTTGTCATTGGGTTGGCTAAAGGAGACGAAAAATATTCATAGTAAGGTCGCTTGCCTCAAAATCCCCTCCATCATCTCAGACTGAATATGGCCTCCGCCCGAACGCTTCTGAAGCCATTTGAATGCAACATAATGAAGGTACACCTGAAGGTAAGTAAAAAATTAAAAACATTCCTGAATATAAATTCCTAAATAGTAAATTGTTAGAAGGAGATATGTAAGGACTATTTTTTGGTTTTCTTTCTCAACATAACAGGATTTGATTGAGTGAAAACTTTTTAGTCTTGCTAGGTCTTGCTCTCTAATTTATTGGAGGTACCCAATTGAGTGTGATAAGCCATTGGCTTATCACTCGAAAGGGGGTCGCTTAGCCGGGCACTGACTTACCCACTGAATCACAGCAAAGGAGGTACCTGCTTAGGGCGCCTCGGGAGACCACGCTTGAGTTTACTCGCGCGGCCACCAGGCGGGAACTAGGACAGTACCACCCTGTATCAACCGGAGGTTTTCTGCAGTTTTCCTCCATTCTCGGCGAATGCGATACAGGGTGAGAATAAGGAAGGAAAGCGATGCGGCTGCAGACGTATGATCGCAAGGAAGGTGGTGATAATAATGGGCGGAGAATGGTGGCAGATGGTCAGAAAAATACGAATCACCACCCTTGTAAAAACCCCAGGGGGGTGTGCAAATAAAATTCAACATTATTGTTATTATTGTCACGTCCTGGGTGAGAACGATAGGGTATAAGTAGAAATAGAGGTGCCTCTTGTTGGAACCGGAATGCGCCGGTCGGGGATAGAGCGAAGAGTGCGTGATCGTGTGACGCTGCTTACGTGAAACGTAGATTTTTCTTACTTTATTTGGTAAAACGTGGTGTTTTACCGTGGTTTTTGTGAGATGATTTTCATTTGGGCGTAGCGGGTGTTTAGTTGATGAAAACGACGTTGTCGGTTGAGGTGTCGCTCGAGTTTTTGTTGCTGTGCTCGTACATTAAACAATTCTTCCCTGGAGCGAGTCGTTATTATTTTCGGATTTACCGCTTCGGCGTTTACTCGTAAAAGTCTAAATGAAAAAGTTATCCTTCGAGTGTGTCCTATTTTCGGGTGGGACTCCCACACGATAGGGTTGGAACCTCCACCACAGTGCGTGCGTCTAGCGCACGGAGTTGTGGTTGGCTGGTTAGAGTACAGAGCGTGCGTCTGGCGCACGGGACTGTACCCGGAGGGAGGAATAAGTAACTACTTAAGCACGTGCGTCTAGCGCACAGTACTGTAGTTAGAGAATGTGAGAAAAGTAACTGCTTAAGTACGTGCGTCCAGCGCACAGCACTGTAGTTAGAGAGAGAGAGGAAACTTCGAGAGAACGTGCGTCTAGCGCACAGAACTGTAGTTAGGAAGAGGTGTTAGGAACACGTGAGTTTTGGTGGGTGTCCCAATCGAAACTGAACAACTTGGAGTATGTTCGTAGGTTTTAAGCCCGCTGCACACGACGCTTGTTTTGCTGCTAGATTGCTTGCGGGGTTCTAAGATGGCTACTCTGCTGGCAGCGCTGCGAGAAAGTGACGTCACTGCTGGCTCTGAAGCGTGGTTGCGTGCTGGCTGTCGGTGATAGAACGTGTGCTATTTTTCGTGACGGCTTGCTTGCGTGTTTCCATTTTTTTTTTCATGTTCCGTTGTTAAAAAATTGTCTCATAAGTGGTCTTCGGAGCAAATCAATGTTTTAATTGACGCATACAAAGAAGAACCGTGTTTTTATGCAATGAATACTCCGAATTACCACAATAAGCATCTTCGAACTGCGGCTCTTGATAGAGTGAGGAACACAGTTTTGGGGTTAAAGCCAACCGTAACGGCAAAAGAGTGCTCAACCAAATTTTACAATTTGAGGAATCAATTTAATATCGAGCATTCCAAAGTGGAAACCTCTTTAAAAAGTGGGACTGGCACCGATGACGTGAGTTTTTTTTCTATAATTAAAATATCTGAGCTAACCTAAATTTAAAAATATAATAAGTAATAAAGATTTATGTAAACATTTCCAGGTTTATACACCGAGCCTGTGGTAATACGGAAAGCTCTTGTTCCTCGAAACGTACGTGATCCCGCGTAAGAACAGGACTTCATTCGGTAGTGAGGTTTCGCTGTCCGGTGTGCCGCTGAGTCAGGTAATTCTAAAAATGAAAAAAAAAAAAAATTTGCGAATGCAAAACTCATGCCTTTTTGTTTGTAGGATACAGAGACACTGATAGTTGAAGAAAACTCCGAAGAAGCCAATTATTATGAGAATATTGAGTACGTGGAGGATGTTTATGACCCGGAGCTTGACGAGATTATTCAAGCGCAGGGAAATCTTTGTGAGTCTTCTTCGGCAGAACAAGTGTTGGACACAAGTAACGCTTCGCTGCACAGACCTAGACGTTCATCACCATCACCATCACCATCTCAACAAAGGGGTCGCTTATCATCCGTGTCATCAGTGACGGCCAACAACCAGCAAGAAGATGTATTTCCACATCCCAGTACTTCAGTGCAGTCCGGCTCTTCAACGTCTGGAGTATGCACATCAGCAAGGCGTAAAAAAAAGAATCCTCGTTTGGACGACAGCGACGAATTTTCAACCGTCATAAAGAATTTAACAAATTCAATGAATACGCCTATCGCCATAAACACGCCTCCGACAAACCCAACTCCGTACCCGGTGGACGAATTTTTAACGTTCATGGGAAGCTTACTGCGAGGCTTTCAAGATGAAGAATTAAAGCTAGAAGTAATAAATCAAGTCACCCAATTAATTATTAACGCAAAAACTACCGACTATCAGAGGAGCAGTAGCGCAGTGGGTAGCGTGCTCGCCTCGCACGCAGTGGCGCGCGATGTGGCCGGGTTCGATTCCCACTGTCGGCACCAATGGAAAAATTTTCTAAGTGCTTTTTCTGTGACCCGGTGGTTCGGAATCCACCTAAAAAAAGTAGGTCCAAAGGAAACCAGTGCCTTGGTGTGGTGACCGAAAGGCTGGGAAGATGTCTCGGGTTCGATTCCCGATGCCGTAGCACGGCTGATGAAAACACAACGGACTCGGACGTAGCTCCAGAAACAGGACGTACGAACTACGACTGCTTCTGTCCCAATGTGCTGACATCTAGCGTGTGCGAGACGAGCTCCGGCAGCGAGAAGCTGCCGTAGCACAGCAGATGGTAAAAGCACAAACGGGCTCGGACGTAGCTCCAGAGGCAGGGCGTACGAACTACGACTGTTTCTGTCCCAGGTGTTTAAATCTAGCGAGTGCGCGACAAGCTCCGGCAGCGGGGATCGAACCGGGGACAAACGGATACGAGAGGAGACCAAGGGTAGATGGTGTTGGGAGCCCGCAACCCTCAGGGGAGTCGGTGTAAGAACTCATACCATACCATACCATACCAACTACCGACTATCAACGATCAGAGAAGTAAAGAGTGAATAAAAAGTATGCATAACCCGGAAGACAAGAAATCTGCATACAAACTTTGTAATTTTATATATTTATTACAAATAAAATAATATTCACACCATACGGTTTATTTCATTTTTCTCGTGTAAACAATATTGATGGTGCTTGTATTTTTCTGCTGATTTGCCATAGATTTTGCTTTAGGATGGTAAAAAAGGTCCAGGTTTTAATGTCAATATGCTTTAAATGTTCCAAAGCATCAACAAATCATATCCAGAAAACGTGTGTGTGTGTGTGTGTGTGTGTGTTTATTCTGATGAACATGCTCAAAAAGCTGAGAATAGAAATTTGCATATTGCATCCTCGTGTGTGTGTGTGTGTGTTTTTTTATTCTGATGAAATTGTTCCAAAAAAACGCTGCAAATAGAAATTTGCATATTGCATCCTCAAGATTTAGCACGATCAAAGCTTTCTCTATGAGGAAGCCAAAATAAAAAAATACAGTTCCTCGTAGGGGAAAATTTAAGCATCATATGCTAAATCTCGAAGAAGCAATGTGCAAAATTTTATTTTCAGCTTTTTTTAAGTACTGTTGCATATATCGATACGTATAATACAAAAGGTGTTCAACGAGTATTGTCGGGTGATTCAAATCGTCAAAATGTCGAGTCTGTATTAAAAATATTTTTCATTAAAAATATTTGTTATTTGGTAGAGAGGATTCCTTTGTAAATTGTCGATACTGTTATATTCAAAAACATGTTTACAAGTCTTTCGTGCACTAACAAAATTCGAATAATATAAAACCAGTGATGACACTTTATATGTTTAACATGTTACAAAAATACAGGCAATTCGTAAACGATGTACATAATAAATAAATTAATTAATAATGTGAAATTGCTCGTACAGTCACTAACAACTAATAATTGCCTCGTTCAATAGCGGTATACTGAAATGGCACTATGCCTGCAGTATTGAAGTATTCACAAAATTTATCTCGTATCCCTAATGCTTCATTACTGCTACGGTTATTTAGATTTTGGGAAGCATTCTGCCTTTCGGATAACTGTACTGCATTACAATTACTATCAGCGCGGCTTGAGATTCTGTAATTATGCGGCACGTACCATTGACTAGAATCATTGTTAGATTTATTGATCAAATAATTATGTAAAAGCACACACGCGTAAGTTATTGTCTACTTTTTCAACGGACAGAGATATCGTAGAGAGCAAAACTCGCCATCTGTTTGCCAGTATGCCAAAAGCGTTTTCAACAGTTCTGCGAGCACGGCTTAATCTGTAGTTAAATATTCTTTTGTCAAGCGTCAAGTTTCTATCCGGATAAGGCTTCAACAAATTACGTTTTAAGGCAAATGCATCGTTACCGACAATCACGTACGGTAATTTGTAACAAAACCCTGGAATTTCACATGGAGCAGGCAAGTTTAACGTTCCGTCGTTGATTTTCGTCGATAACGGGCTCTCACGCAAAACAGCAGAATCGTGCATACGTCCATTTCTTCAGACGTCAACGAACAAAAATCTAAATTCAGCATCGACGAGACCCAGAAGCACAATGCTGTCTTTTCCTTTATAATTGCGGTAAATTGATCCATCACTTCGAGGAGGACGAAAATTCCACAAAGTGTCGAATTTGTGAGCGACAACCTGCCATTCCTCCGGCGTTGATAGGAAATTCCATACTTTCGAGTCTAGTACTTCTACTATCGCTCTTGAAGTTTCATCGATCACTTTTGAAATTGTGTTCGGAGCTATCCGAGTAGAGTAGCTTAAATCTTGAAAGGTATTGCCCGTTGCTAAATATCGGAGAGTCATAGTGAGTCTGTCCCTCGGTGATATAGCTTGACGCATAACGGGATCCTGTTTTTTTCTGAGTGGAGTCAGAAGTGTCAGCAACTCATTCCACTCATCTTCCAACATTCGAGTGTAATTGGTGAAACTGGCAGGATCTTCAGGGCTTAAACAAAAATGTAGTATAAATATACATTAAAAAATCAAGTATAAAATTAAAAATTTAGTAACAAATAAAGTGAAAATGTTATGGATACATACCCGAGCTCACCAAACACCATATTCAGAACATTCTGTCCTGTATCCCGCCGTAACAGCCACGCACGACTCCACAATCTACGTTTCCGTTGTTCAAGTACTCGTTTACGTTTATAAGCTGTAACTACAGCTGCCACGATAATTGCTCTCCTACGTCGAATTATTTCAGCCGCAATAATTTGTTGTACTCGAGCGTCCATGGTACTGTTGGGTACTGTAGAGGTTAGAAACACTCGTCTCTTTAATGGGCGCGTCACTTCGATGCATGCCTAGCGACAAGCACCGTGTGAAGCCAACCTAACAAGGGAGCCATCATTGCACCCAGCGCCACAGCCAACTTCGAACCCAGCGGCAAATTCTAGCAAGCTATCTAGCAGCAAAACAAGCGTCGTGTGCAGCGGGCTTTATCTATTACTTTCCCGTATTTACCGGCTGAATCTATCCTCGTTGGATGAGCGAATGCAGGCGTAGCGGGTTATTTAAATGAGTTTGTCGAATCACTTTTGAATTTCAACAAATAAATTTCGGCGTTTTATCAATAGGCCTCGACTAACCCCGTTGGAGAAATCGGACAAGAAGTTTTCACAGTTTTTACAATTTTTAAGTTTTAAGCTGCTTTACACGCGGTCGGGTCCCCGAGGTAGACCCGCCGATTTTTCCGATGATTATTCGTTAACCTGCTCGAGTGACTGAGTACTCTGACTCTTAAGAACTGACTGCTCTTCTCTCACTGCTCACTGACTGATTGCTCACTGACTGCCTGATTTGTGGACTGCCGGACATTATATAGTCCCTTATTTTATTGTCGTTGATGGTGGGAGATGTCGGTGCGTGAGGGAAGGGTTTCTCTCACGCCTTGACATCCTGCTGACGATAATCGCCAGACGGATTTCCAGTTATTATGGCTGGCTATTTTCCTGTCAGCTTCGTGTAATCGATATTGTCCAGACTGATTTCTGACTACTGCCAATGCAGGGATATCGATACTCACGAAGCGCACTTGTTGTTTATGTTGAGGCTCGTCCCTAGGGGATAAGCGTAGCTATCGTGTGCAAGCCAGCAAAGTGTTGAGTTTCACCGACTTCCAGCATCTGCGGGAGCTTGGTGATAACGTGCGACATACACTGATTCGTCACTCACGCGCCCCTCCCCCCCCCCCGTGACGAGCCTCGTTCGTAAAAGATTAAAGTTTTTGTGCGTTAGGCGGTGAACTCTGGCAATGAGGATCACCTCTGGTCGTTCATGTTTTCTCGTGATTTGAGTAGGAAAGTGAATATTCGTTATTTTTACCCTGGATCATATTGATCCAGTTTTTAATTCGATATTAAAAGAACGTATGTGGAAAATTTCAAATCTAGGTGAGTATTTCGACCCAGGACGTTACATTATTATTGTTTTTCGTACAAAATGATGTCAGGCAACCAAAAAATTGGCGATGTCTGTTTTTCTTGGCTTATTTGAAAGCATGACTCATCCTCTAAACGATGATAGGTTGTTTTTCGATTAGCCTGGTCCCAATTTTTTTTCACGCCACTTTTCGACCTTAAAAGTCACTTTTTCAAGTTCACAATGTCTCCAAAGTATCAATGAGTCTAAAATGAATTGCTACAAGTATGGATTGTTGATTCGAATATAAATGACCAATTCCAAAAACCATGTTTATTTTGCCATGTCTATTAACATGGTGGCACGCCAAGTGCGGGTGAAACGAGCTGTTCGTTCGGTATCGGCAGCAATCGCTGCTCCAATCCGTCCCGATTGAAAATTTTATTTTCTGCCCCATTAGGTCACAAAAACAACTTTTTTTTACATTTTGACTGATTCAAGCCTCTGTTTCCTCCAACGCTCATCAAAGTTCAAACTAAGTTTAGCCTATCTCTAAACTATACAGAAAAAATTGAACGCCGTGTAAACTGTATCGGAGGTAACGGGCGTTATAATCTTTAAAAGATAAAATTACTACAGGACTTCGATGATGGCTACTTATTTTTGCGTAGACACAAGGATAACAAAGAGCCGTTTCTTTAATAATGAATTCCATAAGGCAGCCGTTTCTTTCTTCATATGATTAGAATAGTATAAGCGTAGAACATGGAACATGGAACATAGAAGGGTGTTCCCTAAAATTCCGTAATGCCCATGACGAGTAACTTCTGCCTACCTCCTCGACGTGGGTAGAAAAAGTTTACTCGGGAGTTGACTCGAGAGGGTTTGTGAACGCTGGAACGTGAGTCAACTCAGTGTTGATGAACGCCGCGATTTAACTATAGTTAACTCGAGTAAGATTTCAGAACGCACCCCTGGTGAAGCTCCGAGGCAAAGCCCCGGCGGGGGGTTCGAGGGGCTCCACCCCCCGACTTTCAAGAACGTGGATTTTTATATTTTAAGCTAATTCTTCAAGCTATCTATAGTCCATGACGTGATATATACGCTTTTCGTTTCATGGGCCATTGTTTCCATGGGCTATTTTTTCCATGCACTATTTTTTCCGTGGGCTATTTTTTCCGAGGCTATTTTTTCCAAGGCTATTGTTTACCGGCTACTTTTTTCCGTCGGCAATTTTCTACCGGCTATTTTTTTCCGTCAGCTATTTTGTACCGGCTATTTTGTCCGGGGCTACTTTTCCAGAGCTATGTTTTCCTAGATTCCCTTAGTACAGGGTACACTTTTAACCCTAGAGACTGAAAGTTTTATTTTATTCCTCGTTTAAACGCATAAAAAAGCGAGTCAAACATGGTAGTATGATATAAAAAAACTTCTAGCCCTGGTACTTTTAAGTCGTAGGCCTCGAATGCTCGCTGTATATAGGTCCTAAAAGTGAGAAAAACATGGTAGTGTTATATAACGTGAAAACTATTAAAAAATCGGTAAAACCTCGAAATGTAGCGAAAAATCCACTTTTTTCATTCAATCGCTGTAGTGACGTTATTTGATTGAAAATGAATTTTCATTACTCTTGAAAAAGTGTTTCATTTCGCAGAAATAGTAATACTGCACGGTCACTATGAATAATTCCGTAAAAACCCGAAATGTAGTGAAAATCGTTTTTATTTTTTTCAATCGCTACAGCGCCGTTATTTGATCGGAAATCAATTTTTTATGCTCCTGAAAAAGCGTTTTTTTTCCGAAATAATAATACTGCATGGTCAAAATTTGGCGCCCGGGATATCGCAGTACTGCTGACTTTTTTAATCATTTCCGAAACGAAATTGGGAAATTAACAAGAGAAATGAGATGATATAAGCTGTCAGAAGAATGTAAGTAAATTCTTGACAGAACACATTGAAGAATTCTGTTTTATAAATAAGAATATGGAAATATGATCCTTCTGTATCTTCAGACATTTTTATATTTTTTATTTTCGTATTATAATTTGTGATACTTGTCAAATAAAATAATATCAACGTAACGGATATAATTTTTTTGGTTTCACTATACGTATTACACTGGGAAACGGCAATCTCGCTGACTTAGATCTGTCACTTGTTTTTGACTAACTTTCGACCTCTGAATCAAAAAATTACCTAATTTTTCTTCTACAACGTCAATTATTTCTCTACACCATATGGGGGTGCCCTAGTTGATTTCGGTGTTCAACGTATATTTCTTCAAATATCGAAGTCCACGTATGTTGAACGCAAAAAAGGGGCAACGAAAGAACAATAGTTAATTCATAGAGTCCGTGCCATTTCTTTATTTCTGCGTCAAGTGAAAATTAATTGTAGTGTTTTTTGTTCAGAATTGTGCATGAAATAGGTTTGAGAAGCCCTTTTTTGCGTTTAAGATACATGGATGAAGAAATATACGTAAACGTCGAATCCGACCAGGGCACCCCCATAATGTATATATCTCCAAATATCTCGAAATCCACGTAGCTTAAGCGCAAAAAAGGGCTTTACAGCCCAATTCTATACACAATTCTTAACAAAAAAGACTGTAATATATTTTCACTTGACGCAAAAATAAATAAATGGCACGGATTCTACAAAATCGCAATAATAAATTCGTAGAATCCGTGCGATTGTCACGTGCCGTGTTGCCGTATACCCATCTTTGCTGTCGGCAGCGCAGGGCGTGACACTGAACACCCATGATAATGATAAGAGCCTCATCTTATACCGTGGACTCGGACGGTGGCCTGAGCGTGCGAACGAAAATATCGCACGGATGACTGCAGACAGGACTATATTTGTCTCTACTTTTTCGCTCCTCGATCGCGAGATCTTCAGCGGAGGAAGCGAGAAAAAAGTTAGTCTCTGGGACTACACAACAGCGTAAAGCTCGAACTCGGAGCAACTCTACCTAACGCTTCACATAGCGGCAATAATTCTCAGGCGGTAGTTCACCGATTCCTGTCAAGGTTGCCGTAGTAAGTCGACCGGAATCGTAAAGAGACCCCTGAGTTTCGCACCCCGTGTATTCGACGATTTGGGTCATTTTAAGAATCTATAATCCACTCCCGCCACGAACAATCTGTCGTGTAGTTTAAGATTTATAGAGTGAGTGAGTCCTACGATTGCAAATAAATCGGGGACAGAGTGTATCGAGAAGAAGTGTGTTGATTCTGTGCGTTGACGACCCGGCTGCGCCGGTACAAGCAGGCCAGATATCGCGAGGAAGGAGGAGAGCGAGAGTCCGAGTCGACAGCGATAATTGTCGGCTATTCGGCGTACAAGTGAGCACTACGTATGTATGTACGAGTGGGTAACTTTGCCTCACGATCTCATATTCGTTCGAGCCTTTTTACATTGTTATAATATTATTATTTGTATTCCGGGGGAGAACATTTGGAGATTTCGGTAGTGAAAAGTATTCAAATAAACGTAAATAAACGTAAATGAACGTAAGAAAAAAATTAGAAATTAAAATAAACAGTATCCAAATAAACCAGAGTATTCTGAATTCAATGAGATCTGACTTTAAAATTCCTCTTCCGAAATATCCCAAGGAGCGGGCCCATATGGGATGCAGTCAGGAAACTTACCCTTAACAAAATTTAATATAAACCCTTGCACCTCGTGCAAGATATTCACTTGGCTAGCCGTGCAATAACGCCCTGCACGTCACACCATTTTTTATTTCTGCTCCAAGTGAAAATGTATTGTAGTGTTTTTTGTTCAGAATTATGTATAAAAAAGGGTTGTCAAGCTCTTTTTTTGCGTTTCAGATACGTGGACTTCGATATCTGAATAAATATACGTAAAACATCGAAATCGATCAAAGCACCCTCATAAGGTGTAGAGAAAATTCTTGACGTGGTAGAAGAAAACTAACTACAGTTTCAAAAGCAGCATGCCTTTTTAAATCTAAATCAACTCAAAAATAGAAGTCAACAACAATTTTGTTACTAATTGTTTCGCACCCGAGCCTTCTTTGAACACTTGCAGGACCCATTTATTTTGTAATGCACAAGCCGCTAGCCTCTATTGAACCTACCAAACCCGATTTGTCGACTTTAGTGCCATGGAGAGGCCTCAATTTGGTCCAGTGTAGCCTCAGTTAGTTCTTCCAAAGCCTATTTCAACCTCCGGTTTTAGTGAAATGTTCAGAACGTAGGCCTCCGTAACCTGCTTTCGGTCTCAAGTCCATTGCTTCTACCCCTCCTAACCTGATTTGAGCCCAAATTCTATATCTCCTCTATCAACACTCCATTGTGGCCTGATCGGTCACCCATTCGATGAAGAAATAAATACGTTTTCGGTCATTAACGCCCGAAGAATTGTATAAGTGAATATGCATTAGGTTTTAGCTGTTGCGCTACGTGACAGATAATGAATAAATACCACACGATTAAAACGAATATGTATATTGTCAAATTATTAGTGCAACATTAATATGCGAAAACAATCAAATTTTCCAATGGAAGTAAAACAATCGAATCAAAGTTTTTAATTTATATCGGTGTTTCGACCCAGGACATTACACACGTAAATTTGGTTTCCATAGAGTAGTGAGGAACATGCCTATTCTTCCACTGAAAGAGTATGATTTTTTTAAATTTAATTTTATGACTAACTTGTAAAACTTGATATGAGTGTTTAATTCTAGTTCCGAACAATTTAATCGAGTTATTTGAAGAATAGTAAGGACGTTTTTTTTTTTTCTTAGAGTGCCTATTGTGTACCCGCTTACTCTACATCAGGGAAATATCGCAACTTTTCAACTATTTCATCGTAACAGGAATTTTATGAGGTACATGATATATGTATAAAACTATTGAAAATGGATGATAATTAGAAATATTTTTCATTTTTTTTTTTCGAGATGGTAATCGCTGAACATAAACAGCTATATTAATTTTTAATTACAACATTTTCCATATGTAACTATTTTTGACTATACTGTCAGAATCTCATGTTGTGATTTTTAAATATTAACTGTATTACACCAACAGAGAGCAAAGAATACAAAAAAATTTCCATTGTTTTGTGGATTCAGATATCATTTGATTAGGGTGTGCATAATTATTTATGTTATCATCAAAAATAGGGATATGAAATGAACTCATTTCATCTGTGATTTTATCGTGAATTTTTATTTTTCACTGGGCATCTGAAACGTGCTATTCTTCACCGGGAATCTGAAAAGTACTGTTCTTCACCGGGAATTTTAAATGTGCTGTTTTTCACTCGGAATATGAAACGCCTCGTTTGTCGTGACGCGAGTCGCACTATGCAAATCTACGATTTGCACGTTTATTGAACACGTAATGCATTGCTTAACTTACGGAGAGCGTACTGTAATACTTCCACTGTAAATTCCAAAGAAATATCTAAACAAGAATGATTATTTCGGAAAGGCATAAAAAATGTCCTTCAATAATTATACGACTAATTATTTTAGCATACACAGTAACATGGAACATTATTAAATTACGAAGATATACTATTTGAATCAGAGGAACGCTTATAAACGCACACTTTTTTTACGTTCGGCTTAGCGTCAATAAGCCAAGTATAGAAAAATCACGAATCATATTTTTCATTGTAGATGCAGTTTTTATGATATACTTCAATTCATTGCAATTTCGTATGAAATTTTTTGTCTCCCATTTCGATTATTGATAGGAACCTCGCCTCGAAAATAGGATGCTTGGTGAATTTGAACCATACATTTTGCAATTGTACGTGTGAAAAAACAATTGTTAAACATTTTTCTGAAAGTAAATTTTTCATACTGCTTCAAAATGATTGTTTTCTAGCAAGGCTAGAAAATTTCCAGCAAGGCTTCCACTTTCTTAATCCTTTTGAATATCCCACGCACTAGTAATTATTAAGGAAATTTCTGAGTGAAATTGAGTTCTGAGTGAAATTGAGTTTCTGAGTAAAGTATTGAGTGTCACTTTATACGCAAGATCGATGAAGCTACGCTGTTTTCTTTTAATGAATCAGTAAAATTCTCAATTCATCGTTGTAAAAAAATGCAGAAAATACTCATCAAAAATAAGTGTACCTATTAACCAGCGATTAGCCACGGTAGTGTACAAAAGCTCGCTCATACCACGCGTTCTACCAAGAAATCGACACCTTTACATTGATGTCAAAGGCTCCCTCTTTCTTTCAGTCGGGGATAAGAAAACAAATGGTCGCCTTCATTCATTATTGTGAGTTCTCAGCACCTTGGGCCACTCTCTGGCTACGCCTCTGTAGGGAAAGCTCACGAAAAATCATTTGCTAAAAAATACGCTTCTGCTCTAGAGAAAACACGATCGGGTTGAGATAATCTTCGAGCTCAAGATGGATATCAAACACTGGAGAAATATTAAATATGACCCTGAACTTTGTCACGTCCCGGACTACCAAATCTAAGTCTTGGTTTGACGAGATACTTGAAATCCAGTCAATAACGATCACAACCACCAGCATTTCTACCATCTGAAGCACTCACCGAAACCCAAATACATTCAAATCAGTTTGTTGATTTAAATTCTCCTTACACCACCAAATCACAGCGCAAAATAGGAAAATGTTTGGTATTAACTTAATTTCAACGTTATTACCTTTTTTTTATTATGTTAACGTTATTAAATTTTTTATTGTGATCTTTGAATTCGTGTGGGTTCTGGTTCCTTTTGGTTTTCTCAAGACAGACACGTCTCTAGACTTTAATTATAAATCCCCAATACGGTCTATGGACAAAGCAACTATTAAATGAAGCGATAGACTGGATTGTTATGACAATAATATTTTAGGTTGAAAAATAAATAAATAGAATCAAACACTAAAACTTACCTTCTTAGGAAAGTCATTCCCACCGGTAAATCAAAAGTATTGTATGTGTGTATTTCGCTCTCGGGCATCTCAATATCCTCTCGCAAGTTCATGTGCAATGCCATTTCGTTACCCCATGCTTCCAAACCACGCTCCTTCACACTGCCTGCATGTGAAAAACCAATCAGCAAGGACAGTCAATCTTTGCAAATACTTTGACAGTTTCTGTACCGCATGTATGTACCCAACTGAATTTGAATATAAAATTTACCGGGGATAATATGATCCAATAAACAGCCGATGAAGCCACCAACGAGAATCGTCGTACTTAATAATACGGTGATGACATTATCGGCTAAATCATTGCCAATTCGTACGACGTCATAATGTCCAATTATCCACTTTGACAGAACCTGCACAAAATACATAAGTAGTTAAATCCATCTGAATATGCACCTTGCGTTCATTCGTACTGCTGTGAGCGTCTCTATGCATGTGCGTGTGCGCGTGTGCGTGTTGCCATACAGCCACAACCCAATTAGCTACTCCGTGTTTCAGGGTCAAGAGTAACCTCGAGCGATGTTTGGGATTCATACCAGTTGAGAGTTGGAACTAAAGTGAGTCACCAAATAGTTTTGTACAAGATATGCCTTGTTTCATAATTTCTCACTAACAAGGAACGTATCCCAGGTCGACCTTCCCAATTTTGATCTTGTTCATATATGTTGTAGTGCATCGAAAGCTAAGCGACAAGTAATTTTTTTATAGGTCATAGAATACTTCAAAGGAGTGAAACTACCCTCCCAAGATGGAGGATGGAGTTGTTAATAATTAATTTCTTCTTTTGACCTATAAGAACATAATATTTTTCAACCATATCAACTGGAAAAATTTTGTCATAACAAGAAATAAAAAGTGCAAAATTTGCTCAATTAGCAAAAAAATTGAGGGGTAAGACACCCCTAAATATGCAAAAAATACATTTATGCAAAAAAAACGGTAAAATTCAAGTCTAAAAATCTAAAAAAAAAATATTGCGGACGAAGACAACCGTAAATTGATGCGTTTTTTTATTTTCCCGAAAACAAATATTGGACGTGGTAACTAGCCCCGAACGCTGTTTATTTTGCACGTATGCAAAAAATGGTCAAATTCAAGTTTAAAAATTTGGGAAAACCGTATATTGCGTACAAATACCATGGAAAATTGATATGTTTTCGGATTTTCCGAAAAAAAATATTGGACGGTGTAACTACCCCTGAACGCTGTTTATCTTGGGTGTATGCGAAAAATCGTCAAATTCAAGTTTTGAAATCTGGAACACTACTAAAAATTGACAGGTTTTTTTATATTCCAAAAAAAAAAATTAAACGGGAAAACTACCCCCAAATGCTTTCATTTTAACTTTCATTTTCAGCCTGGCGCTGGACCAGCCTGTTGTTATTGCGGGTATCGTGGACCGGATCACCTCTGGCGCCTCTTTATGTTGGGGTTTATGGGACTGATGAAGATGAGTGAGGTGACAGTGTTGTCTGTGGGTTTCTGGGGCCCACGTGGACAGTGTCGGTAGCCACCGCCATCCACGGGCAGGACCCTGACCCTATCTAAGTCAGTGACCGGATCCCCAGGTAAGATACCCGCGAGGCAACGTAATTACTACCGGCAGAGCAAAGGTGTTTTTTCAGATTTCAGCCAAATAGTTCGGTTATGCCGTTTGAATTTCGTGCCCTGGTCACGTCCTCGGCCAAATCGTAAAAGCTCTCGGACGCGAGGGACTCCAGCGAGTTGGGAGAGGAGCGGAACGTCCAATTAACGAAGAGGAACATCGAGGGGCAGCGGTGACGCTAAGAGAGACAAAAAGAGCGCCAAGGGCCGAAAAAAGGGGAGAGAATCGACCCCGAGAGAGCGACGATCGAGTATCGGAAATCACTTTTTCCCGACCAGCCTTACCGTGTAGACGTTTTTCTTAAGTAGAATAGAGTAACGTGCGTTATCTCAGTGCTTTGCGCAAACACCTGAAGATTCGAGAATCGTACTCGGCCGCTACCATCGAGATATTTGGTGAGACCCAGCTCCATATTTACTGTACAGGCGATAAACTCATTCACTCGTGTTAGCCGTGTGGCTTTTTCTAGTGTATTTGGTTTGGTTAGGTTTGTCGTATGTCGATTTTTATTAATTCTGTAATATACGAGTGGATGTGTGCCCACGAATGAGATTATCGCCTCATTATCGAGTCACACTTTTGGTCCTTTTGTATTATCTTTTTGTATTATCGTATCGTTCCGGCATTTATTTCGTATTATAGTTCGTGATTATTTTGGCTCTCCTGAATTATTCCGGCAATTTGATATTATTCATTTATTCGTTATTATCGCGTCACATATTTTGGTTGAGTGTCGTTACGAAATCGCCTTGCGTGCGATTAAATATCTGGTTATCTCGTGGCGGTCTTGAGCGTCGAATATCGTACCCGGTTATCTTTTGGCTATATTTGAGATCTGGTGATCTCGGTTATCTTTGGCTACCTGTGAGATCTTGATATCTCGGTTATCTTGGTTACCTTTGGCTACCTGTGAGATCTTGTATCTCGGTTATCTTACGGCTATCTTACGGTTACCTTGGTTATATGTGGTTATCTGTGTGATCTGTGGAGATTGGAGAGTCTACGGTTATCTGATTATGGTACAATATTCGCGTGTCAGATTAAGCTCACGTTATCTAGCCTAATTCCTGAATTCAAGATTTCGGATTTTCTGTAACTCAGGACGACGTTAAAAAGCTTATAAATTGCGCCTTAATTTTGCTGTGAATTCCGGTTATATTTCATTGCGTTTTCTCGAGCCGGGTATATTAAGCGAGCCTGTAGTTTCTTGTGGAAGATACGCGTGGAATTTTGATTCGTCATAACCATTTCGTTACGTTAACGTTAAGTCACGTTGAAAGAGACGCGTCATCGTTGAATTTATTGTAGTATTGTAAGTTAGGGTATCATAAATCGGCGTGTCCGCCAGATTTGTTCATTTCAGAAAGGTTATCTTTGTAAACCGCCCACAGTTTGATTATTCAGTATCTTTGACTCTCAGGAGCTCATATTCATTTTGTTAAATTTGTTAGTCTAAGTTTAAGCAGTTTAAGCACCGGGATCGATTAAAAATCAGCAGATTCAAAATCAGTGGCGTTGTGCCACTGGATAGCGTAAGGCAAAATTTTGTCCCATTGATTTTCCTTTTTAATATAATGCTTCAGGTAGTCGGCTATTTCTTGGTGGCTTCTTTCTAATGCTCCGTTGCTTTGTGGGTGGTAGATCATGGCCTTGACGTGGTGGATTTTTCTCTCCTTGAGAAAATCTTCCATTCGTTGGCTAACGAAGCATTTCCCGTTATCGCTGAGCAAAACTAGTGGAGTGCCGTGTATTGCGAAATATTCGCGGTCGAGGGTTCGAATTACTGGTTTTGATTTCATGTCCGGTAATTCGAAAGCTCGTGCCAATTTTGTAAGCAAATCGATGGTGGTTAAGACGAAACGATTACCTCGCTTTGTGAGAGGTAATAGTCCGAGTATATCCACGGCAATTTTTTCCCATGCAGCCACTGGTGTATCCGTTATTACCATTGGTTCTCTTGTTTTTATTCGAACCAATTTTTGTTGTTGACAACTATCGCAGCATCGTACGGCATTTTGAACAGTTCTTCATGCCTTTCCATTGGTACCGTTGTTTCAGACGTTTGTAGGTCTTTTTCACACCCTTATGCCCTCCAATGTGTTCGCTGTGCCATTTCTGGATAATTTCTTGGCGCTTTACGGTGGGTGGCGTCTCTATTTTGCCTGTGCACAGCGTCAATTTGCAGGCGCTCTTAAAAAATGTGTTTTCCAACAGGGTTTTGAATGCATAGGGCGGTATTTTATCGTGGCCGTCACCGAAAACGGCTATTCGGATTTCCTTTATATTTTCAGCCCTTAAGAATTTTTTTAGGCTCCCGAGTGCATTTTTCAGATTTTCGACCGTAAGCTTTTGGTAGTATTCCCTCGTGGCAGCGATGCTAATGACCTTGGTTTTTCCTGTATCGTTAAGTACAATCATTTCCCCTTTTAGCTCTAGTGAGAGCATTTCGGTGTCGATATAACCAAGATCGCATAATTTCCGACCGATAGGATGGCAAATAACTCCGTCAGCTGACACAAAATGTACGAAAATTCCTTTCTGAGATGTGAGTTGCTCTAGCGTAAAGATAATCCCCCCAAAAAACACCATAAATGGTGTACAAAAAATTAAGACAAGTACATTTCCTTGCATCGTTTTATCTTTCCTTACAAAAATATGTCAAACATAAATAGTTGTAAAATAAATCCTCACAAAAAGTTCTCAAATAAATTCAAATCATCCAACTCACAGTTGCCAAGTACATCCAGCATTTTTTATTGTTTCTATTGTTTATTGACCATTTATAAGTAGGTCACAACGCCCAAAAACGTCTCGAAACGGGACTTAGGGACTTAATCTAAAAATGTATTGTTTGAAAAATTTTTATTGAAAAAAATTCGGATTGAAAAAAAAAATTCGAACGAAGTACTTGGCGAGTTATGTAAAATGACTGTACGGACTACCTGTTACGAACTCGCCAAGTACTTCGTTCGAATTTTTTTTTTCAATCCGAATTTTTTCTCAATAAAAATTTTTCAAACAATACATTTTTAGATTAAGTCCCTAAGTCCCGTTTCAAGACGTTTTCAGGCGTTGTGACCTACTTATAAATGGTTAATAAACAATAGAAACAATAAAAATGCTGGATGTACTCAGCAACTGTGAGTTGGATGATTTGAATTTATTTGAGAACTTTTTGTGAGGATTTATTTTAAAACTATTTATGTTTGACATATTTTTGTAAGGAAAGATAAAACGATGCAAGGAAATGTACTTGTCTTAACTTTTTGTACACCATTTATGGTGTTTTTTGGGGGGATTTGGCTTCTTTTTGCAAAGGATTATATATATTTTTACCATGTAACTTCTATGTGAAAGCTTCGAATGGTGACTGCTCTGCTCAGGCTAGAATTAAACAATTTTTGAGGGGATGAATTTCGTCTTTCCAAAACATTTCGTCATGCGATGGTTTCATTATTTTACAAATTCAGAGGCCCCAATCTAGCAACTAAGACATTAAATATCATTCGCATTTCGTTTATTAGATCCTTAAGGGGGTCAGGTACCGAAAATTTCACATCCAGAACCGCTAACGGTAGAGACTCGCTAATTTTGGTCTTGATATCATTTCTCGTATCAAAATACCTCACATTGATAAAATTTCGAAAAATTAATTTTTTCCACGTGTTTAAAATAATTTTTTTCGAATCCGTTAAGATAGGTATCGGAAATCCCATCTGCTAGATTGTTCATTGTGACCCAAAGAATGTGAAAAAAAATCTACAACCCTCAAAGTTCAAAATTGTAGGAGGAGATACCATTTAAAAGCACAAAAATTGTCCAAATGTGTGATAAATTAATTGGTAGAATATAATAAGAAGAAAATGGATTCCATGGCCTGAATAAAAAAAATTCTATGATATGATCAAGTAATAAAACTTTACCTGGACTAAATTATATAACAACACTTATCACAATGAATAATCTAGCAGATGGGATTTTCGATATATCATCGGTTTCGAAAAAAATTATTTTGAAAATAGGGAAAAAATTAATTTTTCTAAATTTCATGAGGTATTTTGATATGAGAAATGATATCAAGACAAAAATCAGCCAGTCTCTACCGTTAGAGGTTCTGGATGTGAAATTTTCGGTACCTGACCCCCTTAATAAGCTTAGCAAACTTCAGAATGTTCCATGCGTACAACATGTTATCAATGAGGTATCCCGATTTTTGAGAATGCTCGCATGACATATCCGAACAACTTTGAGTATTTGATTCTTGATACAATGCACCATCGCTAAGATATAAAATCATAGGCATCGCTTTTCGATAGTCTGTTTATAATATTGATCTTTATGTTTTTTTTCTTAGCGATGGAATGGTAAAGCTTTGTTTGTACAGATACCAACTGAATGCAGACTCAACCCGACCCACGTAATTCTGCTCATAAAAGTCACACGCATAATTAACTGAACACAGAAAAATTCGACACATTGCACTGTAAAACAAAAAAAATCCCATGAAGCGACATGACCCAGACAAACTCAGCCTATAATTAAATTGGTGCATAAAAACCCAATGCGCCATCGGCTTGCTCCAATTAAACTGGACATATTGCCAATTTAACATGGAAAAACTCGATGCATCACCAATTCGACATGCAAAAACTGCCAGGGCATGCCAACACAGAAAAATTCTCCCTTGGCGTAACTCGCCACAGCAAAACTTTCGTGGCACAGCTCGGCCCGCTCCAACTCTACACAGTCTAACGGACTATGGTTGCGTCTGTTGAGAGTTGAAGCGGACCAAGTTACGCTGCATGAGAGTTTTCGCTGTGTGAAACTGTACCATGGGAGAGTATATCTCCATCGAGATAGCCCGTAGTAGATTTTTTGTGCGTTGAGTTGGTGATGCGTCGAATTTTTCTATTCCAAATTGGTGGTGCTTTGTGTTTTATTGTAGCAAGTTGATGGCGCAACGAGTTTCTTTTTATCAAGTTGGATATGGGCCAAATTTACTGGGTCAATTCCCTATATGGGGAAATGTTTTTGTGACGGCTTAGCGATGTAACTAATTTTTCTGTGTTTAGTTGATGACGCATACTATTTTTCTGTCTAGAATTGCGTGAGCTTCTCTGGTTTGCATTCAGATGAAATCTGTGATAATAAGGCAGTGCAGCTGGGACTTTGTATGATGTCAAATAGAATACTCGGAGTTGATGGCGTAGATGATGTGCAGATTAAAAAACGTTAGAAGAGCTCCGGCATATCGATAACAAGCAATGCCCACGGAACCTTTTGAAGTCCTGATGATCCTGAGAGAGGGAAGAGATACAAAAAGAAAATATTCAATCGAAATTACACGATGCAAAGAACTTATGAAGTTCACTTGGAATTTAAATATCATTTAAATAATAATTTAAATGTCATAAACAATGTTAAAAATAAAAATGCTGAATGTACTTTGATGTTTGTGGAAAAAAACACAATTCTGTTTCATTAATATACTTTAAACTTTATTTAATTAATAATCAATATTTTTTTTTCGAAATACACCAATATAACCACTAAATGGGGAGTCATATCACTACGAGAACGCACATATAAGTATATAATTTTTTTTTCACCGGTTCTGTCCGAAAATGATAAAATAATACTCTAACACTGTTCGTTTTTTTTTTTTTCAATTTATTTTTATACTTCACTTTCGTAATAAAACCTTTCATCTTAAAGTAACAATAAAAAAATCGCGTAAACGACTTTCGGTAATGCCGAAGCAACGAAGGCAGCTTCATTAACCAAAGATCATACGTAACGTGACATACGTGATTTCAGCCTTTTAGCCTGGTGTGACAGGTGAGCGATGAATTTGCGGTTAGATTCACGGGCGGTGCGAAAATTTGTGGCGGAGACAAAAAAAAAAGAAAATGATGATGATGATGTACGTCGAATGAAAATAATAAAATGCAATATCTCCCATATGTCAATAGCTACAGCATTCATTTGGGTACCGATCGAAAGAGAAAAAAAAATAAAAAACATTCGTGTTGATATCATTGCCTAAGTCCGTATAATTAATTAATAATTCGGGAAATAAGTTTCGTTATATAGATATACTCCCGTGTATAAGCCAGATGTGTGGCGTATAAGTGGCTGTAGTACCTCTCGACATGTGGGTAAAGGAGAGGAAATGTACTTGTCTCGAGGCACTACCGTGCCTCTTAATTTGAGTCTTGACGATTGTCGACTCCTCGGAAGAATTTTCTTCAGTTTCAGATTGGCTGCTTTGGCTGCTATCTGTATATTCGTTTTCTGACGAATATGAATATGATGAGTCTCATGAGTCTGATGATAAATTGGCTTCAGTTTCAACGAGAGAGCTGTGCGTACTTTCTGTGACTCGTCCAGTTTCTACTGAGAACCGGACGTTACGAGGAGTATATCCGCATACAGGTCGTTCGCCTCTCGTTGGCGTTGGCATTGTCGAGATTCTTCTACTGCTTCTGTTTGTTTAATTCTTCAAGAGATTCCCGCTGATAATTGATTTTCTGTTAATTTGAGCTACTTCTGCATTTCTCTCAGTTTGATCATGTGTGTCTTCGGTTTACTTTGCGGTTTCTGGGTTGTCATTGTTCGTTTCTCGCAGGAACTCGATTTGTTCGGATGTAAGTTCCTTTCCACTAGGTTCCAAGTCTTTGTCGAGATCTTGATTCAATTCTTCAGGAAGAGCGGTCGTTTGAGGAAGTGCATGCGAAAGCCTCCGTAATGTTCCTTTTGCTTCGTCTATTGTAAGGCCAAGCGCACTGCGTTGAATGGCAATCGATGTATCAAAGCGGTAACCTCGTGGATCCGATTGTGTGGAAGTATTCATTTCTTCGTCCTCTAGTTCTTCCTCCTCGTTCTCGGTGCTATTATCGCCTGGAGAAGCGGTAAATGAAGGTTGCGCGTCGTCAGTGACTGCCTCGTCTTCTTCTGATAATTCCCAAGAACTTGGATCATGGGAGTCGGTTTTGGTCGCAATTCGACCTCTATTGCGTATTCTACTGGCGATCGTACTTTGATTCGACTCTTCTTTGTTTGTTTCGTCAGCCTGAAGTTCCGTCTCGTCCTTGGGTGTTAACGGAAAACTCTCTGCAGGAGGATTTCTCGACAAAGCGTCTGCGTTGAGATTTGTTTTTCATTTTTTATAGACAAGTTAGTATTCATATTCTTCCAGTTGCAGCCTCTATCTCATTAATCTCGAGGAAGGATCTTTCACAGAGTGTAGCCAAATTAGTGGTTGATTGTACATCACAAGAGTGAACCTCCTTCCATACAAATACGGTCGGAAGTATTTCACAGCGTATACCATTGCGAGGCACTCTTTTTCTATTGTTGTATAATTCCTTTCGGCAGAGTTCAGTACTCGGCTGGCATACTGAACTGGTAGGTCTTGACCCACTTTATCTCCCTGACTCAGCACCGCTCCTATTGCAATGTCGGACGCATCAGTCATAAGTATAAACGGCTTGCTTAAATCGGGATATTGCAATATGGGTTTCTTACATAACGCATCGCGGAGATCTTCGAAGCTTCGTTAATGTTGGTCGGTCCATTGAAATTTCACTGTTTTCTTTGTGAGGTCGGAAAGCGGTTTGGCTCTTCCGGAGAAGTTCGAAAGAAATTTCCGATAATATTCGGCGAGTCCAAGGAATTCTCTTACATTTCTCAGTGTTTCCGGCACAGGGAATTGTTCTACTGCCCGTAACTTCTTCGGATCGGGCCTCACTCCGTCCTTACCGAGTAGGTGTTCGATATAATTGACCTCCCTTCTCTAGAATTCGCATTTGTCTACTTGCAGAAATAGTCCATTTTCTCGGAGTCGTCTGAAGAGTCTTTCGACTTTTATGCGATGTTCTTGTAAGGATGTTGAGAAGATAACTATATGGTCCAAGTACACAAACAATTCTGTGCCGATAAGACCCGATAGAACGCTGTCCATGAGGCGTTGGAATGTTGCCGGTGCATTTTTCAATCCGAACGGCATCCTCAGGAACTCGTAGTGTCCTCGGGGGGTCGTGAAAGCTGTTTCAGGACTGTCTTCCGGAGCGACCTAAATTTGGTGAAAACCATTAGCAAAGTCAAATACCGAAAAATATTTCGCTCCCCCTAGTCTATCGAGAATTTTGGATATATTCGGTAGTGGATAGCTATCGCCAATGGTCTTCTCATTCAATTATCGATAATCTATTACCATTCGCCATCGTTTGTTACCTTGTGAATCCGCTTTCTTAGGCACAATCCATAGTGGTGAATTGTATGGCGAGTGTGAAAATTTGATAATTTTATTGGATAGCAGTCCATTTGACTGTGTTTCAATTTCCGTTTGATGTACCATTGGATAACGATATTGTTCGGTATGCATCGGTCGTCGTCGATGGTGGGGATCTCATGTTCGACGCGTGTTGATCCTTTTAAATTGTTTCCTTCTAAATAGAATATCTCAGGAAATTTTTGAACGAGTTTCTGCACATGTTGTCGCTCGTATCCATTTAAATGATCGAGTCGCAAGGTTTGCAAAATTTCTCTCACTCTATTCTTTGTTGACTTCGTTGCAGTACATGACTCGCTCGATGTCTTGGCGTCGGAGTCGGGTGCGTGGTGCGATCCAATTTCATATAGCTCGAGTTCTTGTGCTGGCAATTCAATGTCAACTGGCTCGTGTCATGAGTTTTGTCGTACGCGTGACGTAATCCCGTACCGACTCATCCTTCTTAATACTAAGTCGATTGACCTCAGCTAGATAGGACCTTGCGCTTCACCCAGGTGAGAATTTATTTTTAAGATGTTTAATGAGTGCGTTACCGGGGCTTTGGTCTGGTGGCTAGCGTGCTGGCCTCTTAGCCAGAGCCTCGGGAGGTCCCGGGTTCGATTCCCGGTGTCGTAATCTTGTCAGGAGAAAATAAAATATGGGCGTGACTAGCTCCAGATATATGTATGGGGCATACACAAGTACATTTACTGGTGTGTGTCACGTATATATAGCTGTAGTCCATGTTTACGTTCTCCTGTCAAGATGTGACGTAGCTCCGACGCCGTGAGGCGAGTACGGGACCGACTGTAGTGGCCCAGGTTTTCCGCAGTTTCCCGGGGCCCATGATACGTGCTAATACGCGTGCCATGGTGAATGCGCTACAGTATAGGAAGTCGGCTGCGGCCGCACGGGCCCTGGGTGTCTGGTTACTGACCCGGACCAGATACCCAGGGTGGAGGTGGATATGAGGGAAGGACGGAAAGGGAGGTGAGGGAAGGAGCGCCGTCTTGAAAACCCCGAAAGGGAAAGAGGGCGTGAGGACATAAATTAATAAAAAAAAAAAAAAAAATAAAAAAATAAAAAAATAAAATAAAAAAAAAAATAAATAAAATTAAAAAAAAATAAAAAATGTTTAATGAGTGCGTTATCAGTACCTATATCGCGTCCTTCGAGTGAGTTCCGTGCTGCACCTGTAAGCTTGGCTTTAACCCCTTTCAGGTATAAGGTCTCATCAGCGTTTTCGAGTTGCTCAAACTTCTCGGTGATTCGCTTAAGGAACTTTGAAAATGATTTTTTTTCACCGTCATATTCCGGTACACTTCGCGCAACTTCTTTCGTTTCTTTTCTCCTATCATTTGTTTGCTCCAAGAGTGACATAAGCAATTGTTGATCATTATCTTCGGCCATTTCAATTTTTAGATGTTAGTAATTGAATTATTTTTTTTCCAAAAATTTTATTAATTAACTAAGGGTGAGTTATCGGACAGAAGATGTCACTTCTGACACCAATTTGTTACACACGGGTTAATTTATCCCGTGATGACTTATTATTATTATTATTATTTTATTCGCTGAAGTCAAAGGCCCCGGCGAATGGATTCTCTGTCCTATTTGAGTCCTATTTAAGCACCTCACCTTGTATATAGTTGTAGTTGGTGATGAGCAGATAAGCTGTGATGCAATGAAGGAGTACAGGTAGTTTCACACAAATGTATTTATTCAAGAACACAGATCGATCAGTCACTTTTACAATAATAGCTTGAGTTGGTACAAAGGTTGAATGTTATACTCTATGATACACTGACGCGCAATGCCGCTAAGGTAATTGGCATGATCAATTATATCACAGAGGAAGTGAAGCGCCTCTAAGGTGTTCCTTAACTTCATGAGTTCTTATACACTTGTCTGAAACAAGGGTCTGAGAAGATCACGTCAATCACGCCCGCGAGAACCTAAGTACGCGAACGGACTTGCCGCTAAGGAACGGGATCCCCCAAAAACCCACCCTTAATACCGGAAGCTATAATAAAACAAAGGCTCCGGGGATGCACTAAGAAATTGTAACCCGACGGAAAATAAAATTACTAATATCTTGTTATTGATTCCAAGGTGAGCCATCAGTATGACAACACACAGAGATCCGTTGACGATATTCCTGCTACTTGCGTGGGAGATAGCTACTATATACAGTCAAGAAATCGAACCTCCCACCGTGACGTACTGGATAAAACCTCTACGCCATAATTTGGGAATCTTTTTCGAGAGAACGGGAGTCATCAGGATTTACCATACCACCTGGAAATTAGTAACGTCGCTGGAAATTTCGAAATTTCTCGATCAAAGACCAGAAGTGACACAACATATTAGGAGTCTCACTGAACATTGCAGACAATTGAAGATCAACAAGTGCGCCTCTGCCGACCTCGCATCCTAGTTGCAGACCACACTAAACGACACTGACAAATACACCGAGATGCTACAAAACACCGTTGGTGAGATAACCACCAGTAGCAATAAAAGAAAAGGATCTGCCCTTCTAGGATTCCTTGGCTCTATAAGTAAGGCCCTATTCGGCACGCTCACAGAAGATGACGCGCAGTACTACAATCAAGAGATCGACAAAATATACGATTCTCAACACCATCTTGCGTAAATAATTTGAAATCAAACGCGCGTAGTACGCACAGAGTTCCATGATATCCACCAGAACTTGTCAGAAATTACCAACCAGACCGCAGCTCTAGCCCAACAGGCGAACCAACTTGTAAATGAAGTGGTGAAACAAAACAAATTTTCGAGTATCCTCGAATACGAACAAATAGTCGACAGATGGACGAGAGAAATGGAACAACAGGTGGAGGACTATCGGATGTATGTCATAATACTTACTACAGCGGTTCTTTTCGCGAAGAGAGGAACCATTCACCCCGCAATTCTTTCGCCACAACAGTTAATCACTGCTGCGGATAGAATCAAAAAGAGTACGGCGTATGAATTCCCGCTGACAGAGGTAGAATTACACTCCAAGTCTCTTAATGAGGTCAGCACTATATCCCTCGCATATTTCCAAGGAAGATTGTTGCTAGAGATCGCAATACCATTGCTTGACAAAAAAAACCCATCAAACTCTTTACTGGATATCCAAGTCCTGTGACGCAGAAAATCGACAACACAACCGTCGCCACATACATTCAGCCATGGTCACCATATATCGCGCTAACACCAGATCAACATTACTACTTACTGCCATCAGAAAGATACGTAAAACAGTTCAAGGTGCACCGACGACAGCATCTATGCCAACTCACTGTACCCATGTACGTTACCAGGAAAAGAGAAACTTACGAAATATCACTTCTTACGCAAACTCAAAATGTCGATTGGCACTCGTGCGATGTGAGAATCCTCACCACTCCCGATACATATTAGAAACGCCTAGAAACGATAAATAGCTGGCTCTACTCGGCGCCAGAACTAATCGAACTACGCATCATGAGAAAAGGATATCAAATCGGTACTAAAACACTCATGGGAGCTGGGATACTTATCCTGATGCCTGGGTGCACTGCATCGGCGGGGTCAATGCGCCTCACTGCACAGGAAACTATACTCACGGATGGAACATATACCTATACACCAACCACTACACTAAATCTTACAGCGTTGCTCCCGAACATAAACAACGAAGACATGCAACCAATAATCCACACAGTCATTCCAAAGAGTAAATCAACGACGAGTTATGACTGGGATCACTCTGAAAATGCGAAAACACTAAATGAAATCGAGAGATAGGTCAAGATGCAACAACATCTCCACCGAGGGAAACGGATAAGCGATGCTACTATGTACTCTGGATCACTAGGATTCGGGATTCTGACAATTGTCGTCATAGTGGCCTTCTTGTACTTGAAACGCCCGAAAAGTGACCCGCACATGAAATTGCTCAGGAAAACTCTTTGTCACCAACGACAGGTAATACAACCACCACAGGACGCAATGGAAACTCGATTTCATCAACCAACACGAGAAGCAACCCCACGACCTTGTCAAGCAGATCCAGCGATAGCAAAGAAATGCCTCGCAGTAGCAAAGGAAGCATATTTGTCCGACGTGACAATTTATTAAAAAATAAAAAAAAAACACCCTGAAAACTTAACGGCTACATGGAGGGAAATAAAACTATACACACACGAAGTACATTTAGGACATATAATTAAATTGTTTATTGAAAAAAAAAAAATATCCGCAATCATACACGTTTTAAGTTAATTTTGCCGTAGGCAGCGAAAATTTTCTAGAACGCGAGAAAAAGGGTCCTCCTCGAATAGACCCCTCAAATTAAAAATATCGCTGGGAGTAGCTTCGGGATCCCAGTCCTCTTCTTCCCGGGAAGGGGCGTCGTCCCGCCACAGTTCATTCAATGCGGCACGCGCACGGCGTCGTTGTCTTTCGCGTGAGTTACAAATGAGTGTCGCCATCCCGGAGGAATCATCGCTTTCGAAAATAGTAGCTGCACTGGATCAGGAGTAATCGATAAAAAAAAAAATAATAATAATAACATGAAAGTTATGTATCAGAAAAGGAAGACTAATGAACAATATCTCACAATGAGCAGCTCCACCTCCGACGTGGTGTACACAGCAGTTGATCCCTCGATGCGGAACATGTTGCAATTGACAGATGAAAAGTAACTAGAACATGGAAATAGAAAATAGTGATAAAAAAAAAAAAAAATTTTGCAACGCTTAAGGGAAACCACTTACTTGTTCGTGAAGAGGTTGATCGAAGAATGACGGAAACCCTGTTAAGAAGTCCAAAGAACGATTTCACCCCACCACACAAAAAAAAAAGGACAAAGACAGAACCAGAAAGAGTCCAATTCCGCTGAATTGACATTTCGAAACCATAAAATCGTGTGAAACGCACGACGAAAAATTAAATTAAAAAAAAAAAAAATATATATATATACCTAAATTTATATACATATACACGAAGCGGACGAGCATCGGATCGGGAGAGGGCCGCTTACAACGCACTACGCACTCCCCGCCGCCCGCCACACCTGATGAGTCCCAGGGCATTCGCATTTGGCGGGCGAGGTCGCTAACCACATAAGCAATCAGCAATATCTTCGACCCCTGGACAATGGCTCAGGGAAAGAGACAAGGGAAGGATGACCGGATTTGACAACGCTTGGAATTAAGATCATCAATGCGCAAGGTAGCTACGTCGAGATGAAGCATGGACCACTGGACCATGTTTAATCTGAGAAGGGAGGGCTGTGACGAACCGAGGTATCGCTACTCGCGCTCATTGCAACACAACAGAGTCATCAGATTCCGGAGAGTACGCCGACTCTTGCGACAGACAGTCTGTGGAAACTCGAGCAAACCGCGCGTCAGCAGATTCCCCTTTACGTCCTTGGAATCTTGCTACCTTACCATATGGCCTGGTTTATCCGATTCCTTGCATCACATATGACCTCGATTACTCGATCCCTTGCATCCCTTGCATCACCAGATTTCGTAAATCATCGAGACTTCCATCCATCGATGATTTCTCAACTCATGGATTTCGAAATCATCGAGTTGACATCCATCGACGATTTCTCAATCCACCCCCACGAGACCCTTGCAGCCGGACGCCCAAAGCTAACAAGGGTTCTCTCGACATATTATCAAATTAGTCTTAATACGACGCTCTTAGCAATTGGTCGAGAGATCCCGTTCCTCAGCGGCAAGTCCGTTCGCGTACTTAGGTTCTCGTGGGCGTGATTGACGTGATATTCTCAGACCCTTGTTTCAGACAAGTGTATAAGAACTCATGAAGTGAAGGAACACCTTAGAGGCGCTTCACTTTCTCTGTGATATAATTGATCATGCCAATTACCTTAGCGGCATTGCGCGTTAGTGTATCATAGAGTATAACATTCAACCTTTGTACTAACTCAAGCTATTGTTGTAAAAGTGACTTATCGATCAGTGTTCTTGAATAAATACATTCGTGTGAAACCACCTGTACTCCTTCATTGCATCACAGCTCATCTGATCATCACCAACTACAACGATATGTTTATAGTTGAAGTTGGTGATGATCAGATCACTTTGTAAGGTGAGGTGCTACCCAGATTAAATAGGATAGAGAATCCATTCGCCGGGGCCTTTGACTTCAGCGAATAAAATAATAATAATAATAAGTTACCACGGGATAAATAAACCCGTGTGTAACATTATATTAGTTTCCCGAAGCACCGCATCGTTCTTTTTCACCTAAGGATCCTGCCCCTCTACCATAATCGTATCGTTTTTGGTGAGCTTAGCCGGCATTCTGTGCTGAACTTAATTTTTATCTATCGAGTTGCCAGCTATTGGGAGTGAAAAAGAAGTACGCTATTCATTCATTCGTGGATGGTGGTAACGAGCGAGATTCGTTCGTTACCTGGTGCCTAACTCTCGAATAGTCGGATATTACGTATTTTGGTTAGATTGGGATATCGAATTCGAGTCATTATATTTCCAGTAATTTGTAAAATTGAGCTCAGTTGTCTGAGTAGAAGAATTGGAAAATTCCCCATAATACATATATGAAACGTTTCGTGAAATTCCTCGATTTTATTTCGAGGGAATTCACGATTTTAATCTGATTTATTTTATTTGTTGTCTTTGTTTTGTGTGTTCGTCTGTCGTCCCGTTGTTTCGTCCGGGCAAACAGAAGGTTCTACACGGGCCCGAGGTCAGTGACGTATAGTGTAGGAGAGAGGTTTGCCGAATTGATATGATGATTTTTATTGGTTGTTCGAGAAAGCCTCAGATTGGTTATTATAGTTATTTCCCATTGGCCATGGATGACCTGGGGATAACGTGACCCTTCATCATAGGCGTGTAAAAAGTGGGCCACTTAGGAGAGGAGAGCCTTGAGAAGCAAGGTCTCCTTTAGGGCAAGCAAAAGTTAAGTCCAGCGGCAACTGGGCAATAAGGAATTGAGAGGCTGATGAATAGGTGTGATTAATTTGGACTGCAATATCGGATCAATGACTCTAAGATGTTAAGGAAACAGTCTACGTTCGTATGTCTGACTTGAATCGTCGTATTGTCCTCGTTCGTACGTTAGTCGTTATAGTCTCAATTCGCTAGTTATGTGGCACGAGACTGTACGCAATGTTTCGAGACTTGGTGTGCTTTGTGACGCGACGTCTCTCTATTGTTATGCCTGGTTGCCCGTGTGAATGTTCGTTGGTGTTTGTATGTGTATGCGCGTGTGTGTATGTTTTCGTAAGTTTCACGGTGCTCCCAATCGGGAAGCGATTGGAAACACAAAAAATGAATTTTTCGTTATAATTCAAAAAAAATGATGTGTTGTTGTCGGCTGACTGAAATATATGCGTTTTAACCAGCGTCCTGGGAGTGGAAGGCCACTCGCCCAAATTTAAATGATTCTACAAATTTTCAATGCATTTACACTTGATATAGACAGATGGTCGGAAAGATTCAAGAATTGATGATAATATAACACGAGGATGAGTGAAGCTTATCACTCGTGGAGGGTTTTCTCAGCAATGCGCCTTCTTCCTTGTTCCCGCCCTCAGCCACAGTGCTGAGGGTTTTTCCAAGGAATCCGGTTCCCTACCTCGAGGTTATTTTTCTGAGACGATCACCTGGTTAGCTATCCAACTTCCCGACGCAGTGCGGGGGCTTCAAGCAAACCAGGCTCCCTATCACCTGAAATCTTTTATTGAATAAGAATGAACGAGAGTTGTGATTTGCTTTGTCTTGAGAAAGACAAGCAAGTACGTTATAATAGATTCGCTCTAAAAAGGACGAATCAACGATGATCACGAAGAGTCTTAAAAAAGACTATTCGAGATAGTTGAAGTTGCCAGATGTCGTTCGATTCGTAGTCCTTGATGCACGATGTAATACGAATTCGTTGAGAATCTTGGAGAGTGATGACACGAAGTGGATATCGAAAGTAGACGAAATTACGTCGTAGAGAAAGAATGTCAAGAAATCGCTTGACGCGAATAATGCTCACCGATAACGTTGATCAAAATGAGGACGAGGCTTGCTCGTCATGCTCTTAAATACTTTTCCATGAACAACCGGCGCCGTGATTTGATTGGTCGAAGGTTTTGTAGTAGGGCAATTTTGCCAAGCTTCTAGAGCTTTTACACACGGTACGATGGTGACGTCATGGGCTTCTCGGAAGGAGAGATTCTATTTTGGGATTTCGGGGAATCGCGAAATTGATCAAATATGGATATAAACAATGGATGTCGAAATATGCTATATTGTAACGGTAGACTGCCCAGTCTGTCCCGTTACAAAGATTATGTATTACATTTGGGTATTGCAACTATCTCGTTTGAAAATAATAGTTTAAAACTTAAAAACCTACGTTTTCGTGAGTCAGGGAGCTACCCCACCCCTACCGGACCCGACCATGGGCTTTGCCCCTAGACCCACTCTCCGGTTTTGGGTGAACAGCGACTGGGGTAATTTGCTACTCGGTGTTATCATTTCATTTGCTTTCCATTTTCTTGAGTCATATTCATACATTATGTAAGTTGTTTGTATGTACGAATTTTCCGCACACTGTTGCAAAAAATATCGTATGCAACGTGGGTGTACGATTTACGACCTCGTGCTGGTAGCAGGGGCCCTCGAGCCGGCTTCACCAGCCCTAGGGCCCGGCTATCAGCACTCGGTCGTAAAATCGTATTTTACGCCCCTGTTACATAATACCCTATTCTACTCGTCACTTATTTCACGATTAAGTGAAGAGTGGATTTTCACTTCTCACTTATTTCGTGTTTGAGTAACAAGTGAATTTCCACTCGTCATTTATTTCGCGTACTAGTGATGAGTGGTTTTTTATTCTGTATTTCTTTCGCGTTGGAGTGACGATTGGATTCCCAATCGTCATTTCATTCGAGTATGAGTGGCGAATGAATTTCCACTCACCATTCGTTTTGCGTCCAAGTGAACAGTGGTTTATCATTCTGTATTTATTTCGCGTTCAAGTGACGAGTGGATTTCCACTCGTTGTTTATGTCGGAACTGAGTGGATAGTAGGGGGAACCATTTGAACTCCGTCTTCGGTTCGAATGAAAATCCACTCATTATTTATTTCATTATCGGGACCGAGTAAATTTCCACTGGACGTGTTTTTCGAACAAGATAGACTTAAATTGATAATTTCTTTAATTAAGAAAGGATTTCCACTCGATATTCGTTTGGAATACGAATGAAAATTTATCTGATTGCCTTAACTATCCCTTCTCTTACATTAGAGTGAATGTGACGTGATGCAGTGACAATAAGAAAGATAAATAGATAGGGGGAGAGAGAGAGAAAGAGAGAGAGAGAGAGAGAGAGAGAGAGAGAGGGAGGGAGGGAGACAGGGAGGGAGAATATACCCCTACAGTTATATACCTAGAGTATATATAGAGAGTATGTATACAGTATATATAGAATACATATAGTATAGAAAGTATATATACAGTATATATTAGGGTGTGCGGAAAAAAAACAATTTTTTTTTTTCGGTTGCATCCACCAAAAAAAGTTGAAGTAAGGTAAAAAAAGAAGAATCCTAAAATGGGAGGTCAAAAAAAAATTATTTCGAACGCCGCATTGCATTTGAATATTTTCCATAAGAATAACACAGGAAAATATTGGGATTTCTGAATGTGGTAGTGCAACTCGTCAGAAAAAAATCACACAAAGATGTCGTTAACATATTCTCATGGAGAATCGAATTCCCTACAAAAAAGTTCCTACGAAAAATTAGCTCAGAAAAACCGTTCAAGTGGAATATAACGCGAATTAATATAGTGGAAATAACGCTGTCTGAAATTGAATTGATAGGACAAAAAAATAATTCAAAAGGCTGTAAAAATCGAATTTTTCGCTTTACGAAAAAACTTTTCGGGGGTTTTTTGTAGAGAATGTTCTCCTGTAACAACGTCGCTTTGATAGAAACATATAACGGTTCATTAACAAAAAACGAAGAGCAGCTACAATATTTATTGGGCATAGTGCAAAATTATCGATAGAAATACCCTAATTGCAACAAACAGACTCTTAAAAAAAGAAACGATGATTATTAAGCATTATAATGTAAAAAAAACCTATTCTATCTTATTAAACCAAATTCATTGAATAAAGCTATTCTAAACACGATCAATGATGAACGTCGTTTCTTTTATATTTCTTGTTGTACTTGATTTTTTTTTGTATAAGAGAAATATTTTGAGCACAATTTCATGCAAGTATGTTAGAGCAGAACATTCTCTACAAAAAACCCCGAAAAAGTTTTTTCGTAAAGCGAAAAATTCAATTTTTACAGCCTTTTGAATTATTTTTTTTCCTATCAATTCAATTTCAGACAGCGTTATTTCCACTATATTCATTCGCGTTATATTCCACTTGAACGGTTGTTCTGAGCTAATTTTTCGTAAGAACTTTTTTTGTAGGGAATTCGATTCTCCATGAGAATATGTTAAAGACATCTTTGTGTGATTTTTTTCTGACGAGTTGCACTACGACATTCAGAAATCCCAATATTTTCCCGTGTTATTCTTATGGAAAATATTCAAATGCAATGCGCCGTTCGAAATAATTTTTTGTTGGCCTCACGTTTTAGGATTCTTCTTTTTTTACCTTACTTCAACTTTTTTTGGTGGATGCAACCGAAAAAAAAATTGTTTTTTTTCCGCACACCCTAGTATATATAATATATATAGAGTGTATATATTATATATATAGTATACATTTTATACATAAACTATCTATACTATGTATCGTGTATATGGAGTATATATACTATATACAAGGGAAGCAGTAGCGTGGTGGTAACGTGCCCGGTTCACACGCAGTGACGCGCGATGTGGCCGTCTTCGATTCCCACTGCCGGCACCAATGAAAAATTTTCCAAGTGCTTTTTCTGTAACCCCGGTGGTTTGAAACCCACATAAAAAAAGTAGGTGCGAAGGAGAGCAGCACCTTGGTGTGGTGACCGAAAGGCTGCGGAGATGTCTCGGGTTCGATTCTCGATGCCGTAGCACGGCTGATTAAAGCACAGTGGGCTTGGACGTAGCTCCAGAAACAGGACGTACGAAGTACGACTGCCTTCGTCCCAAAGTTATGACATCTAGCGGTGTACAGACAAATTCCCGAAATGACAAATTCCCGAACGGACAAATTCCCGAAAATCTGTCAACCGAAAATGTCAATGTTTGGATGGTTTGCACGGCGCCGAACGATGGCGTTGATATTCAAAGGCTAAAAAATTCACAGCAAAAAATATTTTGACAGCCGACATAACCGCAAATTTTTTATTTGCTTTTTCGGGTTCTGGTAGTGCGAAAAAACCCATTGGCGCAGCATCAGAAATTTAGACATGGAGCTTAGAGGTAAGGAGGCCGAACGATGCGTAGTGTGTGTGCGTGTGTGTATTCATTTTCCAATATAAATTCTCCAATTTTAGACTCGGCTAGCGACAAAAAAAGCTCGTGAAATTTCATTTTATAAGCGCGGTAAATTACACGTGATATATTTATTGTAAAATTTTGGCTCTTCAACAAATTGTATTGTTTTTGAAAATCGTAAAATGTTTTTATATTTTTTTACTTACGTTGATTATGCCCCGAAATTACTTCAGATTGTCTTCGAAAACACAACTGCGCCTTCATACGCGAACAAGCGATCATTAAAAAAAAAAATTAAAAATTTTTTTAATACAACTTTGATAAAAAATATTTTTACTTCTTATTATTAGTATGATGAAATTAATAAATATAGAATAAAGAGAAAAAAAAAGAAATATTGACAGGGCTAAAAAATATGCTGTATTAATACAACATAAAATGCTTGATGGGAAACCAAGTGATGGAGCGATTCATGGATTTGCGAAACTGGAAGAAAAGAGATTGAGTGTCGAGCTAGAGAGGAGATAGGAATAGTACAAGTTTCTTCTATCCAAGTGGTACGTTACACGAAATATGTTTATTTATAACAAATGTTCATCGCACAAGATATTATAGTATAAGAGGCGCGAGCCGAGGATGTTGGATTGTATTTGGTATAAAATCTATATCTATTTGAATAAGATGTTGGATGTTGGATTGTATCGGTAATAAAATCTATATCTATTTCAACAAGAAATGCATTTTTCTGTAAATAACAATTTATTCTTCTGTTTCATTTTTTCTACTTTTTTATTCCAACGAACATAAAATTTTACGCATTATATTTTTTTTAAATGTGTATTCCGTAAAGTACAGCTATATTAGATATATTATGTTTGAATAATAACAATAAAAAAAAATATATGAGTTAACTTCGATATTTATTATTATTGTTATGCCCGTATTATTATTATGCTCGCGGTTGAAGTTGTGTGCTCCAATATTATTCGTCGAAGTCTGTGTCTACCGACATTGAGACAGTCACCGCTCGCATCGCGGTCGTTGAAACTTGTGCTCTTGGGACAAGTTTCCGGGACAAGAATCGGTCGATGTGCTCGGTTCTCTCCTTTCTGGCTATCGCCTACTAAGACATGTTCCGGCGTCGATGTGACGTTCTTCGTTCTCGGCTCTGAGCCCGAGCTACTGCTCAACGCGAGACTCGCCATATGCTCAATCTCACGGTTGTATCACTACCGCTAGGTGCATGATTCCGGTTCCTGCAACATGGGTGTAACCTATGATTCTCGTAACTAAAAATCAACAAGTTTACAGATTAACCTACTTTTGTAGGTTAGTCGAAGCCAGACTGACACTATTATACTATACGTATTTCCACAAGACTACTATGCATGTTTCCACAAGACGAATTTTAATATAAATCTTTGCTTTGGTTTGCGTCGCTTCGCTTTTCTTTGCTTGGGAGTAGTGTGTATCTGTCTAGCGTATCTACTATGCGCAAGCAAAGAAAAGAGAAGCTAAGCAAGCCGAAGCGAACATTCATATCACGATTCGTCCTGTGGTAATAATACGCATAGTATTTACAAGCATGAATACTATGCATATTCCTATGAGACGAATTTCAATATAAGTCTTTGCTTCGGTCAGCATTGCTTCGCTTTTCTTCGTTTGCGCGTAGCGCGTATCGGCCCAGAGGCAGCCACCAGCATCGAATACGGCAAATTAACGCGCGGAATATTCATTTTTATGATCGGCTGACAAAGTTTCAATAATATATCCAACTTGACCGGATCAGTACAGAGCAGTATGGAAGGACTGGTCAATTGGTTTAAAATGGTCCTTAATGTCATGAAGCGAGTAACGAAAGGTCCATCGGATGGAACTATGCATAAGAGGCTTTATTTTCAGGGCTAGTGGAAAACACACCTAAAGTTTGAGCAGAATTCACGACCCAGAGGCCTGATAATCTTCTTGCAAGTTAAATTAATAAAAAAAAAAACATTCGTAAATGCAAAAAAAAAAAAATATTCATTCACAATCAATATTCATAGGCCAAAAAAAAGAATACACAAATCTCGACTTGATCAAAATTATGCTGCTTGAACAAAAGTCAAAATTTAGAACGTTTAAAAATTGTTTTACCTTCTGGGCTTTTAGATTTTAAGAGAGCATTCGTCCGATGTGCCTGGTTCGCCGCTTGCTCAGAATTGAGCGCCTCGTCTGCTGCAAATCCTCGAACGACTGTGCCAATGGATTGTCCTCGCTGTTCGTCGAGCAAAGTTTTCGTATCATGTTCTGCAATTCGAGACTCAGTTGAACTTTTCCAGCATTCCAACCTGATATTCCAGCTTTGACTTGGCGGTCTGGATTTGAAAAAAGAAAAAAACCTCGTTAGCAGAACTCTCATGTCAAGTTTTTTTCATTTTTGTTTTATTCTATTGCCTTTGATGGTTCTAGATCCGCTTTGAGAGACGCGACCATTTCATCAATGAATTCCAACTGTTAGGAAATAATATTTTTACCCAACTACGATAAAATGACCATATTCCATTCCCTTCAACAGGGGCGTAAAGTTATTAATTTTTCACCAGAGGGAAGTCTCTGATCAAAAATTAATTACTTTCTACACACGCTGCAGCGATGGAACATGGCCATTTTATCAGTCGGGTAAAAAGTATTATACGACACACGGGAGGAGCGGATTTTCACTTTGGCAAAAATTACCCGCTTTCCTCCCTAGTTGCATAATGTACTATTTTACTCTCATTTTTTAATCTCATTATTTTTCTCATTATTTTACTCTCATATCTTTTCAAGTGTTTGGTAAATATTTCGAATCAGGGCTGCAGCTCAAAACTGCTCCAAATTTTTTTTCTGAGATTCATTGTCATTAAAAAATAATATCGCATGTAATATTGAGTAAGGAGAAGATTTCCAACGTCATAAAAAATACAATAAACCGGCAATATTAAATAACACAAATATTAACAGATAATAACAGGTATCGACTCGATACCAAGATACGACACATACACGCACACTATAAACTATGAACCGATTGAACTAAATTAATCCATGTAAACATCGGACAGGGACACAATAAATAACATTGCGAGAAGGTAAGTATATTTGTAATACCAGTATCCATGTAACGATGAATTGTGACGGGTGTATAATTTCGCTTACCGATGCTGTTATAAAATTTCAAGATCGAAAAGACAGAATTTGTTTTTTACATAATCATGGCGTGTTAAAACGCGAAGTGATTTGTGTAACTTGCGGAAATCCTGCTACTCTCGATGAGAGTAGTCTTACCTGGCGTTGTCAAAGACGACACGAATAACGAATCAGGAAAAAAGTTGTTCGTAAAACGTGTAATTTCAAACAATCTTTTTGTGTATCAAGGCATGCATGGCTCCGCAATATTAATTTGGCACTAGAAAGATGCTGTACATTAATTGTCTATTATATCCTTTTGCACCCACTGTATCAAGATTTTCTTATGAACGAATTAAAAGTGGGTTCAAACACTGTATGTGATTGGACCAATTTCATTCGTGAAGTACTGGAGCATTGGGCCATTCGCATTTCGGCACCTCAGATTGGCGGCCCGAAAAAAATTGTAGAAATTGATGAAGTTTTGCCAAGTTTTGGTAAGTTTTGGTAAAAGAAAATATAATCGGCGTCGCATTATCTATGGAAAGTGGATATCCGGTGGGATTGAGCTCTCCTCCTTAATATTAGATGGGACATTACTTTCTAATGATAATAAATGCCAGAGAAAAATTGGGAGCAGTTTCGAGCGTGCAAGCGCGCGCATGTGTGTGTATGTCTTGTATCTTGATTTCTACTCGATTGCTACTGATCGACCTGCTATTATCTGCTAATATTTGTATTACTTAATATTGACAGTTTTTTATATTTTTTATGACGTTGGAAATCTTCCCCCTCCCCAATATTACCTGGGATATCATTTTTTAATGAGAACAAGCATTAGAAAAAAATTTGGAGCAGTATTGAGCTGCAGCCCTGATTCGCAATATTTACCAATTTTTTTTTTAACTTTTTTTAAATCCGATTAATGACTTACTTCAGTTTTGGTAGACTTCAGAGTATCGTCCAGCATCATCCAGCAGAAAATCTCTTGCATTTTTATAAGTGCTTCCTTATCACGCTTGTCGGTACATATCCTCTCTTGCCATTTATCTTAAAGCACGCAGGGGAAAAAAAATTAAAATTCTTGAGAAATCGCTCGATATTCAGCGTCAATTTTTAATGATCTGGAATTCTCTCTATGAAATATTGACCGATCAAACAAACAGGCCAGGGAAATGACACCATGAATTAAATTATCTGGCTCAAACATTTTTGTTTATCTTTCCTGCTACGCGGAACAATTGAAATTTGCGATTCCCTCGGAGGAAAGCTTGAGCAGAAATTATTTACCGCAATTATATTGTAAATACGCAAGCCAAAAATTATCAGAATTACACAATCTGAAATTAATTTGTTCTCGAAATGTGTTCGAACACATCTATATTTAACATTTTAAAAATAAATGATAATAAATTAAGCGTTTACACGGTACGGTTATGTACGGTTTAAACGCCTGGCTTAACTAAACCGGTTTTCGTAACACCGGATTTGGAGCGTCGTTTAAACGTATTTAATGAAGTGAGACGCGGCGGTATTGCTGGGTGAAAGGTTAGGGTCCGCATACAGCTGTCAAACTGAAATCATTGCTGAAAAATTTTGAAAAATACATTCACATGTAAATTATACGAAATACGAAGCGAGGGAAAGTCCGAGAAAATAAATTATATGAATTTCCGTCCACGGTAATAAAGCTTCATAATATTCATTAATTTATTATCATTTATTTTTAAAATGTTAAATATAGATGTGTTCGAACACATTTCGAGAACAAATTAATTTCAGATTGTGTAATTCTGATAATTTTTGGCTCGCGTATTTACAATATAATTGCGGTAAATAATTTCTGCTCAAGCTTTCCTCCGAGGGAATCGCAAATTTCAATTGTTCCGCGTAGCAGGAAAGATAAACAAAAATGTTTGAGCCAGATAATTTAATTCATGGTGTCATTTCCCTGGCCTGTTTGTTTGATCGGTCAATATTTCATAGAGAGAATTCCAGATCATTAAAAATTGACGCTGAATATCGAGCGATTTCTCAAGAATTTTAATTTTTTTTCCCCTGCGTGCTTTAAGATAAATGGCAAGAGAGGATATGTACCGACAAGCGTGATAAGGAAGCACTTATAAAAATGCAAGAGATTTTCTGCTGGATGATGCTGGACGATACTCTGAAGTCTACCAAAACTGAAGTAAGTCATTAATCGGATTTAAAAAAAGTTAAAAAAAAAATTGGTAAATATTGCGAATCAGGGCTGCAGCTCAATACTGCTCCAAATTTTTTTCTAATGCTTGTTCTCATTAAAAAATGATATCCCAGGTAATATTGGGGAGGGGGAAGATTTCCAACGTCATAAAAAATATAAAAAACTGTCAATATTAAGTAATACAAATATTAGCAGATAATAGCAGGTCGATCAGTAGCAATCGAGTAGAAATCAAGATACAAGACATACACACACATGCGCGCGCTTGCACGCTCGAAACTGCTCCCAATTTTTCTCTGGCATTTATTATCATTAGAAAGTAATGTCCCATCTAATATTAAGGAGGAGAGCTCAATCCCACCGGATATCCACTTTCCATAGATAATGCGACGCCGATTATATTTTCTTTTACCAAAACTTACCAAAACTTGGCAAAACTTCATCAATTTCTACAATTTTTTTCGGGCCGCCAATCTGAGGTGCCGAAATGCGAATGGCCCAATGCTCCAGTACTTCACGAATGAAATTGGTCCAATCACATACAGTGTTTGAACCCACTTTTAATTCGTTCATAAGAAAATCTTGATACAGTGGGTGCAAAAGGATATAATAGACAATTAATGTACAGCATCTTTCTAGTGCCAAATTAATATTGCGGAGCCATGCATGCCTTGATACACAAAAAGATTGTTTGAAATTACACGTTTTACGAACAACTTTTTTCCTGATTCGTTATTCGTGTCGTCTTTGACAACGCCAGGTAAGACTACTCTCATCGAGAGTAGCAGGATTTCCGCAAGTTACACAAATCACTTCGCGTTTTAACACGCCATGATTATGTAAAAAACAAATTCTGTCTTTTCGATCTTGAAATTTTATAACAGCATCGGTAAGCGAAATTATACACCCGTCACAATTCATCGTTACATGGATACTGGTATTACAAATATACTTACCTTCTCGCAATGTTATTTATTGTGTCCCTGTCCGATGTTTACATGGATTAATTTAGTTCAATCGGTTCATAGTTTATAGTGTGCGTGTATGTGTCGTATCTTGGTATCGAGTCGATACCTGTTATTATCTGTTAATATTTGTGTTATTTAATATTGCCGGTTTATTGTATTTTTTATGACGTTGGAAATCTTCTCCTTACTCAATATTACATGCGATATTATTTTTTAATGACAATGAATCTCAGAAAAAAAATTTGGAGCAGTTTTGAGCTGCAGCCCTGATTCGAAATATTTACCAAACACTTGAAAAGATATGAGAGTAAAATAATGAGAAAAATAATGAGATTAAAAAATGAGAGTAAAATAGTACATTATGCAACTAGGGAGGAAAGCGGGTAATTTTTGCCAAAGTGAAAATCCGCTCCTCCCGTGTGTCGTATAATACTTTTTACCCGACTGATAAAATGGCCATGTTCCATCGCTGCAGCGTGTGTAGAAAGTAATTAATTTTTGATCAGAGACTTCCCTCTGGTGAAAAATTAATAACTTTACGCCCCTGTTGAAGGGAATGGAATATGGTCATTTTATCGTAGTTGGGTAAAAATATTATTTCCTAACAGTTGGAATTCATTGATGAAATGGTCGCGTCTCTCAAAGCGGATCTAGAACCATCAAAGGCAATAGAATAAAACAAAAATGAAAAAAACTTGACATGAGAGTTCTGCTAACGAGGTTTTTTTCTTTTTTCAAATCCAGACCGCCAAGTCAAAGCTGGAATATCAGGTTGGAATGCTGGAAAAGTTCAACTGAGTCTCGAATTGCAGAACATGATACGAAAACTTTGCTCGACGAACAGCGAGGACAATCCATTGGCACAGTCGTTCGAGGATTTGCAGCAGACGAGGCGCTCAATTCTGAGCAAGCGGCGAACCAGGCACATCGGACGAATGCTCTCTTAAAATCTAAAAGCCCAGAAGGTAAAACAATTTTTAAACGTTCTAAATTTTGACTTTTGTTCAAGCAGCATAATTTTGATCAAGTCGAGATTTGTGTATTCTTTTTTTTGGCCTATGAATATTGATTGTGAATGAATATTTTTTTTTTTTTGCATTTACGAATGTTTTTTTTTTATTAATTTAACTTGCAAGAAGATTATCAGGCCTCTGGGTCGTGAATTCTGCTCAAACTTTAGGTGTGTTTTCCACTAGCCCTGAAAATAAAGCCTCTTATGCATAGTTCCATCCGATGGACCTTTCGTTACTCGCTTCATGACATTAAGGACCATTTTAAACCAATTGACCAGTCCTTCCATACTGCTCTGTACTGATCCGGTCAAGTTGGATATATTATTGAAACTTTGTCAGCCGATCATAAAAATGAATATTCCGCGCGTTAATTTGCCGTATTCGATGCTGGTGGCTGCCTCTGGGCCGATACGCGCTACGCGCAAACGAAGAAAAGCGAAGCAATGCTGACCGAAGCAAAGACTTATATTGAAATTCGTCTCATAGGAATATGCATAGTATTCATGCTTGTAAATACTATGCGTATTATTACCACAGGACGAATCGTGATATGAATGTTCGCTTCGGCTTGCTTAGCTTCTCTTTTCTTTGCTTGCGCATAGTAGATACGCTAGACAGATACACACTACTCCCAAGCAAAGAAAAGCGAAGCGACGCAAACCAAAGCAAAGATTTATATTAAAATTCGTCTTGTGGAAACATGCATAGTAGTCTTGTGGAAATACGTATAGTATAATAGTGTCAGTCTGGCTTCGACTAACCTACAAAAGTAGGTTAATCTGTAAACTTGTTGATTTTTAGTTACGAGAATCATAGGTTACACCCATGTTGCAGGAACCGGAATCATGCACCTAGCGGTAGTGATACAACCGTGAGATTGAGCATATGGCGAGTCTCGCGTTGAGCAGTAGCTCGGGCTCAGAGCCGAGAACGAAGAACGTCACATCGACGCCGGAACATGTCTTAGTAGGCGATAGCCAGAAAGGAGAGAACCGAGCACATCGACCGATTCTTGTCCCGGAAACTTGTCCCAAGAGCACAAGTTTCAACGACCGCGATGCGAGCGGTGACTGTCTCAATGTCGGTAGACACAGACTTCGACGAATAATATTGGAGCACACAACTTCAACCGCGAGCATAATAATAATACGGGCATAACAATAATAATAAATATCGAAGTTAACTCATATATTTTTTTTTATTGTTATTATTCAAACATAATATATCTAATATAGCTGTACTTTACGGAATACACATTTAAAAAAAATATAATGCGTAAAATTTTATGTTCGTTGGAATAAAAAAGTAGAAAAAATGAAACAGAAGAATAAATTGTTATTTACAGAAAAATGCATTTCTTGTTGAAATAGATATAGATTTTATACCAAATACAATCCAACATCCTCGGCTCGCGCCTCTTATACTATAATATCTTGTGCGATGAACATTTGTTATAAATAAACATATTTCGTGTAACGTACCACTTGGATAGAAGAAACTTGTACTATTCCTATCTCCTCTCTAGCTCGACACTCAATCTCTTTTCTTCCAGTTTCGCAAATCCATGAATCGCTCCATCACTTGGTTTCCCATCAAGCATTTTATGTTGTATTAATACAGCATATTTTTTAGCCCTGTCAATATTTCTTTTTTTTTCTCTTTATTCTATATTTATTAATTTCATCATACTAATAATAAGAAGTAAAAATATTTTTTATCAAAGTTGTATTAAAAAAAATTTTAATTTTTTTTTTTAATGATCGCTTGTTCGCGTATGAAGGCGCAGTTGTGTTTTCGAAGACAATCTGAAGTAATTTCGGGGCATAATCAACGTAAGTAAAAAAATATAAAAACATTTTACGATTTTCAAAAACAATACAATTTGTTGAAGAGCCAAAATTTTACAATAAATATATCACGTGTAATTTACCGCGCTTATAAAATGAAATTTCACGAGCTTTTTTGTCGCTAGCCGAGTCTAAAATTGGAGAATTTATATTGGAAAATGAATACACACACGCACACACACTACGCATCGTTCGGCCTCCTTACCTCTAAGCTCCATGTCTAAATTTCTGATGCTGCGCCAATGGGTTTTTTCGCACTACCAGAACCCGAAAAAGCAAATAAAAAATTTGCGGTTATGTCGGCTGTCAAAATATTTTTTGCTGTGAATTTTTTAGCCTTTGAATATCAACGCCATCGTTCGGCGCCGTGCAAACCATCCAAACATTGACATTTTCGGTTGACAGATTTTCGGGAATTTGTCCGTTCGGGAATTTGTCATTTCGGGAATTTGTCTGTACACCCATCTAGCGGGTGTGAGACGAGCTGCGGCAGCGAGAAGCGTTACCGTAGCACAGCAGATGGTAAAAGCAGGAATGGGCTCTGTGCACATTGCAGGAAAGTGCTGTGTGCACATCGGCCTCCCGGGTAATGCAGGTTGACTGAGCGTGGCGTGCACATGGTATCGAGCGAAAACGCAGATATATGTACACGGACCACGGACTGTGAACCATTTTGGCGGTTTAGAGTTCGCCAGAGTCCGACAGTTGCTACCCTGTCGGTCTTGGGATCGAAACCAATACGCGCATTTTTTTTCGGGATTAATATGTTTATAATATTTGTTTTTTTTTTGTATTTAGTAATAACGATGTTTTAATTTTAGTAAATAAATGGTATACACTCCTATTATGACGAATCTTTGCTACAGGAAATATTTTTATTTTATTACTCTGAATTTTTCAAAAATTCCTGTCAAATATTCTTCAAGGAGTTTGCACACATTGGCATCCCAAAAAATAGGCGTATTTATTTTATATCCTAAACATAAAGAATCTTTTACCAAATCTTTAACACCACACATCACAGATGTATATACGGAGTAAAATATACGGTATAAATGGTAATCCCAAGAAAATTACCGCGATGACATTTATTAAACCAATAATAATTGGGTCCTCGAAGTATAAAGTCTATCGATTTATTTATTTATTTACATTTATGCAACCACCACGTGCAATTTGTTTGCTCAATTGATATTTTTTTTAATATTTTTTTTTTTTGTGTTTTGTAGTTACAATATTTCAACTTTAGTAAATAAACGGCACCTACTGTTATTATGATGAATCTTTGCTACAGAAAATATTTTTATTTAATTACTCTGTATTGTTTAGATATTCATGTCAAATATTTCATAAGAAAGTTGTACACATTGGAATGACAAAGAATAAGCCGATTTGTCTAAACAACCAGACAAAGGTCTAAAACAATGAGCTATTTCTACACATTTGGATTTGAGCTTTTTCTTTGAAATGTTGCCACGAAATGAATTTGAGGGCAAAAAAATCGTCACCCACCTGACTTTATTTTCGCGTCGTCTGCATTTAAACTCAAAATTACCAAGGGGTACTGGCAAAAGGGGCAATGTGGCAAACAAATTTCCGCAGTGGAACATTAAAATGGCGACATTAATAGACTTTTTTTCGTAAGCTTTATGAATTTTTTGCTCCAAATAAATGCGGTATTTTGGAAAATATACAGATATAAAAAAGTCTTAGAAATAATTATCATATACGCTTGAAATTTTTTTGAATGTTCTTGCAAATTTGCAATTTTTTGAAAAATTGTAAATTTAAAAATTTCACACATTTTTTAAATTAATATGTCGTGAAGTTGCCAGTACAAACATATTATGTATCTACTGGCAACTTCACAAAATACCCTTTTAAAAAATGTGTGACTGTAAGGGTTGAAATGTTCAATTTTACAATTTTTCTAAAATTTCGAAAATTTCCAAAAAAATTCTGATAAATTTTGATCGTATTTTATGATCATTTATAAGGCATTTTTATGTACGGATATATTCAAAATACCGTATATATTTAGAGTAAAAAATTCGTAAAGTTTACGAAAAAAAAATTCCGTTCAGGCCGCCATTTTGATTTCCCATTGCAAAAAATTTGTTTGCCCCATCTTGGTCATTTTAAGCTTAGACGTAGAGGACGCGATATTTTTAGGTATGAAGCTCACACCCAGACTTGAGAGTATGGGCATTTCGAAGGACAATATATTCGTGACATTGCACCAAAATTTCATCCCCCCACTATTGTTGGTCCTCGAAATAATGATCAATGAATTCTCAATTTTATAAAAATTATAAGTTTGTAACTGCTGATCAGATTTAAATTATCAAAAAATAACGTTTTTTTTTCGCCCTGTTAATTAAAAAAAAAATACGCCATCGTCGGAGAAAAACGTATTAGATAGTTTTCGGGGTAACTTTTTGATTTTTTTTTCTTTCTGCTTTTTACCTGCTGATCGGATTTATTTTTTATTTGTTTTTGCTCTTTCTGAAAAGAAATATGGCATCATCGGATGAAAGGTCATTAGACAGTTTTCAGGGTAAATTGACAAAAACCAACA